>PYHX02000413.1:8112649-8290066 GCA_004302925.2 Cochliomyia hominivorax
GAAAATTGAGGTTTTATAAAAATTTCAAAAAGTGATCATAAATCGAGCTTATTTAGGCTCTAGAGGCCTTAGTTAACGAGAAAATTGAGGTTTTATAAATTTTCAAAAAGTGATCATAAATCGAGCTTATTTAGGCTCTAGAGGCCTTAGTTAACGAGAAATTGATGGTTTTATAAAAATTTTCAAAAAGTGATCATAAATCGAGCTTATTAGGCTCTAGAGGCTTTAGTTAACGAGAAAATTGAGGTTTTATAAAATTTTCAAAAAGTGATCATAAATCGAGCTTATTTAGGCTCTAGAGCCTTGGTTAACGAGAAAATTGAGGTTTTATAAAATTTTCAAAAAGTGATCATAAATCGAGCTTATTTAGGCTCTAGAGGCCTTAGTTAACGAGAAAATTGAAGGGTTTATAAAATTTTCAAAAAGTGATCATAAATCGAGCTTATTTAGGCTCTAGAGGCCTTAGTTAACGAGAAAATTGAGGTTTTATAAAATTTCAAAAAGTGATCATAAATCGAGCTTATTTAGGCTCTAGAGGCCTTAGTTAACGAGAAAATTGAGGTTTTATAAAATTTTCAAAAGTGATCATAAATCGAGCTTATTTAGGCTCTAGAGCCTTGGTTAACGAGAAAATTGAGGTTTATAAAATTTTCAAAAAAGTGATCATAAATCGAGCTTATTTAGGCTCTAGAGGCCTTGGTTAACGAGAAAATTGAGGTTTTATAAAAATTTTCAAAAAGTGATCATAAATCGAGCTTATTTAGGCTCTAGAGGCTTTAGTTAACGAGAAAATGAGGTTTTATAAAATTTTTCAAAAAGTGATCATAAATCGAGCTTATTTAGGCTCTAGAGGCCTTGGTTAACGAGAAATTGAGGTTTTATAAAATTTTCAAAAAGTGATCATAAATCGAGCTTATTTAGGCTCTAGAGGCCTGTTAACGAGAAAATTGAGGTTTTATAAAATTTCAAAAAGTGATCATAAATCGAGCTTATTTAGGCTCTAGAGGCTTTAGTTAACGAGAAAATTAAGGTTTTATAAAATTTTAAAAAATGTGATCATAAATCGAGCTTATTAGGCTCTAGAGGCCTTGGTTAACGAGAAAATTGAAGGTTTTATAAAAATTTCAAAAAGTGATCATAAATCGAGCTTATTTAGGCTCTACGAGGCCTTGGTTAACGAGAAAATGAGGTTTTATAAAATTTTTCCAAAAAGTGATCATGAAATCGAGCTTATTTAGGCTCTAGAGGCCTTTAGTTAACGAGAAAATTGAGGTTTTATAAAATTTCAAAAAGTGATCATAAATCGTAGCTTATTAGGCTCTAGAAGCTTTGGTTAACGAGAAAATTGAGGTTTTATAAAATTTCAAAAAGTGATCATAAATCGAGCTTATTTAGGCTCTAGAGGCCTTAGTTAACGAGAAAATTGAGGTTTTATAAAATTTCAAAAAGTGATCATAATCGCAGCTTATTTAGGGCTCTAGAGGCTGTTAGTTAACGAGAAAATTGAGGTTTATAAAATTTTCAAAAAGTGATCATAAATCGACCTTATTTAGGCTCTAGAGGCCTTGGTTAACGAGAAATTGAGGTTTTTATAAAATTTTCAAAAAGTGATCATAGAATCGAGCTTATTTAGGCTCTAGAGCCCTTAGGTTAACGAGAAAATTGAGGTTTTTATAAAATTTCAAAAAGTGATCATAAATCGAGCTTATTTAGGCCTAGAGGCCTTTGGTTAACGAGAAAATTGACGGTTTTATAAAATTTTCAAAAAGTGATCATAAATTCGAGCTTATTTAGGCTCTAGAGGCCTTGGTTAACGAGAAAATTGAGGTTTTATAAAAATTTTCAAAAAGTGATCATAACATCGAGCTTATTTAGGCTCTAGAGGCTTTAGGTTAACGAGAAAAATTGAGGTTTTATAAAATTTCAAAAAGTGATCATAAATCGAGCTATTTTAGGCTCTAGAGGCCTTAGGTTAACGAGAAAATTAGACGGTATTTATAAAATTTCAAAAATGATCATAAATCGAGCTTATTTAGGCTCTAGAGGCCTTTAGGTTAACGAGAAAATTAAGGGTTTGTATAAAATTTTCAAAAAGTGATCATAAATCGAGCTTATTTAGGCTCTAGAGGCCTTGGTTAACGAGAAAATTGAGCTTTTATAAAATTTTCAAAAAGTGATCATAAATCGAGCTTATTTAGGCTCTAGAGGCCTTGGTTAACGAGAAAATTGAGGCTTTTATAAAATTTCAAAAAGTGATCATAAATCGAGCTTATTTAGGCTCTAGAGGCTTTAGTTAACGAGAAAATTAGGTTTTATAAAATTTTCAAAAAGTGATCATAAATCGAGCTTATTTAGGCTCTAGAGGCCTTGGTTAACGAGAAAATTGAGGTTTTATAAAATTTTCAAAAAGTGATCATAAATCGAGCTTATTTAGGCTCTAGAGGCTTAGTTAACGAGAAAATTGAGCTTTTATAAAATTTTCAAAAAGTGATCATAAATCGAGCTTATTTAGGCTCTAGAGGCTTTAGTTAACGAGAAAATTGAGGTTTTATAAATTTTCAAAAAGTGATCATAAATCGAGCTTATTTAGGCTCTAGAGGCTTTAGTTAACGAGAAAATTGAGGTTTTATAAAATTTTCAAAAAGTGATCATAAATCGAGCTTATTTAGGCTCTAGAGGCCTTGTTAACGAGAAAATTGAGGTTTTATAAAAATTTTCAAAAAGTGATCATAAATCGAGCTTATTTAGGCTCTAGAGGCCTTAGTTAACGAGAAAATTGAGGTTTTATAAAATTTCAAAAAGTGATCATAAATCGAGCTTATTTAGGCTCTAGAGGCTTAGTTAACGAGAAAATTGAGGTTTTATAAAATTTTCAAAAAGTGATCATAAATCGAGCTTATTTAGGCTCTAGAGGCCTTGTTAACGAGAAAATTGAGGTTTTATAAAATTTTCAAAAAGTGATCATAAATCGAGCTTATTTAGGCTCTAGAGGCCTTGGTTAACGAGAAAATTGAGGTTTTATAAAATTTTCAAAAAGTGATCATAAATCGAGCTTATTTAGGCTCTAGAGGCTTTAGTTAACGAGAAAATTGAGGTTTTATAAAATTTTCAAAAAGTGATCATAAATCGAGCTTATTTAGGCTCTAGAGGCCTTGGTTAACGAGAAAATTGAGGTTTTATAAAATTTTCAAAAAGTGATCATAAATCGAGCTTATTTAGGCTCTAGAGGCTTTAGTTAACGAGAAAATTGAGGTTTTATAAAATTTCAAAAAGTGATCATAAATCGAGCTTATTTAGGCTCTAGAGGCTTTAGTTAACGAGAAAATTGAGGTTTTATAAAATTTTCAAAAAGTGATCATAAATCGAGCTTATTTAGGCTCTAGAGGCTTTAGTTAACGAGAAAATTGAGGTTTTATAAAATTTCAAAAAGTGATCATAAATCGAGCTTATTTAGGCTCTAGAGGCTTTAGTTAACGAGAAATTGAGGTTTTATAAAATTTTCAAAAAGTGATCATAAATCGGCTTATTTCGGCTCTAGGGCCTTGGTTAACTGAGAAAATCTGAGGTTTTTATAAAAATTTTCAAAAAGTGATCATAAATCGAGCTTATTTAGGCTGCTAGAGGCCTTTGGTTAACGAAGAAAATTGGAGTGTTTTATAAAAATTTCAAAAAAGTGATCACAATCGAGCTTATGTAGGCTCTAAAGTCATAGTTAACGAGAAAATTGAGGTTTTATTAAGAATTTCAAAAAGTGATCATAAATCCGAGCTTATTTAGGCTCTAGCAGGCCTACTGTTAACAGAGAAAATTAAATGGTTTTATAAAAAATTTCAAAAAGTGATCCCATAAATCGAGCTTATTTAGCTCTAGAGGCATTAGTGACGAGAAAAAATTGAGGGTTTATAAAAATTTCAAAAGTAGATCATAAATCGAGCTTATTTAGGCCTCTAGAGGCAATTAGTTGACGAGGAAAATTGAGGTTTTATAAAAATGTTCAAAAAGTGATCATAAATCGAGCTTATTTAGGCTCTAGCGAGGCCTTAGTTAACGAGAAAATTGAGGTTTTATAAAATTTTCAAAAAGTGATCATAAATCGAGCTTATTTAGGCTCTAGAGGCCTTAGTTAACGAGAAAATTGAGGTTTTATAAAAATTTCAAAAAGTGATCATAAATCGAGCTTATTTAGGCTCTAGAGGCCTTAGGTTAACGAGAAAATTGAGGTTTTATAAAATTTCAAAAAGTGATCATAAATCGAGCTTATTTAGGCTCTAGAGGCCTTGGTTAACGAGAAAATTGAGGTTTTATAAAATTTCAAAAGTGATCATAAATCGAGCTTATTTAGGCTCTAGAGGCCTTGGTTAACGAGAAAATTGAGGTTTTATAAAATTTTCAAAAAGTGATCATAAATCGAGCTTATTTAGGCTCTAGAGGCTTTAGTTAACGAGAAAATTGAGGTTTTTATAAAATTTCAAAAAGTGATCATAAATCGAGCTTATTTAGGCTCTAGAGGCCTTGTTAACGAGAAAATTAAGGTTTTATAAAATTTTCAAAAAGTGATCATAAATCAAGCTTATTTAGGCTCTAGAAGCCTTAGTTAACGAGAAAATTGAGGTTTTATAAAATTTTCAAAAAGTGATCATAAATCGAGCTTATTTAGGCTCTAGAGGCCTTGGTTAACGAGAAAATTAAGGTTTTATAAAATTTTCAAAAAGTGATCATAAATCGAGCTTATTTAGGCTCTAGAGGCTTTAGTTAACGAAGAAAATTAAGGTTTTATAAAATTTTCAAAAAGTGATCATAAATCAAGCTTATTTAGGCTCTAGAGGCTTTAGTTAACGAGAAAATTGAGGTTTTATAAAATTTTCAAAAAGTGATCATAAATCGAGCTTATTTAGGCTCTAGAGGCTTTAGTTAACGAGAAAATTGAGGTTTTATAAAATTTCAAAACGTGATCATAAATCGAGCTTATTTAGGCTCTAGAGGCCTTAGTTAACGAGAAAATTGAGGTTTTATAAAATTTTCAAAACGTGATCATAAATCCAGCTTATTTAGGCTCTAGAGGCCTTGGTTAACGAGAAAATTGAGATTTTATAAAATTTTCAAAAACTGATCATAAATCGAGCTTATTTAGGCTCTAGAAGCTTTAGTTAACGAGAAAATTGAGGTTTTATAAAATTTTCAAAAAGTGATCATAAATCGAGCTTATTTAGGCTCTAGAAGCTTTAGTTAACGAGAAAATTGAGGTTTTATAAAATTTTCAAAAAGTGATCATAAATCAAGCTTATTTAGGCTCTAGAAGCTTTAGTTAACGAGAAAATTGAGGTTTTATAAAATTTTCAAAAAGTGATCATAAATCGAGCTTATTTAGGCTCTAGAGGCTTTAGTTAACAAGAAAATTAAGGTTTTATAAAATTTCAAAAAGTGATCATAAATCGAGCTTATTTAGGCTCTAGAGGCCTTAGTTAACGAGAAAATTGAGGTTTTATAAAATTTTCAAAACGTGATCATAAATCCAGCTTATTTAGGCTCTAGAGGCCTTGGTTAACGAGAAAATTGAGATTTTATAAAATTTTCAAAAACTGATCATAAATCGAGCTTATTTAGGCTCTAGAAGCTTTAGTTAACGAGAAAATTGAGGCTTTTATAAAATTTCAAAACGTGATCATAAATCGAGCTTATTTAGGCTCTAGAGGCTTTAGTTAACAAGAAAATTAAGGTTTTATAAAATTTTCAAAAAGTGATCATAAATCAAGCTTATTTAGGCTCTAGAGGCTTTAGTTAACGAGAAAATTGAGGTTTTATAAAATTTCAAAAAGTGATCATAAATCGAGCTTATTTAGGCTCTAGAGGCCTTGGTTAACGAGAAAATTAAGGTTTTATAAAATTTTCAAAAAGTGATCATAAATCGAGCTTATTTAGGCTCTAGAGGCTTTAGTTAACGAGAAAATTGAGGTTTTATAAAATTTTCAAAAAGTGATCATAAATCGAGCTTATTTAGACTCTAGAGGCCTTAGTTAACGAGAAAATTGAGGTTTTATAAAACTTTCAAAAAGTGATCATAAATCGAGCTTATTTAGGCTCTAGAGCTTTAGTTAACGAGAAAATTGAGGTTTTATAAAATTTTCAAAAAGTGATCATAATCGAGCTTATTTAGACTCTAGAGGCCTTAGTTAACGAGAAAATTGAGGTTTTATAAAATTTTCAAAAAGTGATCATAAATCAAGCTTATTTAGGCTCTAGAGGCTTTAGTTAACGAGAAATTGAGCTTTTATAAAATTTCAAAAAGTGATCATAAATCGAGCTTATTTAGGCTCTAGAGGCTTTAGTTAACGAGAAAATTGAGGTTTTATAAAAATTTCAAAAAGTGATCATAAATCGAGCTTATTTAGGCTCTAGAAGGCTTTAGTTAACGAGAAAATTGAGGTTTTATAAAATTTTCAAAAAGTGATCATAAATCGAGCTTATTTAGGCTCTAGAGGCTTTAGTTAACGAGAAAATTGAGGTTTTATAAAATTTTCAAAAAGTGATCATAAATCGAGCTTATTTAGGCTCTAAAGGCATTAGTTAACGAGAAAATTGAGGTTTTATAAAATTTCAAAAAGTGATCATAAATCGAGCTTATTTAGGCTCTAGAGGCCTTAGTTAACGAGAAAATTAAGGTTTTATAAAATTTTCAAAAAGTGATCATAAATCGAGCTTATTTAGGCTCTAGAGGCATTAGTTAACGAGAAAATTGAGGTTTTATAAAAATTTCAAAAAGTGATCATAAATCGAGCTTATTTAGGCTCTAGAGGCCTTAGTTAACGAGAAAATTGAGGTTTTATAAAATTTTCAAAAGTGATCATAAATCGAGCTTATTTAGGATCTAGAGGTCTTGGTTAACGAGAAAATTGAGGTTTTATAAAATTTTCAAAAAGTGATCATAAATCGAGCTTATTTAGGCTCTAAAGGCATTAGTTAACGAGAAAAATTGAGGTTTTATAAAATTTCAAAAAGTGATCATAAATCGAGCTTATTTAGGCTCTAGAGGCTTTAGTTAACGAGAAAATTGAGGTTTTATAAAAATTTTCAAAAAGTGATCATAAATCGAGCTTATTTAGGCTCTAGAGGCCTTGGTTAACGAGAAAATTGAGGTTTTATAAAATTTCAAAAAGTGATCATAAATCGAGCTTATTTAGGCTCTAGAGGCTTTAGTTAACGAGAAAATTGAGCTTTTATAAATTTTCAAAAAGTGATCATAAATCGAGCTTATTTAGGCTCTAGAGGCTTTAGTTAACGAGAAAATTGAGGTTTATAAAATTTCAAAAAGTGATCATAAATCGAGCTTATTTAGGCTCTAGAGGCTTTAGTTAACGAGAAAATTGAGGTTTTATAAAAATTTCAAAAAGTGATCACAAATCGAGCTTATTTAGGCTCTAGAGGCTTTAGTTAACGAGAAAATTGAGCTTTTATAACATTTTCAAAAAGTGATCATAAATCGAGCTTATTTAGGCTCTAGAGGCCTTAGTTAACGAGAAAATTGAGGTTTAATAAAAATTTCAAAAAGTGATCATAAATCGAGCTTATTTAGGCTCTAGAGGCTTTAGTTAACGAGAAAATTGAGGTTTTATAAAAATTTCAAAAAGTGATCACAAATCGAGCTTATTTCGGCTCTGGAGGCTTTACTTAACGAGAAAATTGAGCTTTTATAACATTTCAAAAAGTGATCATAAATCGAGCTTATTTAGGCTCTAGAGGCCTTGGTTAACGAGAAAATTGAGGTTTTATAAAAATTTCAAAAAATGATCATAAATCGAGCTTATTTAGGCTCTAAAGGCTTTAGTTAACGAAAAAATTAAGGTTTTATAAAATTTTCAAAAAGTGATCACAAATCGAGCTTATTTAGGCTCTAGAGGCTTTAGTTACCGAGAAAATTGAGGTTTTATAAAAATTTCAAAAAAGTGATCACAAATCGAGCTTATTTAGGCTCTAGAGGCTTTAGTTAACGAGAAAATTGAGGTTTTATAAAAATTTCAAAAAGTGATCACAAATCGAGCTTATTTAGGCTCTAGAGGCTTTAGTTAACGAGAAAATTGAGGTTTTATAAAAATTTCAAAAAGTGATCACAAATCGAGCTTATTTAGGCTCTAGAGGCCTTGGTTTACGAGAAAATTGAGGTTTTATAACATTTTGAAAAAGTGATCATAAATCGAGCTTATTTCGGCTCTAGAGGCCTTAGTTAACGAGAAAATTGCGGTTTTATAAGAATTTTAAAAAGTGATCATAAATCGAGCTTATTTAGAGCCTAGAGGCTTTAGTTAACGAGAAAATTGAGGTTTTATAAAAATTTCAAAAAGTGATCATATATCGAGCTTATTTAGGCTCTAAAGGCATTAGTTGACGAGAAAATTGAGGTTTTATAAAATTTTCAAAAAGTGATCACAAATCGAGCTTATTTAGGCTCTAGAGGCTTTAGTTAACTTGAAAATTGAGCTTTTATAACATTTTCAAAAAGTGATCATAAATCGAGCTTATTTCGGCTCTAGAGGCCTTGGTTACGAGAAAATTGAGGTTTTATAACATTTTGAAAAAGTGATCATAAATCGAGCTTATTTCGGCTCTAGAGGCCTTAGTTAACGAGAAAATTGCGGTTTTATAAGAATTTCAAAAAGTGATCATAAATCGAGCTTATTTAGGCTCTAGAGGCTTTAGTTAACGAGAAAATTGAGGTTTTATAAAAATTTCAAAAAGTGATCATATATCGAGCTTATTTAGGCTCTAAAGGCATTAGTTGACGAGAAAATTGAGGTTTTATAAAATTTTTCAAAAAGTGATCATAAATCGAGCTTATTTAGGCTCTAAAGGCCTTAGTTAACGAAAAGTTAAGTTTTTATAAAAATTTCAAAAAGTGATCACAAATCGAGCTTATTTAGGCTCTAGAGGCTTTAGTTAACGAGAAAATTGAGGTTTTATAAAAATTTCAAAAACTGATCATAAATCGGACTTGTTTAGACTCTAGGGGCCTTAGTTAACGAAAAAATGTGTTTTTGGATAAATTTTATATGAAAATAAAATGTATTTATAATTTTTGAATTTATATATTATATTATACCTGCTTATACTTTTAGTACTTTTTTCAATAGAGTTTTGGGATCGGTACTATATTCCCAAGAGATGATAAAAAAAATTTAATATTTTTGTTGTGCTGAAACAGAAGCATGAGAATTAAAGGCAAAAAATTGATAAATTTAATTTATAATTGTAGAAAAATTACGCCCCTTTTAGTATAAATACCAGTGTAAAGTTATTATGATCATCAGTGCCCGATCGGATTTTAAAACGTTTGCATTAAAGTGAAAAATTAAGTGAAGTCAAATTAAAAAATAAATAAATATTTCCCTATTAATGTTGGGTGTAAACCGTTAAAAAAGATTTATTGTATTAAACAAATATTTAGGAAAAAATCCTTAGAAAAATGAAGGAATGGATAAGGTCCTGGTGTATTTGTTTAAGTATAGTGATAATATTCATGTGGCCACAAAGTGTCCTGTGTGATGAGTATTATAGACAACCTAAAATTATAGTAAAAAGTGGAGGTGATCTGATTTTGGAAGCTGCTAATGATCACAATATAACTTTTCGTCTCTCACGTGATTCTTCTTTGTTCCTAAACAATGTAAATCTAATGGAGAAAATACGTCAACGTTATACGCCAGCAGTGGAAGAGGAAAGTACAACAAAAGGGAATATATATTCCACTGATGAAATAAGAAGTGAAATACGAAAGTTACATGATGATTTGGAGCGTTTTGCACGAAGATTTTTGCCACAGTCCACGAATCGTAGAAGACAAACTGTGCCATTGGGTGTTATACGTAGAAACCTGGGGCGTGTTAATAGATTAAATGGAAGATTATTGGCTTTGGAACGTAAACTGTTAAAAGATGAATGTGCGGAAGCTGTAGAACCTTGTAAGAATGGTGGAAAATGTTATGATACCTACAATGGGTTCTATTGTGAGTGTCCAGAAGGATATACGGTATGTTGGATTCTTAATGCTAAATAACAGTTAAAAAGGGGCGTATTTATTCGTTTATGGATTTATTTATTTTATTATTTTTTTTGTTATCTCTATCGCAAGGGAAAAACATGTGAAGAAGATGTGGACGAATGTTATTTGTTATCTGGTACAGATTTGGGGTGTCAAAATAATGCTGTTTGTGTTAATACTCCAGGCAGTTACAAGTAGATTTGTTATCATCTCTATCAAAATATAAAAACGTTTAAAAGTATTTTTTTAATATTTTAGATGTAGTTGTGCCAAAGGATTTAGTGGCACCCACTGTCGTTTACGTAATGTGATTTGTAATCAGGATCATTCTCAGGAATTATGTGCTCATGGCACTTGTGTACCGGCCAATAATCAACAAGGTTATACTTGTATTTGTGAGCAAGGTTGGAGGAGAAACACCGTTGCCCCCAGTAATTCTTCTACCAATAGCACCAATCTACCATCTTTGGCCTGTGATATTGATGTCAATGAATGTGAAGAATCTACCAATCCATGTCACAGTGAATGCATCAATATGCCGGGTAGTTTCAAATGTGGACCTTGTCCACCTGGATATACTGGAAATGGTATTACTTGCTTGGATATTGATGAATGCGCCACAAATAATGGTGGTTGCAGCTTGTTGCCGAAAGTTCGTTGCATTAATACAGAGGTGAGTTGAACAGAATTAGACATGAATTTATTTTTGAACTTTCTCGTTCAATCGCTCAAAAATCACAGATTTTTTCTTTTCTGATGTTAAAAAGAAAATGATGAAGTTAGCTTAACACTTGTGGTAGAGACGTGGCCTGATCCGAACTATTTTGGTCTAAACAACAGACAGAACGAAATTTCACGAAAGTCTTCACCAAAAGCTAGTCCAATGTCATAGCACCGGGTAAGTCCTGCCACATCAGGGACTACTGGTTTTCGTGCTACCAGACTTAAGTCACTGGTGAAACTTCGGAGGTTATTATCTCACAGTTTCAAGAATGTTTGTCAATCTACCTGTACCTCTCATACTTCATCTATGAGAACACAATAAATGTCTAAAAGATCCGGACAGATGCTTCTTCACACATAACACTTTTATTATTTTTTTGCATCCACAATTAGTGACGCGGTATGACAAAGACCGCAACTGGTGGAACATTCTCACACCTAGAATATTTAAGATTCAATAATCATGTCCATATTCTTGCTGTATCCTTAGAATTATCCACTTTAAACCAACTTTGGGCCATCATGGCAATAAAGACAAAAATTCCAAAAGAAGTCCTTCTAAGTTGTTCAACAAATTATAACCGGATTTAAATGCAATTTAATCATAATATTAAATTATACTTCAACATCGCACAATAATTCATCAAAATCGGATCAAAACTAAAAAGTTATAGGCACAAATATGCAAAATTTTATACAACACAAATCAGTGCATGATCTATATTGTAACATAATTTCTAGACTTTGATACAAATTTAGTGCCATTATTTGAACTAGCTCCCATTAAGGTCTGTTCTCGGAATATGGCTTTGAGTTCCATGTTTTGTTTGAATTGGATTAACATATGTTAAACTTTTAGTTTTTACATGAGGCAGTCGAATACAGCATTCTTACTTATTTTTAACTTAAAACGTTTTAGGGTTCATATGTATGTGCCAGTTGTCCTCCTGGTTGGGTAGGAGATGGTCGAACATGTGAATTAGCTCCTTCGAATTCCTGCAATGATGAGAACATTTGTTATCCTCAAGCTAAATGCGAGTACATATCAGATGTGGCTTCTTGTACATGCCCGCCAGGAATGTTTGGTCATGGTTTTGGACCTCGTGGATGTCATACAAATCCCCTTCAAGATTCATGTGAGAATCATATATGTCAGGTAAGAAAGAGTTAATGCAAAGAAATCTTTAAACTAAATGAATATATAATAATTTTTATAATCAAGGTATAAAACTTTAAGACCCTGAGTAACAGTCACCATAACTCATCTAAACTTGTAGTATCATTGAGAGAAATTTCAGTTAAATCGAACTTATCCTTCGGAAGTAACAGATGTATTTCCATTTAAATTTTTAAATAAAAATCTCAGAAAAACAGTTGAATTTATTTTTCTTTTGTTCTTCTTCTACAGAATAATGGCACTTGTGTTTCGAGTGGTCGTACTACATCATGTTTATGCCCCAAAGGTTATTCAGGTGCTCTATGTGAAATATCAGATGGTTGTCATCCAAATCCTTGTGAAAATGATGGTACTTGCAAACCTTTGGGTGGAAAAGCTTACAAATGTTCTTGTCAACCTGGCACAACAGGCAAACATTGCGAAGTTTTGCGCAGTGTTTGTGCAAAAACTATGAGACATCCCGAAGGGGAACTAAAATATCCTACCGATGATCAGCCAGAATATTCAATCAATGAAAGGTGTGCCTGGGTAATACGTACCACTCCATCAAATATTTTGAATTTAACATTTACCAAGTTTGATGTGGAAGAGAGTGAATATTGCACTCGTGATTGGTTGCAAATACACGATGGCAATAGTTTGGCTTCTCAGTTAATAGGAAGATTTTGCGGCAAAGAATTACCTTTAGGAGGTAATATACTATCGTCGCACCATATGTTATTTTTCTGGTTTAGATCGGATAATGCCACTAATAGACCGGGTTTTGAAATGTCATGGATTTCACAACCTCATGTTTGTGGAGAAAATTTGGAATTGGATATTAAAGATTCGGGTGTCATAAAATCTCCTGGTTATCCAGGCAAATCACCAATGAATCGTGAGTGTCAGTGGGAGCTTTCAGCACCATATGGTTATCGTTTCGTTGTTAGAATATATGATGTCATTTTGGGAAATTTGGCTAATTGTACTGGAGATTCCTTGAAGGTAGGATTAGACATGTTTTAACACGATTTATCATAATTTATATTAATTATGTTTCTTTTAGATTCTAGATGCCGATTTACTACTTAAGCAATATTGTGAAACATCACAGTCGGAAGTTTTGCGATCTTCCTCGAATAAAATTTCAATACATTTACATACAGATCGATTTTATGCAGACAGTGCCTTCCAATTGCATTATGAATTAGAACCCGGACTACCACATTGTGGTGGTATATTCACTGAACCTAATGGTTATATAGTTGGCCCTTCAGAACAGGCCACTTGTTTGTATTTAATACAACAACCCTTGGGTACTCAGATCAAATGGGACTTTTTAGATTTTAAATCTTTTGAAGAAACAAATTGCAATTCCAACACAATTGAGGTAATTTTGAAGATCTGTTTCAATATAAAATCATTGAAAAAACGCTTCTACTAACAATAGTTTATAGTTCATATTTATCCGCTTCTTCATATGTTCGCAAATTGTCTATACTTTCCTAGATTTTTGATGGAAAAACCGATGAAGATCCTAGATTGTTAATATCGTGTGGTGGTAAAATTCCAGAACCAGTAGTAAGTAGCTCCAATTATATGTTGGTACGATATAAAAACACGCTAGCAGATGAAACCAAAAATAACTCCCCCATAAAAGCCAAATATTCGAGAGGTAAAAAAATGGACTTAATTTTAAGATTTAAACCTTATTTATTCATTCATCTTTAACAGTATGTGAATTTAGAGTTTTTGGACCAGACGACGGTGTATTAACTACTCCCAATTATCCCAAACCCTACGTAGACCATATAACCTGTACCTTCCACATTTATGGTCCTGCTGATACCATAATAGTAGCCAACTTTTCAGATTTCTCTATTGCCGAAACCAGAACAAACGAAGATATCACCGAATCCCCAGAAGTGAATGTTAACAATAGTATTACCGAATTGAATAAACTAAACGATGAATCTATAACTTACGTGGATGTAAGTAAAATATTATCTGGATAATCATAAGATCGAAATAAGATATATACATGACTATTATTTAGGTATTCCTTTCCAAAACAACTAAACATCGTTATTATAAGGGTGCCCCTTTGGTCCTAAGATCAGAACGTAATGTAATGACCGTAATATTCCATGCAACAACAAATAGCGAAAAGGCTAGAGGATTACGAATTGACTATAGTTTTGAAACCATTGAATGTGGTGGCGTCTATATAGAACACAAAGGATCAATAGATAAAACGTTAAATAGTGGAGAGTGTACTTTAATATTTGAAATTCCTGAAGGAAAGCATTTGAAATTGGACCTAGTTAATACCATTTTTGAGAAATATGGTCAATTATTAATATATGCCAATAATACGCTGACTGGAGATTATCTTTTAAAAAAGTAAGTTTTATTTTTTTATCGAATAAAACATTTAGAAATATATCTGCGACTTTAAATAGGTTGGAATCGGAATCAGTATTATTAAATTTACAATAAAATAAGTATTTCTACTACAAATATCTGATTGTGGTCATTTTAGACTTTATCATTCTAAATAATTTATTAGAAATTATCAAACCCGACGGGGTCTCTTCTTAACTTTTTAATATTTTTGGACCTGTAGGGTTTTTGGACATTTTCAAGAAAAACAGAAATACGTGACGTTCTATATAACCCTAATGAGGCATGAAATGTTATGAACCTACCGTAGCATGTATTTGCATGATATTCACCTATATGGAATAGATGATTTTCGGATGTGGGGGTTATATGAGGGCCATAGGAAATCATCGACCACCAAAATTTAGTTTGCTGTTTCAGGTGTATAGATCTTAAACATACAAAATAATTTCTAAAGAGTTATGTACTTTAAGTTGATTTTCGGAATTTGGTCTATAATGAATCTACCGTCATTTCTGATACAAAGTTTATTTGTGCCAAATTTAATCTAAAACCTTTGCTGCAAATTTAATATAAAATCCTGAATCCGAATTTAGGACTTCCTGAAATATAATCCTGATATATAATATGTACCAAAGTTCAGCAAAATATCTTCAGAATTGAGTGTTCACAACGTTTTCATGGACAGCCAGCCAGCCATACAGACGGACGGATGTACATCGTTAAATCGACTCAGAAATCGAACGGTATACCTAAAAGTGTGTATAACATTAGTGCAAAATCACAAACGCGTTGTAGGATGCAATGGAAAACTTCTTCGTGCGTAAAAATGTTAATGTCCGAAATACCTTTTTTGAGCTTCCATAACACCAACTCCCTCACACGATCCCTTATGATAAGCTTCCCATTCGACCTTTAAATACGTTCAATATGCGTATCAAAATGCGTATTAAAGTTGTTATAAATCATGTTCTTTTCAGTATCACAAAAACTTCAGAAATACATGAAACAATACATTTTAATATCGTGACACTAATAATGAAGCAAACAATTAAATTATATGGATCATATGAGTTTGTAAATACTGTCCAAGGTGAGTGACCAATAAATGAATCAAAAATATTGAAAGAATTAAAAATATTATTTAATTAATTTTCAGCTTGTGGAGGTAATTTCAGTTCACTCTATGGAGCTATTGTATCACCATCATGGCCCCGACCCTATCAAGCAAATCTTGATTGTGTTTGGGTGATAACAGCGCCATTAGGAAACAAACTCGAACTTCAAGTACATAATTTCTCATTGGAAACTACATGTTCGGGAGATATTTTAGAAATAAGGTGAGTATTCCGCATTCCATGTCTTCTTAGTAAAATAAAAATTAAATTTTCTTTTTTTGCCAAAGAAATGGTCAATTCGCAAATTCACCATTAATAGGACGTTATTGTGCCGATCAAATTCCTTCTCGTATAACTTCATTTACCAACAGTTTATATCTACGATTCACTACCGATAATTATATTGAGGGTGCGGGATTTTACCTTAATTGGGAACAGACCACAACAGGATGTGGTGGCAAATTAACTGCTTACAAAGGTTCCATACACACTCCCCACTTCGATGTAACTCCAGAAGCAATGGTCATACCTGATTTTAAAATGATTTGTGATTGGCACATAATTGTTTCTCAGGGATCTACGATTGATTTAAGTGTAACATCTGCTATGGATGAAGTAGAATTTTGTCAGAAAAACAATTTGAAAATATATGATGGTCATACAACTTTAAGTCCTTTGCTGCAATTTAACTGCAGTAATGCTGTTAAGGGACAGAGTCTGAAAATAACATCTTCCTCAAATCAACTTATTATAATTTATACCTTAACGCAGAAATCGAAATATATATCACCAGAATTTATACTCGATTATGTAACAAACTGTAAAGTTGTCATTGATCATTATCAGGGAGTAATAGAATCTCCCAATTTTCCAGATAACTATCCAGAGAATCTTAACTGTGCTTGGGAGCTTCGAGCGGGTCGTAATAACAAATTGCAATTGGCCTTTTCCCATCTTAATGTGGAAGGGAAAGATATGACCTGTGAATATGATTATGTTGAAGTTTGGGATATGAAGGATTTAGACATTTTAAAGAAACATCATTTATGCAGCCACACATCAGAACCCATAATGTCTGAAGGAAATCGTCTGATAATACATTTTGTTACGGATTATTCAAATAATCGAAATGGTTTTCGAGCGGAATATATGAGAATGGGATGTGGAGGGTATATGTATAAAGATTATAGTTCCATTGCTTCACCCAACCATCCCTATAGTAATGATTTGGATTGTGATTGGTTTATTGAGACTTTACCAGGTACACAAGTTATCTTAACCGTTATGGATTTCCATATAGATTCCGAAAGTCCTGATTGTAACCAAAATATGTTGCTATTTAAAGAAACTAAAAACTCAACCATAGAATTATTAAAAGAATGCCAAGAACAGCAAATTCCTTTAACGGTAACATCACCAAGTAATCGTTTGTACGTACATTTTCGTACAAGTCCCATCAGATCCCGCAAATATTTTAGAGCGTATTATCACAATAAATTAGCCTCATGTGGTGGTACATATAGAGGCGTAACTGGAGTTATTACTTCACCAAATTATCCAAATCCACCGACGTCCACACCTTATAATTGCATTTGGGACATAACAGTACCCGAGTCTTATGGTATCCTTTTAGATTTTAAACAATTCAAACTCAGCGATTCTCCCAACTGTACTGAGGCTTCAGTAGAGATTTCAAAAATGTCGGATGCGTCGTTGCAATTTCTAGACAAGTTTTGTGGTTCCGAAAAACCCAATATCAAACTTGTGCACGGAAATCGTTTGAGAGTGGAATATAAAAATTCTGGCAAACAAAATATTGGTATCTTTGCTTTAGAATACAAAAAGCAATGTGGAGGTTTGATAACTAAATCTCTCGGTTTTATTAAATCAACGGCAGCAGAAGAATGTATATGGGAATTTGATGTAGATCCAGGTAATTTTTTAAGGATTTTAAATAGAAAACAATATTTTTATTAAAAAGTTTTTTTTTTTTGAATAAAGGAACATTAATAAGTCTTAATATTTTACAAATGGATTGCTATTGTCGGAAGAACAGTAATGGAGTTAAAACCTGTAAGAATGGTTTAGGTGTAAGTATGAAGTATCTTATATTCTCACCCCGGATCGATATTCATAATAAAAATAATGTTGCAGTTTAAAGAAAATCACTTTGACTATAATCTCCAGTCAGGCAAATATTCATTATTTGTATGTGAAGAACATCAAACCGATCTGGTGTTTGAGGCATCAAAATTACACATCTTTGCCAATAACATAAATTTCCGGGCCAAATATTCCACTGCACAACATACCTGTGGTGGAAGTATACAATCAGCAAGAGGTTCACTGACGTCCCCCTACTACCCATCCACATATCCACAAAATATTGAATGTGTTTGGATGCTACAAGGTACAAAGGGAACTTATATGGAACTGCAATTTGATCAAATCGATATTGCAAAGTCGGAACATTGTAATGAGGATTATTTGGAAATAAGAACCTGGTCAGAGGGTAAAGTTTTGGGGGTATATTGTGGTTCGGTGATGCCTGAAAATTCAGTGTTATCATATGAAAGATTTTGGTTAAAATTCCATAGTGCTGCTGGTAGTACTGGAAAAGGATTTAAACTGTCTTGGAACTATGGTAAGAGATTTTATTGAATAAATTACGGGTTAATTTAATGTTGTTATATTTTCTAGTACATTTAAATGAGCTAATTAATATGACTAAAGGTCAGATAGCAAATCCTCCTGTTAAAATGGTTCAAAATGATGAGGAGCCTTTCTCGTGGCGTATTATAGAGCCCAGGGGACAATTTATTCAATTACTTTTTGTCGAGTACAGTAGCGGACTAAAGGTAAAGTTTGTGTCTTTACATACGCGAATCTATTAAGTAAACGGAAGAGTATAAATATTATATTTATGCGATCATAATTATATTATGGTTGTGTTACAACTATATTATGCTTATATATTTAATTAATTGATTTTATTATCCATAACATAGTTAATAAACGTACAAACAATGTTTCTTCTCGATTATTGTAACCATAACCATTTATTTTACCTTTAACCACGATCTGTCATATTCTTATCCCATCTATATATATAAATCTGCTTACAGCTCTTTGACGGTTTTGATGATACAGCCTTACCAGTGGACATACAATTACCTTCACCTTGGCGTTTTGTGTCCAGTTCGAATGTTGTTTTTCTACAAACAGACAATGATAATTTCGAAACATTTTCTTTAACTTGGAACACGACTACGAATAAACCTATTGATGCCAACTCAACACTATCCAAATGTCATTCTGAAGAAAGTGTAAGAGTCCATCGTTATAATGCTATTCGTATTACTTCGCCTGGTTATCCTAAAGGCTACGAGAATAGACTCCAATGCGATTGGATATTAAAACCAGCCAATCCCATAGAACATGTTGCCATTGCTTTATTAGATGTAGACTTGGAAAGTACCGGGGGTTGTACAGCAGATTATGTGAAAATTTCTACATCTGTTGACTTAGTGACATGGCACAAAGTCCATCAAATATGTAATGGTTCTAATATCCATAAATGGGTTAAGGATTCTCCTTTCCTATGGGTTCATGGCACTCCACATATAAAATTGGATTTTGTATCGGATATATCAATTAATGGTAGCGGCTTTTCAGCAAAAGCTGTGGCAAAATGTGGTGCCAATATGACCGATTCTGTAGGATTTATAGGAGGCAATATGTTTGTTGGTTTCAATGATGGTCCTAATACTCAATGTATTTGGCATATTAACGTTAAACCTGGAAAACGTATACGTGTGCAAATTGATTATCCTAAAATTATCCTGAATAAAGAAGACTATGATGAAGAGTGTAAAAATTATGCAGTTCTATATGACGGTGTTGATGATCATGCACCTGTCATAGCACCAGGAAATTATGTTATCCACGTAATGATACCACCATCAAATTGAATACAACCGCAAACCATTTAACCATAAAATATAAACTAAATATTGATATTTTGGGACCAAAACTTTTAAGTAGTATGTTTTGGAATTTAACTTATAGAGAATTTTCCGATTGTATGGAAGACATACGCTTAATACCAGAATCACCATCGGTTGTGGTTAATTCGCCTCAGTACCCTAACGTGCCTCATCCTCATACAGAATGTGAGTGGAGAATAATAGCGCCTTTGGGAGAATTAATTCAAATTGAATTCATAGATCGTTTCGATATGAATCCAAGATATTGCGCCAAAGAATATATAGAAGTTTATGATGGTTCTACTTCTTTATCGAGAAATCTAGGACGTTGGTGCACCAAACCACCGAATTTAAGAACAACACAAAATATGTTATACATACATTATCTAACCGATGTAGCTGAACCTCGCAAAGGATTTAAGGCTGTGGTTTCCATTAGTCAATGTGGTGGAGAATTTAGTGGTACTTATGGCAATATTAAATCACCTGGCTATCCAGCCTCATATCCCTCTTTCAAACTCTGTGACTTTGTTATTAATCTACAAGGAAAAAATCTAATACGCTTAAATTTCCTTGATCTCCATTTACCATTCGATGCCAATAAACTAAATACATCTGATCATTTGGAACTTATTACGGTAGATGGTGCTGATAAGAATATTCCACCCATATTCATATACGGCAATAATACAAATAATACACAATTCCATATAGCTTCAAATAAGGCAATTATAAGATTCCATACATTTTCAAAGGCTGATAATTATAGAGGATTTTCATTAAAATACAATTCGGATGGCGCATTTTGTACCAATGTTATAACAGGCGTTTCCGGAGACATTAATATGAATCTTCCAAGTAAAAAGTATTATTCAAATACATGCACATGGAAGATAACAGTTCCAAAGGGACAAAGAGTTCGTTTAGAGTTTTTAAATATGGAAGATATGAAGGATGGCGGAAATGCAAATTTGACAGCGTAAGTAGAACGATTGTTATATGTAATAATTATGAACAAGTCGATATATGATCGAAACTGGGTCCATTTTTCTTTTAGCACGATAGATGGTGAAAAATGATACATCTGAAATCTCATATATTTTTTATTAAATCTAATTTTTCTTGCTTCATTAGACAAATATATTTAAAAAGATATCTGAGATAACCCCAAAACTGAAACGATGAACTTCAGTGAATTTTTAATAAAAAGTGACAGAAGACAAGCCTCTTGTAACTCAGGCTCATGATTTCAATTCTAGTGAAGTGTGTATATGTTCTCAAGAATTATCCTATAACAGTTGATATTGAAAAGCTACAAATCACTTCCCAAAAGAAGCTATAACGGAATGTTTTGTGTGTAAAAGAAAATGAATGTATCAGATAATTTTCGCTCTCTGTCTCTCTACTAAGAGAACTTACTTAAAAAATCTTATGGTATTTCTCTCTCTTAAAGATTCAAAAGTCGATTTGAAAGAAAATCGGAACTAATATGAAATCGTATCCAATTTCTTATATATCGATTTTAATACGTAAAAATTTCTGCATAAAAAATATAAAATTTATATTTTACTTCTTTTGTTTCATTTTCAGACCTCTTCGCATTTATATTTACAACAATTTCGATTACTCATCGGAAATTATAACTTTTACACCCAATAATTTTGATCCACATAATATAATTCAGTCCACAGATAATATAATGTATTTGAGAATTGTTATACCAAAATCAGATGTTATATTAAGACCTTTGAAAGCACGTTATAGCTCCAATGATGAATCACCATGTCCTCCCGACATTGGTATTGATAATAAGTCGGGTTCAATAGATATATCTAACATAGAGACCGCATTTAGTGGTAATTTCTATTGTAATAGTAAACTTATACTCAATGAAAGTGAAACAATTGTCTTTAATATCTCGTCGTTTGTATGTTCAAGTCAAGGACTTAGACCTGCAAGCAGTAGTCCTCTAATATTTAAAGACCTGTTTCTCTACACAAATTATAATACAAATCTCACACAATACATACATGCACAATCACATCCAAGGGGATATTTAACGATTACACAAAACTCCTTTTATCGGATTCATCGATTAAAAATGTCTTATAAGAAATATGCATGTGGTGGTGTGATAAATGTTTTCAATGAAGTTGATATACAAAATCCCCAAATGAATGCAAATGATATTGATGGACAGATCATGTGTGTTTGGACTTTACTAAAATCCACTTTCTATGGCAAAGACAAGAGTAGAGAGTTTAAGATAGTTGGCAATTTTTCATTCACCGATTCCTGTGAGAACGAGTATCTCGATATATATGAGGGTCAGTGGAAGGAACGTACATTAGCCATGAGGATTTGCAAGAGCAATTCATCCATTGAAGATTTTAAATTTATGCTTCAAAAAAGGACCACCTATCTTATATACAAAGCCAACCATTATCAAGCTGAGAAGGTGCCATTCTCTCTCAGAATAGAAAAGAATTTCTCATGTTCAAGTGAAACTAAGGTCAGTTACGGTACGTCTCCCATTAAAATTGATAAAGAGTTGTATAACATAATCAGCAATGTTCTTGGATATTCTATTCCGAACCGGGCCATTATTTACAAATAAAGTTTTTGGGTAGATTTTTTATTGAAAACTCGCCGAATTGTACCAAAGACTATTTGGAAGTTCAAGGCAATAGCGATGGTCTTTGGATACCAGAAGCTCGTTTTTGTGGCCGCGAAGTACCAGCATTGTATAATTCAACTGCAAATCGTATACAAATTGTATTTCATACAGATGAAGGTGTTAAGACCGATGGTTTTGAGTTTATGGTCAAAACCCATTGCAGCTTGGTGTTAAATGTTACATCCTCAGAACCCCAAATTATATTAAGTCCACCAAATAATGCCCAATACTGGTATAAAATGCATTGCGAATATGTATTCCAAGGTAATGAAACCGACAAACTAATCGTTGTTAGAGCTAGATTCAGTACTCGGACTTTCATTTATTCTCGAGATGCATGTAGATTGGGATCATTAATGGTGTATAAACGAGATGAAAATGGAAATGATAAGGCGGGTATTCAGCATTGTGAACTGGAGTTCGAAGAGAGAGCCTATAAGTATTTAAAGTTTACATACGATTCTTATATAGGACAAAAATTCACTCTTGAGTACTCCTATGATACCTGTGGCGGCAATTTGACAGCACCCGCTACCATACGACCCTTAAAACATGATACAGATAATACTTATGCCGATAACATGAATTGTATCTGGTATATAACAGCTCCACCCGAACACTCAATAGCTGTGAGATTTAAATATTTTATTACCGAACAAAATTACGATCATCTCAACATTTATAGCGGTTTACAGATCAAAAAAGAAAAGCTGGTGGTTATGATAAGTGGTAACTATTCTGCTAAAACACCAGTTGTTGTTGATAATAATGAAGCTGTCATAAATGCCATTTCGGATAGCTCGGGTTCGGATAAAGGTTTCGAGGCCAATATAGTATTCATAGCGAATTGCAATGAACGTATTTCTTTGATGGAAGGCAATTCACCAGTAACATTGACTCGCAATTTTAATTTCAATTCTAGTGAAGAGTATATATGTAATTATCGTATAACTGCTCCCAAGGATTATCGCATAAGAGTTGATATTAAAAAGTTACAAATCAATGGTGTCAATTCAACGTGTCAAAACTCTCAAACGAAATGTGAAAACAATTGTAATTATTTGGAAATCTTTGATAGTCCCTCGGCCTTTGATGTCACATTTGGTAAATTCTGTTCTTCATCTAGTGCGAATAAATCCTTTATGAGTTCACATGAGTTTGTAACACTTAAATTGAATGCCGGAAAACCGGGTCAATATAATTTTGAAATTATACTTAAAATGGAAAAGAAAGAATGTGGTCAGACCGAATACAAATTGGGAGATAATGAGGTAAGAGAAATTTGTTTGTTTCTATATCCTCCAAATATTGCATACGTAAGATTAAGAAGGTGTTATTTACAAATTAAATATATTTATATTTTTTCTTATATAGTAAAATCTGAGTCGATTTTGCTTTGTCCTCCCCAATAAAAAATTCTCACTGCAACTTTAGTCATCGCATTTCAGTGAAACTTGGCAGATTGTTGTTATCATTTAAAACTATTTGCTACTTAAGACCAGAAAAATCGCTTTAATATTTCTTCAGGTTAACATCTTCCGTTATAATTTGATAATTATGTATCGTGTTTTTTGGGGAACTCTGATAACCGATTTGAAGACTTTGGGTGCAGAGGGATACGTGTAGTTGATAGAAGCTTTCGATCTATGGTTTTTGCGGTTCAAAAATGTTAATATCGATACAGGGGTGGAGGTACATTGGCAGAAAAAAATTTTTGAAGATAAGGACTTTGGTGCATTACACGACGTATATTATTGTTAAAAGTACACGGGCTTACTTTATCATTTAGAGTCATACAACACATCTTTCGAAAGCAACAACATAGAGTCCCATTGATAGATAATTTTGATTGCTTGAAATGATGTTTGGAGGTTACAAAAAAATGTCAGTTTAACATCGCATTGTTACCAGTGATCAAAATCAGATACAATGCGCTAACTTAAGCACCAGATTTTTATTTCAGGAAGCTAAATATCGCAGAAAGCGAATTTTTATGACGTCGAGGTAATGCCCTTTATTAGGTGGGATCAGAACGTTGTTGAAAACCTGTCAGTCATCCACAGGGGTTCTTCACCTTAGAATAGACTTTTTCCTTTGTGACTATAATTTTTTGAGCGATGTAGAATCATATCAGAAATTCACTTACTTTTTCCTCAAAATGGGACCCATCATATTATGGGTGAATCACCTTTAAGTCGATTTAACGACGTCCGTTGGTACTTCTTGCTGGAATCAAAATCCAAGTCCCGGTTTAAAGATATTTTAATGACATATGTCAGGAGTCACTATTTTGGTCTAAGGTCCAAAGGGTCCTTACAAATAAAACTCCCGGAATCTGGTTATAAGGTCATATATCGTAAGATGTACTTAAAAAGTCATATGATATTTTTAATTGATGTGCCAAATAACATGAAGTTCGGTCTATTATTTCTCATATATCCCACTCAACCTCCTTCTAAATATTAAGCACACATTCCATTGCATAAGCAAAATTCGATATAAGTAATTTTATGAGGGTCGGTCCAGAAATTCTTCTAGCTCCCAATATACTGCATAAAATCAAACAATCATATATGAGTATAGTTCATTAATTTTTCGTAACTACGAATATGGTGTAGGGCTTAATTAGTAGAGCTTCACCGATTGTAATTTCTTACTTGCTTTTCATTTACAGAAATTTAAATTCACTTTCCCACCCAATGGATTAGCTTCATATGGTGCCAATGTTCATTGTACTTGGCGTTTCATTTCGACAACCGAATTGGAATTACACTTCGATTACATGGACTTGCAAAACAAATCACAGGTCACAGGAAAATGTTTGGATTACATATATATTAGAGATACCTACGTAAGTAAAAGCAACAGATTTAAATATATAATCGAATATATATAATAAAATCATTTCAGAGTGAAAATACATTATGTGGTCGAGCTAATAATTTCACTATTAATCCTTTAAAAACTTTTGAGGATTATGTTGATATTACATTTCACAGTGACGGTTCCGAAGAAGGCAAAGGTTTTGAAATTAATATGCAACGAGCTGATGGTAAAATCATTAAATATAAAGATTTTCAGTTCTTAATAATGTTAAATTTTCAGCTTGTAATCGTACATATAACTTCCTCAGTAAAAGAATTCAATATCGTGGCTTTGGAAAGGAAAATGATGTTTGCATTGATACCATTGTGGTACCAGAGAATTATACACTTAATTTTTACATAAGTAACATGTATTTCAAAAATATTAATTGTAATCAACTGCATTTGAGGGTAAAATCGTAAATCGTAATCGAATTCAAAAATAAACGATTCTAAAATGACTTCCATTTCAGATAATCGATCTTAAGACGAACGAAACTTTATTAGATCGTTGTCATAGTTCTTATTTAAACTTTAACTTCTTTACCAAAACCAATGCAGTTCGTGTAGAGGCAGCCAATTATACTAATATATTTATGGTTTATACAGCGAGTGATCGGAAATTACCAACAGGTTGTGGTGGCATTTTGACAGATAGCGAAGCTCAATTTTCTAGTCCTCCTTATGAAAATGATCGAAATTTTTCGGAATGTCGTTGGGATATTATAAGT
Organism: Cochliomyia hominivorax; assembly: GCA_004302925.2. Lineage (NCBI taxonomy): Eukaryota > Metazoa > Arthropoda > Insecta > Diptera > Calliphoridae > Cochliomyia > Cochliomyia hominivorax. The sequence continues at coordinate 8,138,338 of PYHX02000413.1, forward strand.
CATACAACAAGTAGCAAAAAATTACAATTTATGGGTAAATATAGAATTAAATCTGTTATTTAACATGTTGACATTTCCAATTTTTAATCAAGAGTTCAATATGGGAACCATAACAAATTGCAATTTGGATAATGTGAAAATTATAGAAATTCTATCAGATGGCACTGAAAAACTATTGAAAACATTATGTGGTTCCGATCCACCGAATGATATAAGTTCAAGTAGTGGTCATTTAGTAATTATATCGAAAAAATCACCGAATTTCGATGGAACTGGTTGGACGATAAGCTATCATACATCAAATTATGTATCACAAGGAAATGCTGTAGTCTTGAATAACTATCAAATGTTTGTTTAGAATAAATTATATATAAATTTTGAAATAAAAGAAGTAAAAGTGCTGTATGACGAATCTTTAATACTCTATACCACAAGTGTATGTAACACACAATATATGAAAGGAGACACAGAAACACTTAATGTGTCATAAAATAAAATATATAATTTATTTTTAATAATTTTTAATAATTTTTGGAATGTATATGAGGTACATACAACTTAACAACATGACATAATTTTATTCGAAATTGTCAATTCATAATTGAACATTTTACGTGATTTCTTCTATTAAACATATATCGGACTAGATCTGTTAATGTATTTAACCGATTTCGGAGGTTTTATATACAAACCGATATAGCTGAATCGACTCAAACTTTGATTTGATGCAAGAATACATTATAGGGTCCTAGAAAATTATAACTGTTATTTTTATACTTTTCATTCTAGAGGCCGTAGTTAGCGGGAAAATTGGGGTTTTATAGTGTTTCTAAAAGGATCATAAATCGAACTAATTTAGATTCTAGAGACTTTAGAAATTTTTTTTGGATCAATTTTATATGAAAATAAAATGTATTTATAATTTTTGATTTAAAAGTGTAAGCAGTTATAATTTATATATTATGCTTATACTTTTAGTAACATATTTTAGTTTTTTTAGTAGAGTTTTGGGATCGGTACTATATTCCCAAGAGATGATAAAAAAATTAAATATTTTTTTGTGCTAAAACAGAAGCATGAGAATTAAAGGCAAAAAATTGATAAATTCCATTTGTAATTCTAGACAAATTAAGCCCCTTTTTAGTATAAATACTAGTGAAAAGTTATTGTGATCATCAGTGAGCGATCGGATTTTAAAACGTTTGCATTAAAGTGAAAAAATTAAAGTGAGTGAAAATTAAAAATTAAATAAAATTTCCGTATTAATGTTGGTTGTAAACCGTTAAAAAAGATTTATTTTATTAAACAAATATTTAGGAAAAAATCCTTAGAAAAATGAAGGAATGGATAAGGTCCTGGTGTATTTGTTTAAGTATAGTGATAATATTCATGTGGCCACAAAGTGTCCTGTGTGATGAGTATGATAGACAACCTAAAATTATAGTAAAAAGTGGTGGTGATCTGATTTTGGAAGCTGCTAATGATCACAATATTACGTTTCGTCTCTCACGTGATTCTTCTTTGTTCCTAAACAATGTAAATCTAATGGAAAAAATACGTCAACGTTATACGCCAGCAGTGGAAGAGGAAAGAACAACAAAAGGGAATATATATTCCACTGATGAAATAAGAAGTGAAATACGAAAGTAAAATAATAATTTGGAACGTTTTGCCTGGAGATTTCTCTCACAGTCCACGAATCGTAGAAGGCAAACTGTGCCATTGGGAGTTTTACGTAGAAACTGTTAAAAGATGAATATGAGGAAGCTGTAGAACCTTGTAAGAATGGTGGAAAATGATATGATACCTACTATCGCAAGGGAAAAACATGTGAAGAAGATGTGGATGAATGTTATTTATTATCTGGTACAGATTTGGGGTGTCAAAATAATGCTGTTTGTGTTAATACTCCAGGCAGTTACAAGTAGATTTTTTTATCATCTCTATCAAAATATAAAAACGTTTAATTTTTTTAATATTTTAGATGTAGTTGTGCCAAAGGATTTAGTGGCACCCACTGTCGTTTACGTAATGTGATTTGTAATCAGTATCATTCTCAGGAATTATGTGCTCATGGCACTTGTGTACCGGCCAATAATCAACAAGGTTATACTTATATTTGTGAGCAAGGTTGGAGGAGAAACCATCCATATTGGCGCTATAGGTTGGTGTGCTACTAGTCTTAAGTTTCTGGTGAAAATTCAAAGTTTGTTATCAAACAGTTTCGACAGTAAGTAGTCGGAATAGTGGTTCACATTAAGTTTATCTTTTTAGCAATTAGACCACAATAGAAGTCTTAAGGGTCCGTTAAAGATCCTTCTTGCTCCTCCACGTATAGTTATTGGTTCAAGAACGGAATGAATGCTTAGCCAAATTTATATGACTGCATCAATTTTTCAAATACCTTTCGAGAACAAGTCACATTCTAATTTGCGTACACAAACAGATATTTGAATTATTTGTTTCCATACGATAGATGGATGGAATGAATGGTTTGACTAGTTCACTACCTCTCAAAAAGTTCAAAAACCAGCAGAGTATTAACTTAAATTTCGAAAGAAGAGGATAATTTCACAGAGTTCGTATCTACCCTTCTTGGAATATGGTTTAAGGCTTATAAACCTCTTAAAAGTAGACCAATTCTAGTGAAATTGCGCACAACAGCCGAATACAGGAATGTTTGGTCATGGTTTTGGACCTCGTGGATATCATGCAAATTAAAGATTAAACACAACAAACTCTCAGTGTTTAAATATGTAATATAATATCGTTGCACCATATGTTTTTGTTTTCTGGTTTAGATCGGATAATGCCACTAATAGATCGGGTTTTAATATGAATATTAAAGATTCGGGTGACATAAAATCCACTGGTTATCTAAAACGTTTCTGTGACTTTGGTCTTTTCAAATTGATTTGGAGAAGGCGATGTTTCTACTGGGGACTGTGGTCAGCAAGTGGATCTCTAAAATTGGTAACCTCGGATATGACGATTTTTTAAAAAAATCGCCAAAATTTTGATTTTGAAGAAGAAGAGGCCAATGGTGCTTCCATTCATAAGACTTCATAATGTGTCCACTTATTTTTGACCTGATTTCTCATCCTATCAATATGATTAAGAAGTCGATGAGTGTTACAAAAACAACAATGTAGTTTTGAACCAAAGAAGCAAATCCTGGAAACTGCTCGGAGGCATGGTCATTAGACAAATATGGACTCTTGTTAAAAAGAGAATTGAAGAGCACGTGTTTGGCTTAAAACCATAACAATGCTGTTATTTTTCAATACATTTCTTGTGCTCGCTAGCGCAATTTGTTTATATGTATACGCAAAAGTCGACTCTGAATAATGTGTGCTTTTGTTTGTGAAATTTCCGATATCTAGAACAGTTCAAAAGTTATAGAAATATTTTCCAAAATTTTTGGTTCACCCTATTAAAAAGACCTGTCTTAAGAAGAACTGCTTTCTAGCAAAAAGTTTTAAAAATCGAAACCGGTTTTACTAGTAATTGGTTTCGAGTACTCAACAAACGACTCGTGTCCATATTTCGAAATAAAATATCAATAATTTCCAATTCTTATTTGAATGACTAACATTTTATTTGTTTCTTGGTTTTAGTTTTCACTTATCGATACATGTGTAGGGTGACATAATAAATAAATTATAAAATTTTTAACAATTTTATTAATAAAAATAAAAATAAAATTTTATAATACAAATATTCTTTTTTGTTTTTTGTACAGGATAAATAAATAAACATAATTAAACTGATAATAAAAGAAAATTATACACAATTAAATGAAATTTTAATTTACATTAATTTTAGTTTTTTTGTATGATCACATTTTAGAGGGGGTTTGGGGGTTTGAAATTTAATACGATTTTAAAAATATGTTTTTTTTTAACTTCTAAGATATATTTTCAAAGTAAAACAGTAAAGTTCTTCATTTTTTGTGTTCAAAATTAAGGATTTTCAATTAAGATTTTAAAGTCCTTTAAAAAAAGAAACTAATTACTAGAATTGCCTCCGTTTCATAATTTGAAATTTTTAGTTTTTTTTTGTATTTACTTGCTAATAAATTCGTACAATATTAATTTTTGGTTGTTGTTGTTGTGGTTGTTGTTTCTTGTGAATACAGAAACGATTTTTAAGATTCACCTTGAAAATAAGAATTTTGCATAAGATATAATTTATCAATTGGATTTATAAGGCTGTTATTTAAATTGGCTAGAATGTCCTGGGGATTGGAATTATGATGATGACCCGATGATGAAGAGGATTGTAACTCCAAATTGTTAAGGGACAATGAGTCGGCATCATCATCTAAGTGATCAAAATTACTGCCATCTAAAGAGAGATCTGAACTACAGAAACTATCATTCGAATTGGCGGGATAATCTGAAAGAAGAAAAAATAAAATTAAATTTTTGCTTTATTTGTTTAAGAAAATAAGAAAAAACCTACCATCTGGTGAAAAAGGTAAATTAGGATTTAAAGGTTGTGAGGCATAGGAACTATCCATGCCCAAATAACCATTTTCACTTCCAGAGGCTGAGCCTCCCTCCTGCTTCATACCTTCCTTGTCCATTTTATCCTTATCTTTGTCATCTCCTGCCATATTATTTCGATTATTTTTAGCTTTACGCTGTATTTTCTTCATTTTCGCTCTTTGATTTTGAAACCATACTTGTACCACTCTCACCGATAATCCTGTATCTTTAGCTAAAGCTTCTCTTACTTTACGACAGGGTTTTGGAGATTGTTCAAATGATGCCTTAAATTGTTTTCGCTGTTGTGAGGTCAATATTGTTCTTGGTCTTTTGGGTCCTCTACGGCCATCTCGTGGTCTCATCAGATCATCTTCATCTAAACCCAAATAACCACAATGCTGTGCCGCTGCTGCAGCTAAAAACATTTCTTTTTCCAAATCATGTCTAAAACAAATTATTTGTCCATCACGTAACAGAAATTGTTCTCCCTTTTGCAAGGGTATGCGACAGGCCACACATACGAAACAGGATAAATGAAATATGAGGTTGGGCAGGGGTCTCATAACCATATCTTGTGGTAAGATGGGATGACAACAGGCTACACATTTGAAGGAAAATACTCTGTAAAGGAAAATATGAAGAGAAGATGTTACATATATTTTTTTATAAACTAGAATTTTAGTTTACCTTTCATAATCCATTTTACAATACAACTTGCCATTTCGCATATAACAAGTCTGATGCAGTTGCATGCCACAATAGCAACAAGCCAAACAGTTTTCATGCCAATTTGTATCACCCACATTCATAAGATAACGATCGTGAATTTTCTGGCCGCAACCTTCACAAACTTCAAAATTTTTCTCACACTTAATTTGATCGACACCTGAAAATGAATATAAACACGATATTAAAGATTTTCTAAAAAAAAAAATTTACATCGGGTCAGATTTCCATTTAAATTCTTATAAAGCAGTTTAGGGTATAAATTTTCAACGTATTTTCAACTTTCCAATGAGGGTATAATAAGTTTCACATTCATGTTGATGAGGGTATATTAAGTTTCACATCCCGCGTGTTACGTCAAGAGGGAATCACCGAGGACCCGAAAAAATATATATATAAACTTCCATCATTTCAAAATATAAGACGATTTAACTACGTCTATCTGTGAATTGTAGGTACGTTCACATTCACATCAATTAACAGAGCTCAATGAAATTTTATTTAAGTGTTTGTTATTGGTTCTTTAGATAAAAATTGTTAACCGATATCTGGGATAACCTCATTGGTTTATTCAATTCTAATTAATGTAATCATTCTCAAAATTACCTTTAGTAAAGAACGTTACACACACAATATTTTTTTAATAGGTCACTACGGAAGGTATTTCCCTTACAAACTAAACAATTATATCGTATATCTCTTGAACTAAGACAGGAAATCTCACAATATGAATAATACACTGTCAAAGCATTATTCATTATTATTTTCATAATTTAGTGAAATGTATTTATTTTAAAAGATTTTCAATTCGGTTACTATACGGGAGCTTTAAGAAAATGTGATCCGATTCTCGAAAAATGCGGAAATCGGTTTTGTAGTTTAAAAATGTTAACTAAACCAAATAATATAATTTAACTAACATTGTTAAAGATTTATACCACTTTTAATTGGATTTTCATTTGGTGTTTCGGTATGAATGTTGTGGACTATTCTGGACCTAACTTCTTCAAATGTGGTAATTAAAGATTTATTTGTGTCAATATTTAAATATGTATTTTAATTATTAATGAATTTTATAAGCTTAAAACCAGGATAAGATTTTCATGGGGACTCAGAGGTGTAATAATTGCCCGAAAGTTAACAGATTTAACAGAATTCACCAAATTTTAATTCAGATATTCAAAAAAAATTTGACAAATCTAAGCATTTTTTATTAAAACAATTCATGGGAGAAGCTTCATTCAAATACTTAAGTATTCAACATATGGGACCAAACGGGCCTAAAAATAGCTTCTGGTATCAAAACTTACTTAACCTCTTTTGACATTATGCCACCAAGCACAAACATTTGATTATAATAAAGTACTTAAGATACTGTTATAGTGATCATTACTAAAAGACTGTTATCTTAGCAATATAACAGTAAAATATCCACCACTAATCATTAAATGTTTTTTAGTAAAAATAATTTCTCTCGATCAAATCAAAAATTCGTATTCTTTTACAAAATAACATAAAATATTCTACGCCCACAATTACAAATATTTAAATTCAGTTTTTTGATCACTTGAAAAGCTGCAAACTTTTGGAAATCGGTGCTAAAATTATAAAACATTATTTTGAATTCTGTCAAATTTTGTTAGACATTAATTCTATTCAAAATATTCTATTTGAAATGGAAATGGATACATAAAAGAAAACAAATTTTGAAAGGACATTAACTCTGTCAATGTCCTGGAGGATTCAAAAGAAGCAACTTTAGTATATTGAAGAGATTCTTATCTATTATTTGATACCCATATTGCAATTGTTATTACATTCAAAACTTAAAGATCACTTAAAAGGAAATCTGAATCGATATGAAATACAACAGCCTTTTCAGTGCAGTCTATTATTTCTTATATTCCGATTTTTTTAATAGATTGTTGTTGCCACAAATTCAAATATGATTTACTTAAACATCATATATATTCATTCAATAAATAAATCGCTTTTTAGTTTCATTTCAATATTCTTTACTTTTTGTTGTTTTATTTTCAATTTTCTATATTTTAGTAATTTTTTATGGTTCAGTGCTCGGTTTGTGTGTTTGTTAGATCTTTTTTTTTTGTTGTACAATAAAAATGCGATTTCTGTTTTTTATTTCTATAAATTTTATTGCACACACTATGGTTTTGAAGTATTTGTGTGTGTGTGTGTATGTATGTGTGTTTGTATTCGTCTAAACATATAACACATATACATAAATCAAAATGGCAAAGACTCTTGAGCTCGTATTTTACAGTTAAGCCCCTTCTAATACTAGAGAAAAAGTTATATTTTTTGTTTGTTTGTAAACATTTTATTTTGTTTGTATACAAAAAGCTTAACAATACCATTCTACTCCACCTCCCCTCCCCACCCCACCCATCCGATCCTCCGACACTTTGACTTCTCACTGCCACCTACAACAACTACTATTACTATACATTTTTCTTCTTTCCCCTCTTTTTTAAGTTGTTTGTTTTAATACTCCCAACAATATAAAACAATATTTTATTCTGATAAGTGTGTGTTGTTTTGTTGGTAGATTGTACGAAGTTTATATACATATGTATAAGTGTGTGTGTATGTATATATGTACAACAAGTACTTGTATTAAGAGTAACTGAATGGATGGATGAATGCACTTGTTGGTTTGGTTTTGGTGTTTTAATAACCCAATAAATAATTTTTAATTAAATTTGGAAAAAATAAAAATAGATTTAAAAAAAATATATATATTTATTATATTTTCTCGGATCGGTTATAGAACTTCTGAATTGTGTTCATTACGTTTGTGTCAAAATAATTTTTTTTATAGAATGGAAATGAAAAACATTTTTCTAAAGGAGATTTATTTCTTAAGTTTAATTCGATGTTAAAAGTATATATCATTGGAAAGCTTAATTTTTTAAAAATAATGTTGTCTTAACTATTAAAAATATTTTTTTATAAATTGAAAAAAAAAAATAATTTTCGTTTTTATTGAAAACCTGGTTTAGGTAGAAGTAATGGCCCAAACGATGTTCCAAAAGCCAAAAAATATATATAAAGCATTTTCAAAATAGCTTGCAAGACATCCAGTAAACCGGTTAGGTCAGTGCTCGAAATATTTACTACGAATAGTTAAAGCTATTCCAGATTCATATAAGGCTCAATTTTTCTAAAAAAGTCTAGCTGCATAAAAGATAACGAAGCGTTTGCTCTGGGAGATTTTTCGCAATTTCCTGCTCTAAAAATTTTATATTAATGAAGCTCGAGGAAATGTTGCGGAAAAGTTTAGGACCCAAAATCAGCAAAACTTTGCAAAAAGTTCTTGGTATGGCAAGCAATATGCCGTTGCGAGAAAAGAAGTCAATGATTTTTTACAACGGACTCTATAAATACCGAAATTTCCATCAAAAAAGACTGCTTATTTTTGGATTTATCTGGTAGCCTGTTACTATGATAAACAAACCCTTGAGTGGTACAAGAGAAACAACGTGGTGTTTTTTACTTAGAGAGGCCAATCCCCCAAATTGCTAAGGCCGATAGAGAGATATTAAGCTTTTCCTAAAAGGGAATTTAAGAACACAAAATGTGGTCGACTTTGAACGGATATTGGTTATCGGTCCGAGTAAAGTAACAGAAAGCGTTATAAAATTTTAATGAGGGGTTTCCGAAGAAGGTTAACATCATTATCAATAGTGATTTAAACTATTAAAATATTTTTTTAATCAGAACTATAAGTGAAGTGGTATCTTTTTTCTAACATATATGTATATTAAAAATTTTACGATCTCACATCTTCTATATTGAACAATAAGAGATATCCCAAATAATCGTTTTTTGTATAAATATATAGATTATAATGATGACCCGCATGCTTCTGCAGGTTTTGAGATAAACCTTTTGTTTCATTTTCATACCATTTTTCATTCCGTTTATAATGACAAAAACGAATCATCCAAGACCCCTACAGATTATATATATTTTTTATATCAAAACAAAATCTGAGTGGATTTAGCTATGTTCCCAATAATTAGCAGAGTTGAATGCCATTTGGCCTTAGTATTTGATAAGATTTTTTTAACAAATTAAGAAGTTGAATGAAAGTTATACTATATTTCCTCGTGTACATTTTGATTTATATTATAAAATTGAAACTGTTATCAAATTGTTCACTTGGTTATGAAATTTGTCTTTTTTGTTTTTATTATTTGATTTTGTTTTATGATTCAGTTTTTAGGGGATTTTAGTTAGATTTTCAATAATTTCGCATGAAATACAAGATGTACTTTACATTTAAGTTCATAAATAAAATTTTGTTAAAAAGATTTATAAAATTGGAACAAAACGGAAATTTGAGAACAAAAGTATGAAATTTTTGTAACGCCAACGATTAAGCAAACATTTTCATTAAGTCAGTTAAAAATTTATCAAAACTAAAAATTGTACTCTGGACTGAAACAAAATGAGTTTGTAATATAAGAACACAAATCAATTAAATGGACTCCTAATGGGGCCTATTCAAAATGTTTGAATAATATAACCAAATTTGGTTATATTTTGGTTAGAATTTGTTTTAAGCTGATAATGGAAAAAAAAGAACTTAAATATGTTTATCGAATTTAAGAGATATCGCAATTCACAAGTTATAGTGTGATTCTAATTTTTATAATTTTTATTTTTTATAAAACTTGAAAATAAAATGTTGTGTTAAAAAAACGCTTGATATTTTATTTACATTTTTTATCACACAATCACGGTGATTGCAGTCATAGGAAACAGCTGTTGTCACTTACTGACGGTATTAAAAAAATACGACTTACTTTCTTTAAGCGTGTTAAGAAATAATGGCAAAGGAGTGAGATTTTTTTGTAAATAAAAAAAATGCTTATAATCACATAAAGAAATCATAACACGCGATTTGTAAATTATATTGAAAGATATATAACGATTTTATTTTGTTGGAATAAAAAATTCAATTCAATATGTTACTTTTAGGAGAAAAAAGTATTGACAAAAAATATGAATTTAAAGAAGTGAGTGTATCAAATTGAATGAATAAATGACATGTCTATCAATTTATAATAAATGAAAATTTAAAGAAAACATTAAGTGGGAATAAAAGCTTAAATTTAGTATCGAAAACTAAGATAAATAAGAAACTGAATTTTTTATTATTTTTTTTTAATTTAAAGCAGAAATGCCTAAAATAGCGATTTCCTCACTTGCGATGTTCACTTACTAATCCCACTCACTTCACACGTACACTATAAACGACGACTGCTCTCTCATTAGTATGAGCAGTCGTGAGCTTTTATTTAATATAATGTTTGAGTGTTTCACATACACAAAACAATGTTTAGTAGTGTAGTTGGACACCTCTGTTTTAAAGTTTAAAATGTATTTCCAATTGTATTTAAAAAAAATTTAGAAAATAATGTAAATTAAAGTAAAAATTATTGAAAATTTAAAGAAATTCTCGTTTTTTTTTTAATAATTTATTTAAAAGTTCTGAAAAAAAATATTTTTTCTGGTATTCTTTTGGTAGAATATTTTTTGTTTTTAATTTAAAACTTTTGTTTGCACTTCCGTTTTACAGGAATAACACAAGAAATACAAACACAATGCGCACAAACACACATACAAATTCAAAATACCTTAAAGGGAAATAGGAAACTGAAAACAAAATTCTAAAATGCCTTTTTATCTCATTTCGTAATCACAATACAAATCCAAAGTATATTTTAAAATGAATTCCATAACGGTACACAGTGGTTCTAAAACGATTTTTTTGAATGCTTTTTAATAATATTTAACATTTTGCCAATTTTTTTAGTTCTAATGCTCAAGCGACGAACGTCTATAGCCCGTTCGCTGGGCCAGCTAAAATCTTGTGTTTATATTTCTCTTTAAAAATATACTTATTTATATGGGATATCTTTTATAGTCCTAGAAATATTATGTACAAAGTAAAATATTGACTTATTATGCCCTACACTACCGTTAGTGGTTCGGGTATTAAACGTTTGTGCTGATGTTTGTAACTACAGGAAGAAATGGTGCTTTTAAGTATACCAATTGACTCGGAATCCCTTTCTGAGTTTACTTAGCGACCTCCGTTCGTCGGCCCGCCTGTCTGTCCGGCTGGCCATCCACGTAAACGCTGTGTACATCCTACTGGTAACAATTTTTAAGACATGCTGATGAAATTTAGTATATGTTTGACCCAAATAAATGTTTTATCAGTCCAAATCTATGTGGTCATAAAAAATGTCAGTACTGTGATGATATTTCGTATTTTAAAGGTTTTTATATAACCAGAAAACACTCTACTACAATGTTCTAGGATCGGTTCATAATGTCAAATAGCCTTATATAACTTTTACTTCAGAAAATCGCCTTAAATTGGAAAAGTCTCTCTATATATGTTAGTATGAAGAAAAAATATATTTTATACTAACACAAAATCAGATTCTACGAGTGTCGGTCCATAATTTTTCATACCTGTGCTATGATGTAGCGTATTATATTGTCTTAACCGACTATTACTTTCCTACTTGTTTTTTTTTTTTGCACACATTTCTAAAAAACTGTCTGAAATATGTACAAAATTCCAAAAGGCAGTAACATTTGTTTGCTTTAAAGTACCCTTATTTTTCCGGACTACAATATTTCTGAACAATTCTGAACGTAATTGTATGTAAAATAAATCCGATTGGGGCAAATACTTGAATCTCCCTATTTGAATTTCGTTAATTTTTAAAATTTTCGTCCTGAGTTATTTGAAGAGAAAAGAAGCTAAAATTGAACAAATAGTACAGTACTTAAAGGATCTGTAATGGATCAAACCTTCTAAAACGACTGAAAAAGTTAAATTTTTAAAAGAGCTTTGCCAGAATTGGACTTTAGGTGTTTTAGAATCGAAAAGTTAAATTCAATCTATGATCCTATATTAAGGACAATTTAATTGTATTAGATTTCATTTAAGGTCAAATATTGAAACAAATTCACAAAATTACACCGGAAATAAAAATTTTACTTTTTTTTGTAACAACTGTTAAAGAAATTTGATTTTTCGGATTTGTTATGTAAATTATAATATTTTTCAATTAATAACTATTTTAATAATACCAATATTGATATGATATGATACTGACTCTTAAGCTATTTTGTAGGGCCTTCATTGCAGAAGAACTTTCCCAATTTCCCGCTGGTTATAGACACTCTCATTTGCAGTCATATAAAGTTTAGTTAGATTTACATTGAATTCTATGAATAAGGATTTTTTTATTTTGGTTTTTGGTATCTCACAAATAAATACTTAAAATAATCGAAAATCTCTAAAAACAAGAATCCATTCGTAACTAAACACACTCACACTTTACATTCACACAGTTTTAAATACAATTTCACTTTATCTCTATGTTTTGGTTGTTTGTTATAAAAGCAACAATAATATTAAATTGTTGTTATTTTTTCAAAAAAAAAAAGGAAAACGTTGCTTGAGGATTTCCGTCAATATTTTTTTCCATTGTTATATTGATTTGATTTAAATATTTAAATTCCTTTTTTTTCCAAATTTTTTTTTATTTAAAAAAATTTGCTCTTTTTGTAAAAAGTCTTTAACTTTTTTTCTTTAATTAAATAGTGATTTTTCGAAAAACACTTGATTTAGTTTATTAACAAAAATTACTTTAAAATAATTTTATTAAATATTTATTTATCTAAAAATCAAATACCATTAACGTTTAAAATACATGTAAATATTATTATGATTATTTGTATATTGATGTGTGTGTGTATGTGTGTATTTGTATTTTATTATTTTAATAATTTTATAAGGAATTTCAAAAATCTATTTGCATATGTATGTATCTATATATGTATTAGTTTGTAAACACTAAACATATTTTAAATATGTGTGTATTTTTAGAGAGATTTTCTTTTTTGAATAGAATTTAAACATGTTTTAGAAAATAAATATTATTATTTTTGAATTTTTATATTTATACCCTACACCACCATGGGGTATTATGCGTTTGTGGAAATATTGTAACGGTCGGAAAAGGTTGCGCTGAACGAAATGTAGGCCATAGTTAATCTATATCTAAAAGAAATTTCCTACCGGAATGTGGATTTAAGGTCACAAAAGTCCAAAATATAAAGCGATTTTAATGAAATATCGTCGATCGATCCCTTATTTCCCATTTCTTCAAAATATCACTTTAAATGGGCTTAAATCTCAAAATAAAATCTCAATTAAAATTGTATAAGGGTCAGTCCATAATTTCTTCTAGCTCCCATGTAACGCCCACAGGAAAAATTCTTTTAAAACACTCTAATCTCACATGGATGTTAGTACCAGTATAATGTACTCTACTCTTAAGCATAGATTAAAAAAAAAACATTTAACGAGAGTGGTTCATTAATTTAACTTATAACTAAATATATGGTGTAGGGTATTTAATAGTCGGTCTACAACGACTATAACTTCTTACTTGTTTTTCTTGTTTTAGTATTAACCTTAAAGTGGAATTTTGTTTTTGTAAAAATATTCCAAATATGACAGTGAATTCTGTGCTAACGAATAATCGGTCGATAATCTTTAATCGGTGTTTATGTAGCTTTTGAAACGTTAGAGATACCTTAATGAAATTTGACATACTTAAAGACGAGATATTTTGAATTCGTTTAAATTGTTTATTAAAATAAATTGAAATTAAAAAAATAATATTTTTTTTGGGATTTTTTCAAAAAAGGTGGTAATATTTATTCACAGATTAGACTTTTTTGTTCTGAACTTTATTTTGATGATGATCTTAATGGTATGTTAACTAAATTCAAGACAAAGATCTGTCCGTAAGCCCCATAAGATCTCAAATAGCTGGAATTAACATTAAATTATCCATATGGTAAACACTAAAAACTTATTTTTTCTGTCGGAAGGTCTTTATGTTGTCAGCACGATAATTTAAGTGAAAAAATTCAAATTTTTAAACATGAATTGCATGGACTGAGATTTCGGGTATTCTCTTATGGAAAAGTGGGAATATTTTTAATTCCCTTATTTATTCCACCAAACACTTTTTATTTCTTCTGAAATTGTGAATCTTCAGGTTACAACGATGTCATTGAATTGTATACACATGTAGGGATTTTCTACCTCGATTAATCGATCCAACCTAAGCTTAGATACCTCTAGTAAATTTTAGTTATTTTTCTACGAAATGTTACAAACAAAATTAATGTGATATTTGGTCATTTTATATAGACTTTACTGTAATTATGAGTTATTTGCATGAAATGTTTAAAACTATTAAACAATTTGGTAACAAAATGCCATTGTACACTTTGAATGTATGCATGTGTGTAGGTGGATATATACAGCAATTTATCTAGATACATATGTATGACTATATATTTTGTATGAGAAGTACCTTAATGGACCATCATTCTTAGAATCAATTTATTTTTTTAATAATATTTAATATAATGAATAATAATAATAATAATAATAATAATAATAATAATAATAATAATAATAATAACAATAATTAATATTTTTTAATTATTATTACTATTATTATTATTATTTGGGCATTGTCTTTGGCCCAAAATAATATATCAAATTTCATCAAGATCATCGAGCTCTTTTCACAAAGTTTACAGGACAACGTTAAATCGGCTCAGAAAGCAATTCTGAATCGAACGTTAAACTTAAAAGTAGAGTACAAAAACGGATAAATAAAGCATGGTCGAACCAAAACGCACCATTATAATTGATGACATTTAAAGTAGTCAGCAGAATTCAGCTATTTATTCAATTTACCCTAATGAACATGTAAACAGTTTTTATTCAAAACTCACATTAACGACATTCGTCAAATAAGCCATTGTTGGGCATCCAAAAAGAATTTTATATTTCCAAAAGACTAAAATTTAAAGACCGAATTATGGACTCGATTGTTTGATTATGATGATGACCGATCGTATAACCATAATATGGGTATTAAATAAAACTATGGATCTAATAAGAAGTAAACAAATATTCTTCTGAATCTTTCAGCAAACATATGGGAAAAAAACATTTTAATAATTTTGCGATTTTTAAAAAATTTTATAAAAAAGGAATAAAAATAAAGAAAACTTACTAAAATATCGTCACCAGACGTGTCTAAATATTTTTAGAATTGTTGTACGTTTTATTAAAAATCCAAATATTCGTTATATCGGAAAACTACTGTTATAATTATTATTTAATTTCTTATCATTTCAACTACGTCAAATATTATTTTTATATTTGCCAAATTTTGCTCCTGCCACTTGACTTATCTAACTGACATTTATCAAAAAAATTCGTTCAAATTAACCAAAAATTTGACTACTGATTGACAGTGTCGTTACAAATATGATCGAAGAGGAAGGACGTCGGGGGCAAATAGTCAAGTGTTATTTTAATATTTTATTATCATTATTTAGCATAATTTAAGTTATTGACTGTCATTTTAATGTAAATAAAAATATTATTAATTTCGAACTATAGTTTTATATGATTACACAAATTCATACATGTGTATGAATTGTCTATGAAAATGAAAAGGAACACATACATAAATGGGGACCATAAAGGTAAACAATTTATGAAGCCGCTACCGCTGAAATGAAAGTAGAAGCGGTTTAATCATATTATTTGCAACATAATTTGAAAAAATTGTAAATTATGATCAGATGGCAAAATTGAGATTTATTTATTTTTTATACTTTTTCTATTCTATTTTTATAATTTTTATAACTCCTCTTTTTTAAATTATTTTCTATTTTCTAATTTGTAAAATATTTCTAGTCCTTGTGATTTTTTTCCAGTATTAATCATAAAATATTTGTTTATTAATCTTATCAAAATTTATCTATAAATATATATAGTTTTTATATATATTTTCGATTTTATAACTTAAACGTTTAATCGTTTGTTATCTAAACGGTTTTATAGTGAAGTGTTGTTGGTCAATATATATATAAAAAAGAGGATGAAATTGGAAAGGGGGAATTGTAGTACTCATTTGATTATTTATCAACATCAACATCATCATGTCAAATATGTAAATATGTTTGTCATATTTCAAGTACTTAAAGTGTAAATATTATTTTCATAAAAAAGATTAAACGAATTTTTGTGTTGCCTTTAATTTAGGGGTCAGCACCTTTTTTCGCCACAACGTTTTATGAGAGATTTGTTTAGTGATTTAGAAGAATTTAAATTTAACGTTTAGTTTATATGAAATTAAGGCAAACTTTTTTATAACTTTCCGATTTCAGATTAATTTTTTAACTGATGTGTAACCGTCTTTTATACCCACCATCACATAATGTTCCATATTAAAAGTGAAATGGCAAAAAATCTGTAACTTCCGAACGACTAGATGAAATTGCGCACAGTGATAGCAGATGTGTAGGAAAGTTTCAAGTTTGGACTTTGTTAACCTAACGGGCTGCACAGGTTCTGAAAATTAAGACATCTCGGCTCATAAAAATATTTAAATCAATCCCAGATTCCTTATATCTAAACTGATTTTCAAGAAATCGCAAAGTTGAAATTTAGAAAGAGATATGTTTTTACCACACTGGTTCAGATATTAAAATTTGTGAACATAAAATATTTAAAAGTCGATTTAAAAAATCTGACCAGATATGAAAAATCTGAAAATTATGTTTTCAGTTAAGAAGTCTACAATTTATCAAAAAGGAATATTTAATTCAAGCGTTTAAAATCGTATCGGTGATTAAGGAGTTTTATCAGATTCAAGTTCTGATAGTTTTAGTTCGTTAAATCTTGATTCGAGATAAAATCGTAACATATTTTAGATACAAAATTGTAAATATAAATTTTAAAATAATTAAATCATTTTTTGAAGGTTATATATATCATTATCCTATACAGAGATTCTTATTTCTTTAATAAGTCCAATTATATTTTACATATTTTTGAAAGTTCTGATTTAAAATTTTTCTATTATAAAACAGACAAAAATTCACCCATTTGTTGCAAGATAGTAATAACAAAGAAAACAACTTAAATTGAAAAACTTTTAATTGAATCAGTGAGGATTTTATTTTGCTTTTTCAGCGTTTATGATGTTTTCGTATGTTACACGGTGTAAAAGATAAAATATTTGCATTAATTTTTATAACGAGAAAAGCAAGTTTTTATTCAGTTCTAGAAAAAATTAAGATTTCTTAGGTTTTGTCGAATTTTGGTAGCTCGAGATAACCTACATTAAAAGCTTATTTAACCTTTCCCATGAGGGCTACAGGATCTAACTTCCATATTTTGTAAAGTTACATTTCCCATCTACAATTCTGGTATTTTTTTAAACAAATTCATCTAACCGATCAAAAGTTTGGAAATTATAGTCAAATTTAATCGATTCCGTTTCTTTCTGTATGGTAAGAAAAAGCAACATTAAATTTAGGTTCATTTTAATTTTTCTTGTTATTTTTTCTTTTTTGTTTTGTTGTAAATCATTAACACCTACAAAAATCTATTAAAGTTTCAAATATTTTTCAGTTTTTCACTTGCAACCAGAAATTGGAGAACAGATTCCCTTCCAAATCCATTATAATGGTTAATAAAATGTTTAACATCTTTGTTAAAAGTTAAAAAGTTTTTAGCAGTAATTTTAAGTATAACACTCACACTTACATACACACACACACAACAAATCCTTTTAGACGAGCCTTTTTTTCTTACATTTACCAACAGCAACAACAACAACAAAAAACACCTGGTAAAAATATTTCAAAAATAAATTTTAACCAAGAAAATAAATTAAGGTAAAACATACCAACACCTAAACTTTTAAACCAACAAAATATTTTTAGAGAAGATACAAACAAACACACTCACACACACACACACTTTCACGCACAAACTCATTTAATAGATAAACGAAAAACTGCAGTTTTAAATTTGAAGTTGTTAAAGTTTAAAATTAGAAATGGCGTTAAAAGCCTTTACTTCCTTTTTTGCTTTTTGCTCTGCTTAACTAAGAAATTTCAAGGTGAGTTGAAACATAAAAGGATAATAATATGTTTGTGTGAAATAATGTTAAAGGAAACTTTTTGGTAACTTTTAACTTTTTTTTTTTGCACTTTTGTTGTAACTACTGTCTGTTAAAAGTCTACGAAAAGTGTAGAGTGGAACAAATGAATGAAGAGTAAAATAAAAAAGTATAAAAGCGCAAAAAAGTTAAAAGGAAAATAAAAGACAAAATGATAAAACTATTTTTGAAATACACATACCTGTGCGTCCATTGCATTCTAAAGATATTTTTGAGCAGGATGAAAGGTGAGAGGCAGCATTTGTGCAATTATTAGATGATAATGATGCTGCTGGGGATCCTGAAGAAGTGGAGGAGGAGGTGGAGACGGCGGCTGATAAGGTTGCAGTATTAGAGACTGAAGAGGCAGGAATGTTGGAAGAAGAATTTTGTTGAGGTATAGCAGAACAATTACTAGACGTTAACAGATGTTGTTTGTTGTTGCTGCTGCTTGCCATTATGGCTGTTACTAATTGTTAAATGTAATGAGGTTGAATTGGATGTAGCGCAGGTGGTGTGGGAAGAGGAAGTTGATGAAATGTTGGAGGTTTCTGGGTTAACATCATTACTGGTAGTTGCAGACGAAGGTAGACATGAAGTTTGCGCCGTTAATGAAGTTATCGAGCAGGTGTTTAAGGAATTATTATGATTTTGTGGCGGACATGCTGCTTGACTAGGTGAGGCAATCATTTGTTGTTGTTGCTGTTGAGAATTTGTCTGCTGTTGTTTGTTGTTTGCTGCTGCTGGTGAGTCATATTAGTGTTAATTGTGTTTATATTTTGTGTAGCAGGATTATCAAGAAACCTGGCACCGCCATGATTTTGTTGATGAGGATACAATGAAGCGCCATGATTTAAATTTGTAGGCATCGGATAAAATTCCAACATGTTTAAAACTGATTTTCTTTAAAAAAGTTTTATTATTTTTAAATTTTGTTAATAAAATTTTTTAATTGACTTATTTAATTTTAAGCACTTTAATGATAAACAACTTTTAATAAATAATTTCAAAACACTTCTTTTAATTTATTTTCGATTTTCATTAAATTTCTTTATTTTTTATGTTAAATTAAAGTTCTTTTTTACTTATTACACATTATTGAAAACACTTTGTTTTTATAATTTTCATATCAACATTTTCTTTTCGTAATTTTTTTTTTTAATTTTTCATTCACTGAATTTTTCCTTTAATCCGCGTCGGCCAGCCGTTTTCATGTACTGTCGTTTAACAAATGATCGACAATCAGAAAAATCAAAGCATTTTTACTTTTTCAGTGTGTGCATGTGGATTTGAGCACAATATGTGTGTATGTGTGTTAGTCAGTCTGTGTCGGAGTGTGTACATGTGTGTGTATGTGTGTATCTTTATTTGTCCATTAAACCGACAAAATTCCAATTGCAATGTAAAACCTCAACTAGATTTTCAACCCTCTCAAAACGGCACAAAAACACAAACAAAAATAATAAAAACACACTCGTTATTGTTGTTGTCATTTATTTTTTATTCATTTTCGATTTTTGAAGGCGAAATATATTCCACACAATACAAATACTCATTTGTTAAAAACTCTCATTAAAGAAAAATCCCTAATTCACCCCATTCACTCATTTTGGTATTATTAAGGGTTTGTATTTTCTAATTCGCTCTCTAATTCCCTTTATGCGCAAAAATATTTCACTCAAAACATATTCGGTTTTATTATAAATTTCCCCATTTTCCTCAAAATGCTCTTTTACTCATTCATTTCCTTCAATATCACAAATTTCATCTAATTTTTTATTATCACTGATAATAAATTTTCATAAAAATATTTAGTTTAATAATTTCGAATTTATGAAAGTCAAAAATAGTGGGAATTTTGCAAAGATCATGCGTTTATTTCTTATGGCGAAATTTTGGAGTGATTTAATAGAAAGTTAAAAAATGTGTTAAATCAGAGAATCTGAGAAATGAATACTGAATATAAACTTAATTAGTGAAAAATTCATATTTTTATTCCTGAAACGATATAGAAGGCAAAACTAAATTTCAAATAATGGAACCTTCACTGAATGCCAATTGTGCATAAGTTCATTTTAATTTTTAGTGTCCATTCATGATGATTATAAAAATTTGTATTTGGTTTGGTAAGTTGAATAAAAAATAATGATCCGAATTATCCGAAATCCATTTAGTGTTACCCTACAGTGCATAAGAAGGCAGAATTTTGGAATTAGTTTTGTAACTTTTGATCGATTGAAAGAATTTGCACCAAATTTAGCATTATGTTAGCAGAATGTGTTAATTTGGATCCCATAGGGACTTCATTAGTGCAATTATAAGGGGTGCAAAATGGGGTACCTTTGATAAAGAGCGTTTGCCATTTAATGTAATTTTTCCACTTTCATATGACACTTGATGAGATCATTAATGCGTCTTAAAAAGAAACGCGTGAAGTTTTATGGTATCAGAAAAAAACATAAAGCAAAATCAACGTTTAACATAGATGATTTGAGATTAAATATTATTTTTTCATCTTTAAATTAAACGTTTTAAAGTTTGTGGTAAAATAATATTAGAAACTTTCGAGACAATCGTAGGGGCTTTCACAAAACATCTTTCGGCTTCTTGAATCATGAGGCTTCCTCTCAAGTATGGCAGATAATCTCCATTTTCTACGTTTTAGTCGTGTCTTTATGGGTTCCACGATGGTAATGTTTCAGATTCCCATTTTGTTGATTGCTACCGAATATCCAGCATATAAAAGAGAAACCTGAAAGTGAAGCTATTTAATTTGTTTCATGCTCTGGAATTATTTACATTTGTAAATATATCGATTTAGATGGATCCAGTATAAACATTTTTTCTTGGTCATAATAATCATTTATAAATAATGTTACGTTTTCATGTGACAAATTTATTTGTTCTAGAAATTTTTGAAGGCAAATCTAGATCTAAACTAGAAAAAAGGATCTTTTTTAAGGCTTAACTAGCAGAGTCCTTTATAAATCGAATGGGATAAGACATTTCACATACATTCGAAGTGTTTAAATTTAGAGCCATGTGGACTGGGTCAGTTAAATTTTTAAAATTTATGAGCTCTTATAACTGTACTATAACTTTGTGAAATATCAAAACGCTGAGCAGAATTTTGGACTCAATTTCATTTTTTTGTAAGGAATTGGTGTGCTTGATCTTGGTAATAGATCAGTTGAAAATTTAGAACCTTTCCGTATTCAATAATTCTTTCTTGGAGAAAGAACTTTTGTGTGATACATTCATCGGTGGGTTGACAATCTTCGGCCGAGCGTGACTCGGGTCGTCATGGAACGGGGCGTGGGAACGCTTAGATGAAATTGATGTAACTGCAGATTTTTTTATTAATATTATTATTTTCAAAATTAACATTGTACATTATTATTTAACCCAATCGCAGTTTTTTAAATATGTTAAATTTTGTTTTAACATGAAAACTGTTAATTTTTGTTTAAAATCGTATATTGATTGATAACAAAATTTTTTTATGTTATGCGAGGAGTTTTTTGTGTGTAAGAAAGTTCCCGTAGATCTTTTTAGATTTCAAGTACTTATTAACCGATCCTGCTGAATTGAGACACAATTTACCTTATTTCAACTTAATAATACAAGAAATAATGTTTATAGGGTTTTCGATGGTTGATTTCATAATGAGGGTCAGTGCGATTATGAACTAATATTTATACTTTTTCAAAAACTCTTTTGTAAAAGTTATTTTACTAATATTTTAAGATCAATGATCTAAAATTATTGAGCACATTCAGGGAATTCGATTCAATTCGACTTCGTTGGGGAAATATTTATTAACAAAAGTACTTTTTCGCTTGGTACCATCCATAAGTAAAATCACTCAAGCATTTCATGCAGAATAAAACTCTCAAAAGATGAAACCACACCTTTTCTTTATGTTGATTGGTTGTTTTTTCTCCCTCTCTCTCTCTCTCTCCTTGTTGTTGTTTAAGTTCTCCTGTTTTTCTTTTGTATAACTGGAATTCACCATTAAAACACACCATTTTAAGTTGTGTTACATTTGTTGTTGTTGCTGCTGCTGGTTGTTTGTTGCATGTGTTTAATTTCCTTTTGAGCATGTCTCTCAATTCGTCACAAATAATCGCACACACAACAAATAAACGACATCATCAAAAAGACAACAACAACAACAATAAAAACAAAAAGTAAAGGAAGATGAAACAAAAAAAAAAGAAAGATGAACACAAAAACCAGTTTTAGCAAAAAAAAAAAAAAAAAGAGGAAAATTTGAATTTTGTTTATTTGTTGGGTTTATGCTTCACTGAATTTTCAATGGGCATTATTGGGTTCGGGTTCTTTTGGCATTTTCATTCGCATTCATCCATTCAGGCATTTTTTTTACAACAAGATCGTACTTAAACTGATTTTTTTTGCTTTTTGAACTGATTTCATTTTTTTTTAGAAAATACAAACAATAAAAATGAAAAAATAAAATAGAAAAAACAATAAACTGCAAAAATTGTGTTTAAAAAAAATTTATAAAAAAAGTTAAACTTACAAACGACATTTGAGTATGTCATCATCATCATCATCTTCGTCAGAGTCATCGTCATTTAGTTTCTTTGTGAGTGTTTGTTGTTTGTTTGACATTATTTTTTCTTGGACTTTTTTCTGTTGTGTTATTGTTGTTGTCATCAACTTTGATAAAGTAAAGGAAGTTTGTAAACGAATTGTGTTTGAAAAGGAAGAATAAAAATAAAAATGGTGGCCTTGCTTTAGTTTTGATTTCTTGCTTCTTCTTTTTTATTATTTTCTACTTCTTGTTTAAATATATTTTTTTCTTTCTTAAAAGTTTTTCTTATTTTATTTGTTTTTTTTGTCGTTGTTGTTGTTGCTGTTTTTTCCTTTCTTTATTTGTTTATTTATTTTTACTTGTATTTTTGCGGCTGTATGCTTCAAGAGGCATGCAAAGAGCAAAGAAAAAAAAGGACAAGAACAACAAAAGTAAAAAAACTATGAAAATATCCTCAAGTATGACTTAAATTTGTTACAAGAAAATTCAATAAACAGGGTCATAAGCTTTATAAAGTTAATATATTTGGTTTATTGTGGTTTATTATTAACCGAGAAATGTTATCATTTTTATTAATCAAACAGAATCGCTTTTTATGTACTTTTTCTGGAAATTAAGTGATATTTCAGTTGCATCAGTTTTTAGTGTTAAAAAGATTTTAATATTTCTATATGCGTTTGAAGAACTAATTCCTCAATTCCAAAAATTCGTTTCAAAATAATCACAAGAAAACAAGTAAGAAGTTATAGAAGGTCAATCCCTACGTTTGTATTCCATACATCACATTTTTGATAAGACTGCATTATGTTATTATAAGCGATTTGTGCGGATTTTTTGGGGGCGTTATATGGAAGCTAGAAGAAATCATCTGTCGATCCTCGTAAAATTTTGATTACAGATTTCTGTTTATGTTTATTTTACTTTGACTAACTCTTAACATAATACCAATGTATTTGTGAGATTTAAGCCTTTAAAAGTGATATATGGAAGGATGGTTGTATGGGACCTATGAGAAATAATGAACCGATACTCGTATAATTTGGCACTTCATTTAATGTCGTTAAAATCGCTTTATATGTTGAACTCTTATTACCTTAAATGTCCTCCCATTCCGGGAGGAACGATTGTATGGAGAGTAGTTTTAAAAACTGACCATTCTCATCAATTTCAATAGATACCGTGTTTGGGCCATAATAATGACACGTACCAAATTTCATATATTTCTTAAATTGTGTTTTGTTCACAACCAGACGGATGGACACAGTTTAATCGAATCAGAAAGTGATTCTAAATTGATCGGTGTACTTAGAAGTGGTAGTAGTGGTGGTAGTAAATAAATAAATAAATAAATAAATAAATAAATAAATAAATAAAGTTCATGTCATTGAAATTTTGGTTTGAATTAAACTTAAATTCCATTTTCATTTCCAAGTATTTTAAAAGAGACTGAAATTCTATTCAAACATTTTATTGTTATTTTTTGACAAAAAAATTTAAAAAATATAAAGGAAATGTCCAAAAAAAAGTTAAGTTTAAGTATTTGAAATTTTGTGTGAACTCAACTGAAATTCCATTATTATCTTCAAGTAATGTTTAAATAATATTTTTCATTTCTGTTCAAACTTTTTATGATTTTTTTTGGCAAACAAAATTATAAAAAAGTATAAAATTATCTACTTGATAAAATTTGACTTCAACACAAAATTTTTCTTCAATTGAAATATAGTTTAATACATGGTTAAAATTTAACATTTTTTGACAGTATAATATCTGACTTGAAATAAAGTTTCCTTTCCACTGGAGTATACTATGGAAACAAAGGCTAAAATAAGTGTATTTCAACACTTGAAATTTGAATGTTTTTACGCTTGAATTTTTGAAAATATGCCGCAATTGCTGTTAATGATGGTTTGTCTAATACAATTGTTCTTTAATACATTAAGATTTAATTTGTAACTAAAAGTCAAATGTTCTTAGACTTGACTTCCAGAAAAATGATTACTAGAATTTTTCAGTTATGTCTATCATGCAGCAAAAGGGTGATATTTTTCTTTGTCTTAAAAAATAAGGTTCACAAAGCTTAAATTATTTATTTTTTTATTATTATTTTTATTATTATTATTATTTTTTTTTTTTTGGAGAAAATTATTTTTTATCATTATTTTAGTTTTCACTAAAAATTTAAATTTTTGCGCAAAAGATATTATTCCCTTTTCCATCTCTCTCTCTCCCCAAATTTGGAGATAAAAAATAATCAAACTAATTTCAGATACCTTGTATTCCACAATTGGCATTCTGTATTGGAGAAGGCGAGTAAGCTTCTACCAGTGACCCATAAGCAAAAGATATCAAATCAATTGTATGTTATCAGAAAAGGAGATTATTTTCAATTTTAATACCCATATTATGGTTGTAATCTTCAATGCAAATCTACCCTCGAGACAAGCAAATAATACAATTATTCTTTTTAGCTCACAAATCATAGCGATGTGGAATTGACGCTGGTTTGGTCACGCCCTAAGAAGGCAGACTTGAATTTGCAAGGAGACAGAGCTGGGGAGAAGTAAAACTGTTAGCACTTAATAGAAATATATTTAAACATGGTACTGAGGCCTTATACCCCTTTTTGGAATAAAGGGAAAATAAATTTTATGGTCATATATTTTTTATATTTGGAAACTACATATCCGTTGAAGCTTTGAAAGTAAAATAACTTTTATATTTGAAAAAAAATTGAACATTTTAAATGTAAAATTAATTTACTTTAGAAGTCAGCACCCTGTATGTATAAAAATACCAGTAAGAAACTTGATTTTTTACCCCAAATAAAAAGAAGTATAAAAGAAGAAAAAGAGAAAAAAAAACTTGTGTATGTGTACACAGTGAAAACGGAAGCTTAAAAGACAAACCAAACATGGCGTATTTCAAAAAATAAAAAGAACAAAAACTTCTTACTATTATTTGTTTATATGTATCCATGTTCATGTTTATAGATACATGTACACACATACAACCATACTCGTTTTTTCATAGTCCTGTATTAGCGATAAGTTTTATATGAATGTGTGTCACTCTTTATATTTAAGTTTTGGTTGTTTATAAATTAATTTTCTATTTGTTATGCAAAAGTAGTTCTAGTAGTTTTAGTCGAAGTCCTCCCACTTATCCACAGGACTGGTGACTATATTCGAAGTTTATATGTATGCACGATGTTTACTTATAGACGATATGAATGTTTAGCTTTTGATTACTTGAGGTCTGTTAGGAGTATATTATAATAAACTCACATACATACACACATGAGTCGAATTAAATGAATGTATTTAAATCGCTGTAAAACAATTAATAAAAATTATTAATTTTTATTTGTAGTTGTTATTGTTACCTATTTGAATTAAAAGTTATAGTCTCTGACAGTATTTCTGACCGTAAAATCATACACACGAAGTAGTGAATGAGCTAAATATTATTTGTTTGTATATCTTTTTTGGTCAAAATTGTAGCCAGTTTTGCTACGTCCGCCTTTCTGTCCTTCTATCTTTTTATTGTTGGTCCACTTATTTCTAAGATAACAAAGGAAATCTTTTTTAAAATCTGACTCGATAAATACAAAAGCTCAAAAAGTATTTTTATGTTCTTCGATTCCTATAGACACAACACAGTCTTAGGTGATTGTCACCATCAAGTCATTCGAAAATATCAAAACGAATAACACTATTGACTTAACTAAACTCTGGACTAATGATTTCAACATGAGGTAATCGTAAAGAGGATCATTAAAGGTTTTCTCTTCATGCTAAATAATATGCGGATTTACGATCTGCCCAGGAAACACCATTTGGTAATGAAGTGGTTGAATGCATTGTGCCTAATCTATTTAATAACTGTTTCAATGTCGTTAGGGCACAACGACAAACAAAGTCTTCATGTTATGAAGATAAGTACCCTCTGAAGACAATAGCGTGTAGCAGCAAAATGCCTCTTTAAGTCTTCTATTGTGGTCTAATTGTTGAAGTAGAAGAAGTACAGATAGGGTGAATCAATACTTAGACAGTCTGTTAGTCTGGTGTCAAAGCTCAGAGATAATCACCTTCGAAGTTTCATCGCAAACTTTACAAGTAGCACGGGAACCAGTAGCCTCTGATATGTCAGGACTTATTTTGTTCTGTCATATTGATTTAGTTATTGAGTTTCGTGGTGGCTCTGACTTAAACCAAAAATAAGTGAGAGGAGGTTACGATTATAATGTGCTGTTGTATTACAATATAATTCTCTAATAGTATGACAGAAGACTGTATATCTCCAAACTGCTAAGCAAGGAAGGTTTTATGACATGGCGGATACCCACCTTAGTTTTGATACATCGCTCTCCTAACGGTTCACTTATTTCTGTTAAAGTTCGTGATAAAGACCAACATAGCAGTTGCCCATTTTAGTCATGATACATCTTTCTCCGAACGGTTCATTTCATCGAGATAAAATGTGTTGTGTGACATACAGATTTCTTTGTCTTTCTACACCCAGTGACTATAAAGTGGATGAACGTATTAGGACCAGTATGATATTTAGAGACGTCATTTTCCACACGAATACTTAATCTTTATCTGTTGATCTCAGCACAAAATTTCCATTAATCAACTATCTTTAGTGCCAACCTTAACGGCACTGTAATTATACAAAAATTCAACTCGGAACGATCGTATCGGATCGATTCAAATTGGGTCAAAAATACAACATTAGTCAATTAAATGAATATGTTTTTTTAATCACTTATATTATCCTTTATATATCAACATATGTTACGTAAATACCCAAAAATTATTTTCTGCCGGATGGACTTTACAATGACAGGATGATCATTTCAGCGAAAAACGTCAAATTTGTAAACATGTTCTTTACGGAGCGGAATTTTAATTTTTTCAGCTTAAAAAAAGTGGGAAATTTTAAAATTCCCTAATTCATGTACAACTTCATATACATCATTTTAAAATTTCATATAAATAAAGTTATTCGTTTGAAATTTATTATGGTTTAATTATAAATTCATAAATGCAGGAAAAATTCGAAATTTTAAGTTCTTCATAAGTTTTTGACTTTATGTAACATTTCCGATGTTTTTCCTAATTTAAATCTTTAAGTTCTAAAGTTTTTTAGATTCTAAATATTTGTATAGGAGGTTTATATCTTGGCTTAATATACAATCTGAATTATACACAAAAAAAATCAATGTAAAATTAATAAAAATAATTTAACTTTTTCAGTTATGATTTTACTTTACAGATAAAAAAATGTTAATTTAACATTTTTTCTAACTAAAATACTGTTTATTGAAAATATTCTAATATAAAAATAATTTTAAAAATTTATCGTTGTATAATTTTATATATTAAAATCGAAAGATTCTAATGTGTTTAATATTATTTCACCACAAAAGTTTAATTTAAACTAAATGAAGAAAAAGTCAATCTTAAATCAACTTGTTCAACGTTGAATTTGCTTCATGTACTTTTGTGCTATTTTTTAAACTTTTGGAAGGTTTCCTATCATACCCATTAGTATTTTATTCGCAACTTTTGCAAATAATGATATATAATATGATTTTCTAAAGCCTTTATCCAATACTCACTTCCAGAAATCAGCACAGATTACACAAATCTCTAATGAGTGAGAGGGTAGTGATGATATTTTATATAAACATCTTTATGCAATTTATAAAATCAAATCCTATAAGGATCGGTTCATAATCTTTCACAACTGCGACAAAGTGTAGATTATTATACAGTCGGTCTTTACCAACTCCAGTGTTTTCTATTGTTATTCTTTTATTGTTGTTGTATTTTGTGCTCTAGTATTTCAATTCTTGACTCTTTTTTTTAGCAAACAATTCATTCACATCATGATATATTTTGTTGGCATTTAAGGATTTGGTTTGATGACATCGAAGTGATCAAAATTATTTTGTGGATTGATTTTTTTCTTTGGCTTCCAATATTATTCTATATTGTCTCCTTTAGTTACTTGGCAACATCGAAAAATGTCGATGACGATGATGAGACTCTTATTTCTTGAAAGTTTTCTGGGCAAAAAGAAAAATATGTAAAAAGTAAAGAAGGATCCATTCCATTGAAGCTTTTGTGTTTGAGTTGTTTTTATAACTTTGAGTAAACTTTATCGTTTTTTTAAGGGGAAAAATAAGAATAAAAAAATAAACAAAAAGAAAATATTTAAGAACATGAAAATAAAGATTTAAAAAATATTATGTATCAGAAACAAAAGTTAACAAATTTCGTGATCTTTTGCTGATGGAGCAAAATGAATTTTATGATAACAATGACTAAATGTTATCCGTCCTCAGTATTTGTATTGATTACATACTTTCTTATAAACTAATTATACTCTCCAAATTACAGTAGTTCATCATATAAACAAGTTAGAAAACTTTGAACAAAAAATAAAAAAATTCCAAAAAAATAATAAAATAAAAAATAAAAACTTTAGTAAAGAAAAAAATTCTTATTTTTTGTTTTCAATAAAAATAAAAAGTTACGAATTTTAAGAAAAGAAAAGTTTAAAGAACAAAAATATTTGAACTTTTTGAAACTAAATGATCTAAATAAACTTTCAGATTTATTCGAAAGGTGTTCAAATCTTTTCATACGTTCGAGTGAAAAAATAATTTGATACTTCTTATTTTTTTTAATTACTGCCTTTTAAAAAAGGGAAATGCTTAAATTTAAAAATATATGTTTTTAAATATTAAAAAATTAAATCAATAAAATTAAAAAATAAAGAAATTTACTTCATCGAATTCGCCTAAAACGCCATAAATAACTACACAAAGAAAAAAATCAATGTAAAATTAATTTAAAAAGAAAAAATTAACTTTTTACAGTAATGATTTTGCTTCAAAGAAAAAAAATGTTAATTTAACATTGTAATCGAATGACAATATTGTTTCACCACAAACGTTTAAAAAGTTTAATTTAAAAAAATGCAAAAATAAATTATTCAATCTCTAATCAATGTTGGTTTTGCTTCATATTAATTTCTGTATGTATGTTTGTTATTAAAGGTTTTTTAGTAAAATCAGTTAGCAGATACAATGTTATCGACTGATATCTGAGTCAACATTAAAATTCATGTGAAGAACATTTAAATTTTTTTACATGACCTCAATGAAATCTTATCTGATTTCGATATTATATTCAAATCTTTATAGAAAAATCAGTTCACTATATTAAGATTAATGGGTCGTAAATTGAGACAACCTTTTCATTAATTATTTGAGGTCAATGTAATCCAGACATATTGATTTTTGGGTCCAAATAGTTTTAAGCAGAATTAGTTAAGTATTAACAAATTAGAAAATAATATTCGATTAAGATCTTATTTAAATAAACTATAAATTATGGAACTCACATATGAGTTATTTGTCCCATTTTTGGTGATTTTTTATAGGACAGGAATTATGGACCGATCCCAGTGAAACTTAGAACCGCGTTTTCAGGTTGTAAAAGCATTATATATACGAAATATCACAATACCCTTTTTAAGATTTTAAATTATTTTTGGGAAATTGGTCTGTATCGGAGCCTCTGTCATTTTTGAATCGATATTCTGGAAAAGTTGGCACTTAGTTTTGGACAAGTACAAGAGTTATTTGAGCCAAACTTAATAAAAATATTTTTATATCTGTGAGTTTTATTAGCCATTCCATGAGGACGTTTATATGAGAGTTCCTTGAAGTACTAGATCGAGCCAATCTTTATAAAAAATCAAAATTTTTGTGTAAAATTGACATTTTTTGTGAAAAATTATATTTTTTTGTGTAAATTAAATTTTTTTGTGAAAAATTGAAATGTTTTGTGAAAAATTTAAATTTTTTGTAAACAATTGAAATTTTTAAAAAAAATTGAAATTTTTTGTGAAAAATTGAATTTTAAAAAAAAATTGAAATTTTTGTGAAAATTTGAAATTTTTGTGAAAACTTTAATTTTTTTGTGAAAAATTGATTTTTTTTTTTTTGTGAAAAATTAAAATTTTTTGTGAAAACTTAAAATTTTTTTGTGTAAAATTGAAATTTTTTTGTGAAAAATTTAATTTTTTTATAAAAAATTTAAAATTTTTGTGAAAATTTGAAATTTTTTGTGAAAAATTGAAATTTTTGTGAAAAATTTAAATTTTTTGTGAAAAATTTAAATTTTTCGTGAAAAATTGAACATTTTTGTGAAAATTTGAAATTTTTTGTGAAAAATTTAAATTTTTTGTGAAAAAATTGAAATCTTTTGTGAAAAAATTTTAAAATTTTTGTGAAAAAATTGAAATTTTTTGTGAAAAATTGAAATTTTTTGTGAAAAATAGAAATTTTTTGTGAAAAATTGAAATTTTTTGTGAAAAATTGAAATTTTTTGTGAAAAATTGAAATTTTTTGTGAAAAATTGAAATTTTTTGTAAAAAATTGAAATTTTTTGTGAAAAAGTGATTTTTTTGTGAAAAATTGAAATTTTTTGTGAAAAATTGAAATTTTTTGTGAAAAAGTGATTTTTTTTGTGAAAAATTGAAATTTTTTGTGAAAAAGTGATTTTTTTTGTGAAAAAGTGATTTTTTTTGTGAAAAAGTGATTTTTTTTGTGAAAAATTGAAATTTTTTTGAAAAATTGAAAATTTTTTGAAAAATTGAAAATTTTTGTGCAAAATTGTAATTTTTTTTTGTGAAAAATTACAATTTTTAGTGAAAAATTTTAATTTTTTTGTGAAAAATTGAAATTTTTAGTAAAAAATTAAAATTTTTTGTAAAAAAATAAAATTTTTGTGAAAAATTAAAATTTTTGTGAAAAATTAAAATTTTTTTGAAAAATTAAAATTTTTAGTTAAAGATTCAAATTTTTGGTTAAAAATTTTAATTTTTAGTAAAATTTTGAAAAATTTTAAATTTTGTGAAAAATTAAAAAAATGAAATTTTTATCGAAAATTTTAGAACTGAAAAATTTTAGTCAAGAATTGAGATTTTCGTCAAAAATTCCAAACTTTAGGAAAAAAATTTTTTGGTGAAAAACTCAAATTTGAAATTTTCAATAAAAATTTTGAAATTTTCAGTGCAAAATTGAAAAATGTAGATTTTAATGAAGATTTTCAGATTTAAGTGAAAATTTGAAATCTACAATTTTCAAGAACTATGAATTACGACAGTGAGTCTAATATTGGTATATAGAACCAGTAGTTGTAGATCAAACTTCTTGAAATGAGTTACAAAGATTCCGATTAATCCAAAACTTATTGGATTTCAGTTTTATTTGCAGACTTTTGTAAACATAAAGTCCTTTGGATAAATTTTTTGGAACACCAGGCGCAATATTAAAACAATCACTAATTGTGGCAAAAATTTATTTTTATTTCACTAATTACTTTAGTGGTCCGAATTATCCGCCATGTCTCTATAATCGGTAAATTGTGGTAAAATCCAGAAAACCAAATTTCCGGATATTCGTTTTATGGCACGTACGAAAAAGGAGGTAAAGAATGAAAGGAAATGAACTTACCATTTTTGTAGAGTTTAACAATTATTTATCTGAAATTAAAATAAAACCAAAAATAAGAAAAATTAATAATAAAAGACAAGATAACAAATAAATTTAACATTAAAATATTTGTCAATGGCTTTTGTAATTGTCACTGTCATTAAACCCTTTTTAAACTAAAATTAATTTTCAAAAAAGAAAATCACACAAAAGTCACAGCTGCTCAAATCAGAAGTGGGATGCAATGACATCACGGTAACACACACATACAAACTCTAAATATTTCAAATAAAAAAAAACTATTTAGATAAAACACCAAATAATTACTTTGTTTTCTGTCTTTTTTACGATTATTAACTCAAATTCAAACCCCTTGAAAAAAATTTGCAGCATCAAAATTGTGCTACAAGTGGGTAAACAAAGAAGCGCAAGCGTGCAACCGCCAACAACAAATAAAAACAATAATAAAATAACAAACTACTAAAAAAAACTCTCTTTCATCTGCCCCTCGATGCAACACAATAATAAAACAAGATACAGAGTCCTTTTTTGATATGAAGAAACGCACGACGCACAGTGGTTCTAAAACGCGTTTTTTTGGAAATAATTCTGTAACTTTGGAACTATTAAAAATTGTTTAAAGAAATTTCAAATAGACATCGACATAGAGGGTTTGAAGAAGAACAATTTTCTAGTGAGTCCTGAGATCTCCAAAGTTGGTCATTTCGGGAATGAAAAATTTTAAAAAAATCGCTAAAATTTTATTTATGATTTGATGGAGAACGTATAATACCTATAAAATAAGCCTATATATTTGAAATATCTCTCATAGCCCTGAGAGACTTTGAGTGGAAAAAAGTCACAAATTTTTATTTTCGGTACACTCATGTTAACAAATTGCAATATTTGACATTTAAGAAATTCTATAAAAATTAATATATTTTTATGAATTTTGTTATAATATGGACTTGGTTGTCCTTAATACAGAAAAGTAAAAACATTCCCACTTTTTTATTTCAAAATACCCAAAATTCCTATCCAGGAAAAACTGGTTTAAAATATTTACGTTTTGGGTAAATTACTACCCTACCGCCATAAGAGGTAGGGTGAGTAATTTACCTACTACAGATTTCTTGAGTGAATAGCTAATAAATGTAGCTGTATAATCAAGGTAAGTTTTTGACGATTTTGGCTTTGACATTTTTTTCTTCTTAAAATATAAAATTAAAAATTATGGAAATTCCGATAGGACAAGCGGGGAAATTGTTTTCCCCAATGTCCTCATATTTGCTTTATATGCATTTACATTAAACATTCTTTCAGAATTGCGAAAAAAATTATAGTCCCAAAGGGAATAATCGAGTGCTACCACCTTTTTGAGAAAAATCCCAGTTTTTGCTAAATTTCTAATACAAAATAATTTAACTTTTTAATGAATCCACATTGGTATTTAGAAAATTGAAATTCAAAAAAACTTGTCCAAAAATGGATCAAATTTTTTGGTCAAAATATCCCACACGTGTAAGCATACTTTTGTAGAGAACTATAATTATGTAGAATATTTTTTTCAATGAAATCATAACAAAAATTTTGGTGTATTTAGAAAAAAAACGTCTTACCCGAAATGACCAACTTTAGAGATACACCTCCCGACTACTGGATCCACTATAAATATGACCTTCTCCAAATCAACTGAAAAGCACCTCAAAAATATCCATATGAAACTTCATTCAAAAACATTTAAAAGTTCCAAAGTTACAGAATTATTTCCAAAAAAGGCGTTTTGGGACCACTGTGCATCGTTCAGTAATAATCTGTGATGTTTATTAAAGGAAGAGAAGACCACAGCAGGCCTGCTGTTTTAAAAGTGAGCTAATTTTTGCGTTTCAACTCACAAACATAAAATTAAATTTTATAAAAACAATACCAAACAATGAGAAGGA
Source organism: Cochliomyia hominivorax (assembly GCA_004302925.2). Classification (NCBI taxonomy): domain Eukaryota; kingdom Metazoa; phylum Arthropoda; class Insecta; order Diptera; family Calliphoridae; genus Cochliomyia; species Cochliomyia hominivorax. Next base: position 8,172,678 of record PYHX02000413.1, read on the forward strand.
GGACATAAAAGAGAGAGAGAGAAAAATAAGTAATAAAATGAATTTAAAAAATTTTGTTTGTTCAATATTTTTAAAAATCGAACAAAAGTCGTAAATGATCTCATCTTCAAATATTTTGTTTACTTTCTTAAAATAATCGTTTTTGTATTTGTATAAGTATATATTTTTCACTCTCTCCCTCTATCTCTCTCTTTCTTTTATTGTGTCTCTTAATGTGTTAAAGGATTTACAATCTTGTAAGAAATATTTTCATATCTCAAGTCAATAATTTCAACGAAAAAGAAATGAAAAAGAAAAACTACTCGTAGTTGTGTTATTAAAGGACAAATGGATAAACGAATGAAAGGATGGATGGATGAAAGGATGGATGGATGAATGGATGTATGAATGGTTATTTTTGCAGATGTTTGAAAATAATATCCATGTTTACATTCTTGCTGACTGACACCACCACTACCACCACTTAACCAACATGAATCCAAAATATATTAAACATAAACATATACTAACAGACACTCGAGTACTTTCATTGCTCATAAATTCTGTCTAAATTAGTTCACTTATAATTCAAGCTGAAATAATTGCCAACCAAGGACTCGTATCAGTGGCAATCACATGTTGTGACTTGACAATGAAATTTACTTCCTTTGATAACAGAAGTATGATGATATTTTAATTATGATAACTTTTGGAAAATGAACATTAAATCGTTCTTTAATATTTCGCTGAAAATGTATTTTATTGGAAAAACCCCACTCGGAACCTATCAATATTGATAAGTTTATGTAAATTTGCTCCTTTCTTTCCTTTCAGGTACGGGTTAGCTTGAAGATGATGTCAAACAAACTGTTGAATTTTAATCGATTAACTGGACTGTTCTTAAGAGTAACACGACAGGATCAGTGATAATGGACCCAAGTGCGATATTTGCGGTGTCTACGCTTGGAACTGATTGCCTAACTAAGATTTGCTTTCTCCATATATGAGCTTCCTTATAGTTTTTACTTGCAGTATCAATCACAGTATTTCTCTTCTTCAAATATATTTAGTTTGGAGAAGCTGACATGTAAAGCGTTGATTAGCACTAGATTCACTTGACTGCCCTCTAGGGTAGCACATCGGAATTAGAAACAAAGTACCCAAGTAATGTAGTTGAATGTTGGATGTCTTTTTTAAATAACTCCTGTGTACGTATATAACTCGACCAGAAGCCCAATAATTAATAATTTGCTATACCTTTAACACTCTGATTGAGAGATCAAGCTTTTTGTGAAATCTGGTCATAGAGGTGAGAAAGGACTCAGTTTAAGTTTAAGAAGAACTTATTACATTACAAACAACATCAAATTTTAATTATTAAAGTTTGTTACAGAGCACAATCAATATTGACCTCATCAAAGTCCGCTCACTATTCATTTTTATTATGCGGTGTAAGTCCAACTTCTTTCCGTGTCAAAGTTGGTGTTATCATGTGTGAAATCAATGTGGCAATTATATCAGGTATTACATTAATAAATACTCCCTCAGTTAACTCAATATTCAGATCTTCGATTTCCCAGTATGTGTTTGGATTTTAGAAGCTCTGCCGAGATACCGACAGCAACTTGAGATTTTATTCCCTTAAATCTGATCATCCCTGTCAGACTCACAAGTGGGTCTCTTTGTTCGTAGAAAATAGACGTTCTTCGGAAACATTTGGTTCAACATTCCACAAAAACCGCAACTATTCTCATTTCTCAAGGGACTTTAATTTGTACTGTAATACGACTGAGTGTAATATAGAAATCGGTATATAAATAATGAATGTCATCCAGAAGGAGCGAATTTCGGCAAATATGGATTATTACTATGTACTATAAATTCGGGTTTTTATTTTGTTGTTCAGGATAAATCCAAGTACTAAAAAATAGTAACGACTCATTACCAGATTGTTCAACATTTTCAAATTTACGACCAAATATGTTAGTCTATAATAGTCCTTTGGTTTTTATTGTCAGATTTGGGCGATGTCACTTCGGATACTCATATTAAGTTTTCCATCATTGAATAGCATAGAGTATACTTTCGCTTTTCTAGCCTTTAAGAAAGCCCCAGCACTTGATCTGTAAACTGCGTTTGGTTTTCGAGAAAATCGGCCTGAAACTAAAACATCATTTTGACAAATCAAAAATTTTCATTAATTTCGAATGAGTTAAAAGGCAAAATCTGTGTTTAATTTTTTTCAGTCTTACTTCATTCAATTGACACAATTAAAAAAGTTTCAGTCCATCGAGAAGGGCACTCCACATCAAGTTTTCGGTTGTATATTACAACAATGAGAAATTGTGGTTAAATCTCGTATATCTTGGTTTCAAGATTTTTGCTCTGCAAAATCTTTTGTATTTATGAAATTTTAAGTGATCCTTTATAGTGGGCCTAATACGAGAGTTGTAGGACATTAAGGACCTTCCCTTGTAGAATTTAGAATGGTAATATCAGAGTATATAACTCTATATAAAATCAAGTAATATTTTAATATTAACATTTTTTTTTTTGAGATTTATGAGTGATTTCCGAAATCGGGCCTGATTTGGATACTGTAGGAAATTATGGACTTATGTTCAAACAAATTGGCTCCCAGATTTGTCATAACTAATGACTTATTATTTATATATATTTATATGAGTTTAAATCTTCATTTTGGGAGTCAGATGACCGTTAAGAACCGATTAACACCAGTTTGCAAAAGAATTCGTCCGTGGACCGAAAATGTAATTTAGAATGTGATATTTTAAAAATTGCGATGTGACAGACCTGAAGTGAAGAGAGTTCAGTTCGATTTGTAAGCTCTAAAGTGGTTCAGAATCGAAAATCTCTAATCATAAATAAATAAAGATATTTTAAAAACTTGGGAATGGAAAGCAAAAGTTCTGAGTTTCTAAAAAGACATAATATTCACAATGTTTACTCAGACTGTCGGTCGGATGAACAGGCAAACGGCGGACTTGAGATGACTGTAGTACCATTTGTCCGCGTGAAAGGTTCAGTTATTCATTGTTAGATTCATAATCATCCTTTGAATTAATATTCATTATGACTGTGAATACCCATCATAAAATAAGACATAACTTGTCATAAAGAGTCTTGTATCATCATTTGGGGGTTTTATGTCAACAAAACTGATGAACGAACAAAAAAAAATCCGCTCATTCTCTAAGTGTTTGCTTTGTTGGTTTAGTTCGCTGTTTGGTTGGGTTTATCCAGCGTCATGCTGTCTACGGTGATTTTTTGTTTTGTTTTGTTTGTTGTGTTTTTTTCTATATAAAAAATCTCACTGTTTTAACAGCGAATGTTTATTTGTATCTGCAGTAATTTATTTTTTCAATGTGGCCATTCCTTTCATTCTATAAATAATCTTTCTTAATATGAAATATACTCACACATACACCAAACAAACTCACACTGTTACAAAAGCAGAAAACACAGATTTAATATATTTAGACTTGTATCCAGTTCAACATTAATATTTTTGTTTATTTTTACGACAAAACGTTTCACATTCGGTATTCAAAATAAATAAACAACAAAAAAAAAACACACAAAAAAGTCCATCTCACAAAAAGAAAAAGAAGAAGAGCAATAAAAAGGCAAAATCTCCACTTCAGATTTTTCATTAAAAATGTTGGCGTTCTAGAATTGGAATTATGCAGTCAGATTTTTTGGTTTATTTCATATTTTTCGCTTTTTTTTTTGTTTCACTTTAGTGAGAGATGACTTTTTAATTCACAGTTTCATTGAAGATTCCATTATTTTTATTTTGTGGTTTAAAGTCTTTATGGAATTTTTTTTGTGAAAAAAAGTTGTATTTGTAGGAAGAACTAAAATCTGTAGATTTATTTATATTTGAATAAACAAACGTTTTCAAAATTGTTATGATTCTCATCACAAAACTATAATATTTTCTTTAGGAATGTTATGGTTGCAAATTATTATTTGTTTAGAGGAAACAAATAATTACAAAATCAGACATCTGTATTATAAACATTTTATATTTAAGTTCACACTATTAAGGTTTATTAACCTTAAGGATGAAATTAAAAATGTAACCAAAAAAAGGTTGGTCATATTAAACGATTTACGTACTGAAATGATTTCCTCAATCAAATGATGATTCAAAAATTTTTTAAAACAAAATCCAAAAAAAAAACTTTCTTGGATTCAACAAAAATTCACGTATTCGTAAGAAGTGCTTTTGTTGCCTGTGACATACAGTGTGTCCAAATCTAAATTTTTATATAATTTTGTAATGGTTGAACCGTTAGTGAAATCCTAAGGAAATTTTACACGGTTAAAGTTGAGGTTTTTGGAGCAGATTTAAGTGAGTATTATCAAGGATGTGATCGGTGACCCTCCAAATTTGGCCACCATTAAGAAATCAGATTGGTAATTGCAACCGTATTTTTAGCCTACTGAATTCGTTTGATTTCATCTCAGATCATTTGGAACTACTGAAAAAATTATTTAGTTTTTAATTATTGCAAATATTTATTTTTAATTATTTTTATAAAGCATATTGCTCTTGGCGGCATCCTTTTTCTAGTCTCTCACCCTAACAACAACAAAAAAAAAAAAAACAGATACAGATATTGGTTTCATTACAATATCTGCTGCTTAGTTTTGCGTGTCGAAATCTATATTGAAATTAAAAATCGTGGCCGTAACCGATTAATTAAGTCTTTAAACTGTTTATTTTATATTATGATCACAACTGAGCTACTTTTTTTTTCGGTTGAAACTCTTTTCCGGCCTAAAAAACTTTTTATATATTATATCTTTTCTAGAAACCTTAACTTATTTTTATTTTTAACTAACTTTAACCCTGTGCGGACAGCTTCTTGCACAAAAACATCCTACCACCGTCCCTCGATTCAGAAAAAAATGAATTTTAAATTTCGACTTGTATTAACAAATGCCAACATATATCTTCAAAGTTGTGATGTGTGATGACTAAAATTCTTAAAAATATTTTTTTTCGCCATTAAGTTGGGTCTATTATCCCATGATCCCATCCGTCCCTAACATTGGGTCCCTAATAAAAACTCGTTCATTCGGGAAAGTAATTAAAATTAAAACGTAAATCACTGTCACTTCAATAGTTCATATAAATATTTTTTAATTTATATTTTGCCTTTTACTACGGGGTCTGACCCCCTCCCTACCATAGTCATCCTAGATTTTGTCCGGCGTAACTGTTCCCTAAAACATTAATATTCGATAACTTATATTCACTGTGTATGGAACCTTTCCCTGCCCCTGATCCTATGCCCAAAATGTGAGGCTGTAAAGCATTTTGTTGGGAAAGTAGTTGGGAAGAAACCTTAATACTTTCACTTTAATATTCGATAATTATTGTTTGCTTAGTATGTGGGCTACGTCTCCTACTACTGCTATCCGTCGTACATATTTCGTCATATACCTTTTATAATTCTAAATAAAATAACTAAATATATGAATCCATTAAAAAGTTAATATATATAAGGTTATAATAAATTATATATATTTTCCAAAAAGGTGGCAACATTTATTTAATAATAAACAAGTTTTGTTTTGAAGTGAAATTTATAATTTTTGTATTGCTTTGTAAAGAAATCTTAACGGGAATACGTGTAAACTAAATCCGGATGAACCGAGGCTAGTACATTTAAAAACCGGATCTGTTTCGAATAATTTATATTTTGAATTATTTGACACGCCGATTAATTTTTTCAGTCAAAGAATTAACCGGGTATTTTATGAAAGTCACTGTTATATTCGCCTCATGATATATCATTTGCAAAAAAAAAGTTTTATATTGGACTCAATTTAGGACATTTATACGGGTGTAAAGATAATATGGATTGAAATTTTGTTACAAATTTTTGAAATGCGAAATCATTATTTATCTTTTTCTGTCATTTAAACTTCAACAATTTCTTATTAAATAAATAATTGTTTTCTCTATAAGTTCTATAATAATAAAACGAAAACAGGATATTTTTCGAATAACTCGAAAAAATGCGCTTTTTTTAATACATAGATCTGCATCAGCATAGATCTGCCCACAAGCCCTATCCAAAATTTTTCAATTTAACAAAAAAAACAATAATTTTTTTTTCGTTCTGTTCCCAAATCACAAAGCTGAAATCATCGTTAAATTATCCTTAATATATAACTTCTTGTATAAGAAAGAACCCAAAAAAAGTATATTCTGTCGGATGACTCTAATAATGATAGGGCGATAACATTTTACTGAAAAAAGTTAATTTTTAAATATGTTTTATACGGATTGGAATTTTAGTTATTTCCGCATTGGAAAATGGGAATTTTTCAAAATTTCCATAATCATGGACAAGTTTATATACATCATATTGGAAATTCAAATAAATGTCGTTGTTTGTTTCAATTTTATAAAAATTCAAAAATTAATTTAAAAATATCAAAAATTTAAGTTCTTCATAAGATGTTGACATTAAATGATATTTTATGAAAAATGCGAATTCTCAGATAATGTTTAGGAAAGTTGGTCGTCTATATAATTCAACGACAAAAATTAAACAGTCGTAAAGCAGCTTTGGGTGAGTAAACACCTATCGCGTCATCGTCGTTATCTCTTAAAGGCGGTCAGGCTGTAAGCCGTTTGCTTGCCTTCGGAGATTTACGTCTCGCTTTTACGCATTGGTTAATACTGAAGTCGTCGGGGTTTCACGCATTTACCACATGTACTCCTTTTTAATTGAAATACTACTGGTGATGACCATAAGAAACTTTAGAATACTTGGTTAAGTATTTAAGGACCCTTCCTTCCTATACGAAGGTATAGATCGTGATCTGGAGTTACCGGAATCATTTTGATTCCGGTAAATATAAATTAAACCTTTTTCATCGTTACACTTTAAAATACAATTTCAACTTCACCTGTTTTGATTTAAATGAATTTCTTAAAAACATCGCAATCTTTATTCTTATTAATACAAAATAATATAAATCTGCGAAGCAAAAGAAATCATTCTTAACACAACAGTGAACATTTTTTCTTTTTGATTTTGATTTTGATTTTCTAGTTGACTTCATTTTATGAATCATTTCATCATTTTATTTAATAGTTCATCGCTCTTTCTCTCTGCCTCTCTGGTTATTAAATACAAATAAATATATTTTTTCAATAACTAATAAGCCACAAGGTGGTCTAGTTAATACCGCTTTAATATCATGTCCTCAAGCTAAATAAAAATAATAAACCACCGTAACAACAAAATTCATCTACCGATTTTTTGTTTTTATAAAATTTCATTCATGCGTTCCTCAAGAAGGATTCTTTAGTTTTTTATATTATTATAACACCACCAGATCAGATCAAAACACGAAATCCTTTATTTATATAGAAAAAGGTGAGTTAAAAAAAAAAAAGAAAACCAGGACGATTTGTAAAGTAAATTTAGACAAAAGACAATGAATTGGAAATGTATTTTTGCCTCTTTAGTATTTATCATGGTTAAATGATTATTTAAGTGTTTTTTGTTGTTATTGTTGTTGTGTTGTATTGTGGTCGTATTTGTTGTATCATAATAATATATAAGAGTGTTTTGTTTTTCTTTAAATAGATTTTACCTTTGCCCCATTGTGATTGTTATTAAACCCTTAAATAGAAATTATAATACAATAACATTATAGATAAATACCCTACACTATGTACTATATTGCGGTATAAGTTTTTATAAATGCAAATAAAAATCTTCCGGGTGACTTCTGTTTAAAGATGAGCAATATTTTCACGACTGTGTTTTAATCACTGTGATTGATAAATTACTAGTAACAACTTGGACTGTAATTGTGAAATAATCGTTGCTAAAAATGTCGTTCTTTCAAAATTGTTCCATATTCAAATTTATTTAATTTTAGTTCAAGTCAGCAGAATTACTTAAAGATGTTGCTGAGCGTTAATTCTAGACGCTTCTTTTTTACTATTTGCCTTCGAAGTACATCGTCGAGTCATCTAGAGTTAAAATTTTCAAAACTGCAGTTCACAGTATGAACTCTAGACTCTTCAGTCGTTTTTTTTTTTTTTGAGTCCTTTTGAGAAGTCAAATCATCTGGAGGTCTTGAAGTGCGGTTGAGGAAAAAATTTCCAGTTGATACAGCTGTTGCTGAGTTCACAATCTTTGGTCGTTCCCGAACAATCATGATCACTATCACTGTTTTAAAGAAAAATTAAAATCGCTTTCACTGGAAACGATATCGGTCATCTCTACTTCTTTTGCAACGCAACAGCACGTTAGGAGTGTAATTCTCACACACACAGTTAACATCCAGGGCAATAGAACAAAGTCGAGTAGACCTTGCTTCTGAATCATCAGAATCTAACAGGATCTGAAAACCGGAAACTGTAACTTTTCTATTCTTCAAAAAATGAATGTCTATTAGTATTTCAGTGCTTCAAACACTTCTCTACAACTTACAGATGCAGTGGTGAAGTCCGCAACTCTATGACTTCCATACTTAGGTGGTAACCTCATCACCTGCTGCTTATAGCGGCTAGACAAATAAAGATCTTCCGTTTACGATCATAAGAAATCAATGTGTCTTTCTAGGATTTCTTTTGGAGGTATAACGGTCTACCAACTTACAAGATTGTACAAATTTCCTAAAGGAATTGGTCATTTTCTAAGTTGCTTTGGTTCTATTAATCGATCCAATGTTGGTATTGTTAGATGCAGTTGGCTCATTGAAATCTGTCATTACTATACAATAATTACACCTCGATTGCAACTGTTTACATTTCCCATAAATGATATTCTGATTCCTTTTTAATATTTTGGTCGGAAATTTACGTAAAAATAGATTCAGATGCAGATGGCGTTTCGTGCGAGAATGCAGTTCACCAACCCACTCCATCGGGTTTTAAAAAAGCTCTGCCCATATATAACAGGGTGAATACTCCGTCGTATGATTTTTCATATTGGTCTAACGTCTTTTGCTTAAGCTAATAAATAGTAGTTCGTGAGTATTAAACAAAATTTGAGTAAATTTGGCTATGTCCGCCTGTCCGTTGTTGGCAAGCTGAATTTGGCCTAAGTAAACGTTATTGTCCTAAGAAGTTTTTTTTTGAAACCAACAAATCGTTTAAGTAGGAAAAGTTTTATACCGTTATGTGAAATATTCTTATTAATTTTGCATGAAACTTGAACGCTGATATTGCCGTTAGTAAAAAACGTTACGAACAATAAAATTTTTGGATAGGGCACGGGGAGTGATATCCTCCTGGCAAACTAAATTTTGTAAGAGGAAATTTTTTTTGAAATTTGGGACATGAATAAGGCTTTATAAAAGAAAAATAATTTATATTAAACATCTATCGGGTAGGGCATGGGGATTATTATCCTCTACAAACGATATTTTGAACATCACACAAATGTGAAACATTTGAAATTTAAATAAATATGAAGCATGGATGAATCCATAATTGCAAAATATTATATACAACATAATTTGGGAAAAGGGCTCGGGGGAGTGCCACATTCCCCTTACATAGCGAATGTTCAATATAGTTTTCTTACTTTTTGAAATATTTCAAATTAGTTATAGTGATAAATATACAACTTATGGCGACTACTGACAACGTTATTGAAAGTTCTGTATTAAGTCACGGTTGTAGCCTGCATTATGATCATTTTTATATGTCTATTGGTTTTTGCAATATTTAATTAGTTTAATAATGGTACAAAGGCATTGGATTAGTATTTAAATACATTTTTTATTAAACAACATTTTTGTTTAATTTGATGAAATCTTTTTTCAATGTTAATAAACTCATAACAGATTTTTTAGAAAGAAAAGGAACCGATTAATAAAACATAAATATTTAAATCATTAAATATCTGAATTCACTAAAAAATAATTTAATTAATTCCATGCAATTACATTAACTTGAACAAAAAGTTTGTTAATTTAACTGGTCGTTTTTAAGGATAGAAAAAATCATAATCGCGAATTTCGCGAATTGTGTAAACATGTTTTTGTTTTTGGCCCACAGTGCAGAAATTGTTCAATAAACTAACTCTTTTTTATTAGATAATAATAAATGAAAATATATTTAATGGCAATTTATCAATAAGATAAATATTTTCTTTATATTGATGAAATAGTTGTAAATATAAATATGAAGTAAATTTTACTCTAAAACTACAATGTAATAATGTCAATAATCCGCTATAAAATAATTTATATAAAATGATATTAAAATTTATTTAAGCGAAAACCCAAAAAAGCGTTTAGCCTACTTTTCTTTTGATTTTATATTTCTGTTGCTACTTTTCTAGAGCAAAAAGAATTTAATTAAACTTATATTCTTTAAAAAGAGTTCCTATTAAAACATTTAATTCCTTTCCAAGTTTTTATATTAAACTTTCTTCTTCTTTTGAATTAACAAATCATTTCACCCAAAAAATAAAAGAAAAATAAATAAACAAACAAGTAAGAACGCTACATTCGGCTGTGCCGAATCTATAATAACCTCCACCACAAATCCACATTTAAGTATATGCTTCGTACATGCACTCGTACACTCACAGATGTATACAAAAAAAAAAGAAAAATTTTCCTTATTAGTTTCTCTATATCTTCTTTTTTAAACCGATTAGAATTCTTCGCTGGAATTTAGAGGTTACTTCAGACATCGGTCTATATCTTTTGATATACTGAACCGATTTCGTTGATATTAAATAACAAACTCGTCAGGACTATAGCAAATACTCGGTTTAAATTTCATTAAGCTCTATCAATTATTGTGGATGTGAGTGTGCCAACATGCTACAGACAGGCGGAGAAACAGACGGACATAACTTAATCGTCACAGAATTCCATTTGATACAAGAATAAATATAAATTATGGAATCTAAGATGATTCCTTCTTTGCGTTACACATGGAATGACAAAGTCAATATAACCTCTTCTCGACTTGTGGTGGTGGAGGGTATAAAAATATCTCACAAAAGATATACTAACAAAAATCTTAGAATCTTCATTATAGAGAAGAAGAAACTGAAAAAATAAGCAAAAAAATTGTAATAAAAATTGTTTATTTTTTGTGAACTTTGTGGTACTTTTCGCTTCAGTTGGTGGCAACATCAAACAACAAAAACACTTAACAAAAATTGAGAGAAAAAAAATTAAAAGAAATGTCAATGAAAACGGTTATTGGCATTTTGTGTTTATTTAAGTGTCACCCAATAACAAACATTCAACATTCAACCATCATCACTCAGATCTTTTTGCAAAGCTTAAATAAACCCCCCCCCATCTACACAGTTAAAAAACTTAACGCCCCCTTCATCCTGAAAAGTTACAGATTCATTGAATGAATTGAATTCAATTCATTTGAAAAATTCAAGTTACAAAAATCAAGTAAAAATTAAATAAACAACCGAAATGAACAGAAGTGAAACTAAAATACACAAAGAAAACGGAAAACGGATTCAAAAAATAACACTTTATTCGGCGAAGTCAGAATCTTAAATACATTTCAGCAGTGACTTTTGGAGAGAAATAAAGTAAAAGATTCATTTTAATATTCAGTTAATCAGAGTTTTCATCAGGTTTTTATTTCATAATTTTGAGATATCGCCCTATAATTTGTCCCCTAATAAGTACATTTCGCTAGTTATTAACCTTGATCTTAGCAAATTTCTTTCAGCACAATTTTTACATAAATCGACTATTTAGATTAATTAACCAACTTAACGATAAACTTTATGTACATATTTCTTGAGGATGTAGAGTGCAGAAGAAAAATATCTGTATTCACTCATTTTTTATCATCGTTTTTTGACAAAGAAAATAAATCACAGAGAATCTATCAGTTTAGAGATATAAAAGGTGACCCAACTTTATTGCACCGTAATAATTGTGAGCCAACACTATTTTCACATTCCAGGAAATATACAGTACATTAAATACAATATCTCTATAATCGGAAGAGACTTTAGCACACTGAATAAGTTCGTTCAAACATAACATCACTTAAATCGGGAGATACTTCCACAAACCGGATTAGTTGAAAATATAAGACTGTACAGGTTTTCCAGTTCGTTTTATGGATCAATACGATTTTTAATGGCAACAATTTTGTAACTTTCAGACCGCTAGAAATGTCTTAATAAAATCAAACGCGGTTATAGCTCAGGTACCTTGTGTTAATTTGGAGAAAAAAATTGAAATTACTAGTGATGCTATTTTGAACCCATAATGGAAAGCCCTCCTATTAACATTTGTTTTAAATCTTTCAAACTTTTGGACACCTATTTGTGCTCTTCAATTCTCTTTTAACAAGAGCCTAATATCTCTTCTCTGGCTCTGGATAGTTTGGAAGATTTGACTCTCTTGTTCTTATAGCACTCAAGGGCTTGTTTACTTGTTTTCAAAAATAAGTGGACACGTGAATGGAATGCAGCCTTGTTTGTTAACATTTCTTAATGTAAATTTTGCTATTTGTAGAGCCCGTTGTAACAAAATATTGCAGTCTTCTTCCGCAACTGCGTATTCCTTGCCACATCAAGAACTTTTTGGGAAATTTTGAATGCCTTTGGATCCTAAACTTTTCTTAAATATTATCTTGAGCATCAGCAATATAAAATTTTTGATCAGGGAGTTTTGAAAATATGCGTTTTTTAGAAAATTTTGAAAAATTGAATTTCCGTGCTCTGTTGTTGCCCTCTAAATTTTTAGCAATGTTCCAGTCAGGTACTTTAACTTTTCGTATTAAATAGTCCGAGCAGTGACCTAACCGAGCTGATTTCCTGACGGATGTTTTAAGAACTCTTTTGAAAATGCTTCTAATAGTTTGGCTTTAGGAACATCATCATCTACCTGAACAGGTTATCCTGAGCTTATAAACATAATTTTTGAGAGTCTTAGCAATATTGGGAATTTGAAGAAGCAGCTAATTTTATTTCCATGAAAATATGAATTTAGGCATTAAATTCATATATTAAAAAATATAGCGTTTTTGATCTCACTCCTTCCACTCATGAAAAAACTATTTTTTATGATTACAAACTTGACTTCACAAGATCCTCTTTGAATATCAAAAAATGATTGTAGAACCATCTATTGTTAAGGCATTTGAAATTTTGAATTATTCAAGTTGTTTGTTTATTTCATTTATTTCTACTTTTGTAGGTTAGAAAAAGTAAATAAAGCAAAAAATACCAGAAAAAAATGCCTCATAGATAACTAGAACAAAAACCCACAAAAGTATGAAAATCATCAGGATTTATTGCCTTTGATGTCAAAGAAACAACAAAATTCAAAATTAAATTTTTTCCCAAATTTAACACAAGACAATAACAACAGCAACAACGTTAAGCGAAATGTAATATATGACTTGAAAAAGGAACCTAAACACACACACACATACGCCACATTTCTCTCATAAAATAAAAGTTTTAACAAAAATCTATTGAAGGCGCAACCACAATTTCGACAAACAGAAAATGTCAATTTTTTTGGAAACGGAAAGTAAAAAAAAGTCAAAAACAAAAAAAAAAAAAAATGATAATAAAATCGTTTCAATGGTGTTTAATGAATTAACTTGGAAGAGTTTATCATGCAGCTTCTTCTTTTTCTTCTTTTATTGAGTTTTGGGGGGGGGGGAAAGTGGCAAAAAAAAAATCAAAAAGTAAATAAATAATGAAAACTACGCACCAGAAATGTTTTAGTGAATTCCTGAAAAGAAACTTAAAAAAATGTTAACTAAAACAACAAAATAACACTTAATAGGAATTAAAGAAAGGGAGGGATACACTAATGATAATTCAGATTAAAGCTCATAAAATCGTCGTTAGATAAGAAGTTCGATTACTTTTTTTAAAATTATTAAATATCATCTTGATACTGATTCCAAAATTCGGTTAATGAAAAGAAATGGCACTTGTCCAGATGTTTGTAACGCACAGCACTAAAAAAGCTATCCCACCTTAAAGTATACCCATGAACTTGGAACTCTGTCAGTCCGTGGAATGTTTTAAACACTCTACAGGTCACAAACATATCGATGAAATTTGGTGTAATTTTTTTTAAGGACAAATTCTGTAGCTTCCATAAAAATGTCCTCCTGGGTTTTTAAATTTTGTGGGCTTAATTTGTCAGTATAAAACTCCAAACAAAGTATATCTGTAAAAAATATATTATCATAACCTCCAAATCACCACAAGTGGTGATGGGGTAAAATTAACTTTGTCACTGAACGTTCACATCCACAATAATCGGCAGAGCTCAATGAAATTTAGTCGTAGTAAATCGTATAGACCTGAGCAGTTTCCTTATTTAAATCGACTAAATCGGTTTAGTAGAACATAAGTTATAGACCCACATTTCGGAAAACCTCCTAAAAATGAAAAGTTTGATCAGAAGTTATAAATAATCAGCTGATTTTTAGGGGTTGCGGTCTCAAAGTGTTAAATTATTCTGAAAAATATTTTTTTCCGATTTCTTAAGTAGAAGGTAACATTTTTACATTTAAAAATCCACTATTCTCCTTTAGACTATAATTTTTCTTCATAACAGGTAACCAGGTAATGTGTACCGTTCCTTTGCAATCCAGTACGCTTTGTGAATGCTTGTCGTGATGACCTCATGGGCGTTTTTCAATCGATAAAGTTGTTAGGATATTTGCGTACCAAATAGTTCAGTTCTCGTAGGTTTAGACTTTGGATTGTGTACAGTTCCACTTGCAGAAAAATCGTTTATAGTTTCTTTACAATCCAATACGATTTCTGAAGTCGGGATTTATTATCAATTGGATGTAAGATGTTTGTGTACCAATTCTCTTCGGTCTTGACTATGGATATTGTTTTTTACGTAAACAAGAAAATTTCAGTTTGGTCGGAATTGACATTTATTCCTCTTAGGGGTGTTTAACTAAGTGCTCTACTATGTAGGCAGCTTGGACTCTTTTATTGGTTAACTACATCGACTAGTATCGTCTGGAAAAAGTGAATTGTGCTACGACAAAAAGAAGCGGTTGCATGGCTCTCTGTCTGTCTCATCTCTTCGTAGTTTTATGTCATATGTTAAGCAAAGAATCCATATGACCGATATGATTAATGATAAGTGAAGTTTATATTTCATTGATCTTGTTTGATTGTATAACTTTCTACTGCGATTTATTAAAAAGTGTAAGTAAATGTTTCGTACATACACACTCACACATACACTCACAAATGCATACAATATTATTATGAAAGATTTTCTTAAATATAACACAGGAACATGAGTGGTAAAATTAGTTATATTTATGATTATAACACGTTTTTTACTAAACCGATTTGGATAATTTGGTTTGGACCGATTTTGAAATTGTAATAAAGTGTTTATAGTTTAATATTATGGCAAAATTTTATTAATTTGTCGATTTGTAATTGATAATTTTAAGAAAATTTTTTTGCTTGAACTCAGAGGATGATTTTAAGGGTTTATAGTTTTAATATACTGAACCGATTTGGCTGGTTTTAAATAGGAAACTTCTCAGGACTGAACTGTCGATTATTGAGGAAGTGAGCGTGCCAACAACAGATACAGACAGAAGGGCATTGCTTAAACGACTCAGATTTTAAATTGAAACAAGATTATGGGGATCTGAGATGATTCCATCTCAACTGTATGACAAAGTCAATATAACCTCTTCACCACTTGTGGTGGTGGAGGGTATAATAAATTTCAGAATAACTACTAACTGAACAACCGCATTCTCTTATATTTGTAATATTTTCTTTTATTTTTTTATTCTTGCACTAGTTTCTTTTATTATTATTTTTTTTATTGTTTGTGTAACTATATTTTCTTCTTTTTTATTTTATTTAATTTTTTGTTAAAGATTTTCTCTCTTTCTCATAGATATTCTGGTTACGTTCACATTTAACTGTTGTTTTTATGTGCTGCAGACAAATATTTGCTTTCCGACAATAGTCATAAATACCAAAAGCTACATGTTCAGCATACTTAGAACACTTATGGATGAATGAATGAATGGATGGATGGTTGGATGGTTGGACCAATAGACGTACAAAATATAGAGTAAAACTATAGACAAATACAAACATACATATTATTACACACTTGCACATACAAAACATTTGGACACACGTTTGCAAAAAAATAGCAAGAAAAATAATATTTCTAAAAAAATCCTTTTGGTTGAAATATAAACGAAATATGTTGGAAAAAAATTGTTCATTGTCGAACAATATTAGAATGAACAAAAAAAATAACAACAACAACAGGAATAATGAACGGAAAGAAAAACCATAGAAACCAACCAGTCATCGACAAGTTACAACAAAAAAAGTACTACACATGTAGATACTTTTGTATTTGTACACAAGTGTAGAGTGTAGTTGATAGTTTTTAGCCATTTTAGTGGAAGGACGTTATGCTGAATTACAAAAAGAATGAATAAAAAAAGGAAAAAAAAGAAAAATAGCACAAAAAATATTGTACAACATGATACAAGAAATTCTATAAAAACAGTTCAAATATTGCAAAATAAACAAAAAATAAAAAAAAGAGAGAAAACATGAATTTTATACACTTAAAGAAATATATTGAAGATTTTCCAGAAGTTTTTCGTTCTTCATCCATGTTTAAATTATGGTCTGATTTAAACAAGAACTAAAGGTCATCTGGACTTCTTTTTATCGCAGATTTCTTTAGACAACAATAGAAACAAGTGAGAATGCAGTAGATGCTTGGGAATGAGATTTATATTGAATTTTCAATCTTCTTACACAAGTATTTTGTATCTATGAAAATGTTAGAACTTTAAGATTAAAATTTTTTTGAGTATGAACAAGTATGATTCCCTTTCTTGCCATGCTGTAATACTCAAATTTTTATTTTTTCACTGTTTTGATCATCCTGTTATTTAAGGAAACATCCGGCATTTTCCATATTGTTAAATAAAAACTTTATTTATAAAAACTGCCGTTTTTAATGTTATTTTCCTATAAACGCACTTAAGCTAATCAGTCACTATAACATTATTAATAATGGGTGGATGATTAATCTTTGTTCTGGATAACCTAAAGAATATGGTCTGGCATTGATTCCAATTAATTTCCTCTCAAACTTGCCTTATTTCTAACTTTAGCCCTGTTAAAGTCATTATGTTTTCGTTTTGGGTATTATTTGAATAAACTTGACGTGCCATGTATCCCCGCAGCGTTATCTTGCCGAAAGATGCAATCTTCTTTTACTTTTTTCATCCGTAAAAGAGAGAAGAGCATCTTCCAGAAATTCGTTATAAATTGTGCTTTTGATTTTTGTTGGAACAAACCAAAGTTTAGATTTGCCAAATGCAGAAAATACTGCCCGAACCAAAACACTACCATCGCTGAAATAACGTTTTGACATATGAACAATTAATCGTATGAATAAGGAAAATCACAAGACTAAGAAAGAAATCTTATTTACTTAAAAAAAAGTACCTTTGAGTTTCCTCTCTCTTAAGAACAATCAAGATAGAGAAAAATTTAATGCGTTTATAGTAATATGCATCGGTGTTTAATCTACATGACAACATATACATGTAAAATTATACTTCAAACCTTGTAGAATTTTGTTTATGATTTTAACTGTTGGAAGTGATTTATTTGAAACGTTTGCATGTGGCTATGACATTTAAGAAGATTTTTCAAAATTTTGGATTATATGTGGACCTTAGAAAATTATGGAACGATACTCCCAAAATTTGTCATATGGTGTTAACTGATTACATCATTAACATTGGAAACTTGGTCCTGTTTTTTTTCTGCTCTAAAATAATTTTCGGAAACGGGTATGTAAGGAAGCTACGGTCATTTGTAAAACGATCTTCTTGATATTTGTCATGTGGATTTGTAGAAATACAAAATATGTTTGTAACAAATTTATTTCAAATATCTTCATATCTGACTGTTTTAAGAGCTTGGAATCCTATTTGGGTAAGATACTTGTATAGAAGATACCTAAAATATTAAATCAGATTTGAAAACTTTCAGCGTTGGCCTAAAATAAAAAATTACATATCTCTAAAATTTCCTGAGGAGTGTTCTTAACGTTAACATTACAGAACATCGTCCAATCGTCCTAGAAGATGAATCTGTAAAATTTAAAAATTACTTACAGATAACTGGAGCCCCCATTTCAAGCGCATGATGTAAATTTTTACACATATATTATTTTGCTCTTCAAGATTTATATTATTATTATTATTATTATTATTATTATTATTATTATTATTATTATTATTCTTATTATTATTATTATTTTTTTTTTTTTTTTTTTTTTTTGAAAAAAACATCTTAACATTATTTTTTCTCTCAGTGCATTCAATAGTTTTGTATGTACAGAGTGTCGAATAACATAAAACATGACGATTTAGCAAAATGGAAAACATTGTTTTTAGAAAGAAAATACGAAAAAACACCCAAACAGAAATAATAAAAAAAATAAAAAGAAAATAATAAAAACAATAAAATGTAAAACAGCTAAAGGAGAAATAATAATAAAAAAATAAAGAAAAATAATAATAAAAACCAAAACAAAGCTAAAACTGTCTATTGTAGTGGAAAAAATTGTTAAATATTCATCTGGAGGTCTTTTGTGAAAATGGTCAAAATCATTGCTAAAAGGTCCATTTTTTTTCTTTACCCCATGCTATCAGCTTTAGTTTTTTGTATTATTTTGTTGTTGTTGTTTGATATTTTGCTGTTGGTTTTTTATTTATATTTGAATGTATTTCTTAAGCACGGAAACGGAAAACTAACAGTAATAAAAATGGCGCCCTAAAAGTGAATACATGAAACCTCAACAAAACTAAATTCACAAATTCAAATGAAAAAAAAATCATAAAAATGATAATAATGGTTGAAAAGGGGGCAAAAAGAACTACAAAGAAAACATAGTTTTTACAAAAGGTGGTCCAATCAAAACGCATGATACGTACTTGTAATAATTGAAAAGGTCAGTAGAGAAAAGTTGTTGGACTGAAAAATCTGAAAACTATTTTAGGGACATGATAATATTTTGTATAATTAAAATTTTACGAGGATCGACGTATAAATTTTCATAGCAACTGCTCACATAAAATAGCTGATTTTCTTTTTCAGAGAAAACAAATTTAGATTTAATTTTAAGTAAATATGAACACTTTTGTCACAAGTATTTGGTATCAAATAAAACGTTAGAATTTGGAGATTGATAATTTGTAGCGAACAATTTTATGGAATCCCAATTGTTAATAAAACCTTATCGAGATCTTAAAATTCCACATTTTTGCTATTTTCTTTCAAATAAAGGTAATATTGGAGTCTAAAATATAATTCCAACCCTCAATACATTTATTCGAAATTTCAGAATAATGTGTGAAAACTTGCCATTGAATTAGACAAAATTCCCACTTTACCAAACGAAAATACCCAAAATTCCCTTCCGGAAAAAGATGTTTTTTTAATATAAAATTTTTATGTACACTTTAATGGAATTAAAAAATAACGATATTTATGAATGAGAGTATTTTATATAAGTTTATACTTGGATTAGACAACTGAAAGTAATCCCACTTTTTCAAAGAAAAACATCCAAAATTCCTACTCTTTGCAACGTATTTAACAATTCTACTTTTTTCATTGATTTTGACGTTCCATCATTATAAGAAGCTTACGGAGCTATAACCATTTTATGGTTGTTTAGCACATGTATAGGGAGTGAGGTCGAAAAAATTCTAACCATTGAATCGAGACAACTTAACTTGCAGATTGTATACAATTCAATAATTCATTCATTTTTTCATTCAGTTTTAATCATTAGCGACGAAATTTTGAACCATTTTCGGAAATCATTTCATTAGTGTTGATTTTATAAAGAAATCAAAAAAATTTTTTTTATGAATTGAGTCTAAAGAAATTTTCCATTAAGATAGTCGCTGTAAACCTCTGTAAAATATGATTTAGTTTTAGAGATATTCAAGTCGCATTAACTTTTAAATCAATTTTTGCCTTCGTTTTTTGTTAGTCTTAATTTGCGTAATTAATAATTTTTTATGGGAACTTTGGAAAATTTTATTTTTTTCCAAAAAGGTGGCAACATTTATTAACTGATAGAACAATTTTTTGTTCTGAACTTTATATTTTTAAAACTTACGGTTAATTGGGATTAACTTAGAACAAAAAAACTGGCAATAAGCCCTTTCCACAGTTGATCAATTAAAGAAAGAAAAATGTTATTTTATAACAGAAAGCTGATATCATATGTAAATTATCCTCGATATATAGTTTCATATGTAAGGTAAAGAGCTAAAAAGTATTTTTTGACGGACGTTTCGTATAGGTATTTCCCCATGAAATTGTGGAAATCATTTAAATTCCCTTTTTCATGGTCAAGTTCATATACATCGTGTTGAGATCTCAAATAAATATCGTTGTACGTTTCACTTTTATTGAAATTTAAATTTTAACTTAATTTTTTTAGAAAAACAATGGAAATTCGAAATTTTGTGCTCTTAAGAAATGTTTGACATTAAATTTCATTCCACTCACTTTTTCTTTAACAACTCTGAGTTTTCATGTTCAAAGCTTTTCATGGATGCGATAAACTTGTGTAAAGTCAAAAATAGATCATTGTTATCCAGCATTTTTGAAAATAATGAAATAAGTGCACATCAATAGGTGATTTCTTCAATAAAGTGGAGTTAAGTAAATAAGAAATAAAACTTACAACAATTTGTGATTAAATCAAATCAAAATTTAACCATATCAAGCCCATTGTGTTGTTTTTCAGACAATCATGATTAAAATGTTTATTAGCATGTAATAAAAACTTTAAACATAAAACAGTCGAATTTGTATACAATATCCGTTTTACAAGATAAAATAAAAGAAACACAAAAACAAACAAGCAAACAGACAGACTGACAACAATTTATAAACCCTCTTTTGCCATCAACACATACACTTATACAATTTTAAAATAACCACATGCAAATTTCCTTTTCCCTAATACGAAACACAAAACACAATAAAAAAAGAACTAAAATATAAATAAAAACAAAAAACTAACAAAAAAAAAAACATGAAAAGTGCAAATAGAAAGTACAACAAAATCAACAAATATAAATTTTAAAACTTTATTATTGTGTGTATAGTTGAATGTTTTGTTAAAAACGGAAACGGAAGTGTGAAACAAAACTCTTTAAAACCCAACCACACGCACATGAAATTTGAAATGAGGACTACCAATCAACGTCATCATTTTCTTCCCCAACAATAATAATACAGACACAAGACAACTACAATAACAACACTAACATACATTCCTTGAAAGCTTCAATACTTTTTTATATAAAGTTTTCTATGCACACACATACATACATACATGCACATATACAAATAAACATTGTAAAAGAAGTCAAGTTAAACAAGTACAAAAGAACAAGATGGCAACTAGAAATGAATACAACAACAATCTAGAAATAAAACAACAAAAGCATGTTAAGAAATGAGAGAAGAAAAAAAATATGGCAACAACTTTTCAAGTGGGTTGAAAAGTTAAATAAAGACTTTTTCTTTAAGAAACTTGATTTTTAGTTCAAGTTTTTTTTTGTTTTGATGTTGTTGTTGTTTACTGAATTCTACACATGAAGATTTCTTTTTTCTTTCTTTTAAAAAGAATTCTTCATTTTTTTATTGCATGTATGTATGTATGTATGTATGTATGTATGTATGTATGTATGTATGTATTTTTCTATATGTGTGTTGTGCATGTGTATTTGGTCTGAGGTTCTCACACTGTGTGTGTGTGTGTGTTTATGTATGTGCATGAGTGTGTATGTGTACACTTTTTGTGGTTTATTTTTGTTTCCTTTTCCTCTGTAGTTGTGTGTGTCTGATGAAGCCGAAAATGAAAAGTTTTGTAAGTTTTAAGAAATCATTTGGCAACGGAAACCACAATTTAAGACAATAATCAAGAATGTTTAAAATGTTGATTACCAAATAAATGAGTCAGTGAGTGAATGAAGGAGTCCTAAAACCAACAAAAACAAAGAAAAAGAATTACAAGTTTCTTGTTAATCATACTTCAAAGGAAAATAAAACATAACATACGGACTAAAAAAAAAGGAGCAAAAACTTTATCAATTTAAGTTTAAAAGATTTTTAAGCCTAAATAAACCTTTTGATTGTAAACAATGAAATAAAACAAAAATTAAAACAAACTTTTATCAGTTTTGTTTTAATTTCATAAAAAAATTGAAAGTTTTTATAAATATTCCAAATTGTATGATAACTTTTTTAAAACACAGTAAAATTTTTACTAATTCCAACTCTGTATTGTTTCCTGAGTCCTGAATTCAAATTTTTTACAAAAAAATAAAATTTTTTTCCAAAAAAATCAATTTTTTACCAAAAATTATTTTTTTATTTTTTTATTGAAAATTTAAATTATTACCAAAATTTAAATTAAAATTCAATTTTTCACCAAAAATTATTTTTTTATTGAAAATTTAAATTTTTACCAAAAATTAAATTTTTATAAATAAAATTTCATGACGGCTTGCCAGAAGGAAGGCGAATGGTATTCTTTAAATTAAAGTTTTGTATTTTGCCGGAATCAATAGATCATAAGATAACGCCAAGTGAGAGATATTTCCATTTTGTCAAGGAGATCGACCAACTGTTTAAAAGAGTTTCTTAAACATCTTTCTCTAAGACTCATGGGTTCATACTTAAACTGAAAATGTGTTAAATCAACATTGAACATTGTTGATTTCAACAAGTTTGTTTTGTAAATACATTTTCAATCGGTTCGTTTTATATTAACTCTTTATGTTGCCCAAGAGGATACCTTCCCCAACCTAAATTATTTTTTATAGTGTAAAGTATCACATTTCATTAAAATTCAATCATTAGTTTTAGGAGATTGTCCCAAATATCAGTCTATTTTGTAATGAAGGGTATTAAAATTAACATTAACATTAAATCAACTATGTTTAATGATGATTTTCTTTAGGTTTTTTTCTGTGTGTCGGGTACTCGTAGTCAGAATTGAACGACAAAACTTTGATACTTGTTATACCCTACATCACCACTAGTGAGTGTGTATTACCTTTACCATTCCAAGCGTAGCGGCGTCTTAGACCCCAAAAAGAATATATATTTTTGCATCAAATCAAAAACTGAGTTCATATTTCTATTTCCATTTGTTTATCCTCACGTCCACAATAATGAACCGATTCTAACGAAATTTGACCTTGATGTTTGCCACAGTCCTCTTTAGTTTCGGTAAGAACAAAGTTTAGTAGGAACAATGTTATTTACCGATATCTGAAGCAACCTCAAAATTTAAAAGAAGTCTTTTGTAAAATTTTCAATAAAAACTAATTGAATTTCAACAGAATTTATCCATAAACCAAAAGTCAACAAAAATGAAATCATTTAAAAACGTTTATGGGGTAAAATGTGAAAAAGATTCATACACCTCAAAATCGGTTCGCATTAAAATTTTGAAGATAATTGTCAGAAACTTGCTACATATTCACCAAGCTCTTATATAAAGTCTCTTCCGGGATAGTATATATTTGTTAAATATTAACCAATTTCATCGAATTTCTTAAACAGACGAATGTAATGTTCGTATTTTCAATGGCTCCCATATAAGGACTCAGTCCGGTACATGGTTTTAGTTTATAAAACTCTCAAATATTAACCAGTTTTATTGAAACTTGACACAATTTATTTTATAACTGAATTAAATACAAATAACTAAACTGACGTATATCGGTTCAAATTTTTGAATATATGTAGATTGAGGTATATCGGTTCATATTTTTATATAGAACGCATATAAGATAACTACCCGTAAAAGCATTTTAATCTTATAAAACTCTTAAATAAGTAAACACATTCACTTATTTTTGGCCTGACTTAGCATCCCGTCACTATGGTAGAGAAAAGCTCTTAAGTGGTGCAAGAACTGTAATGTGGCATTTGTACAAGCAATTTCAAACTGCCCAGAGCTAAACTCAATGGTGAGATATTGCGATTTTGTTAAAGGAGAATTGAAGAGCAGAAAAAACTTGTACAAAAGTGTGATAAATTCTAAATGGAAATGGACTACCTGTTCGAGTAAAGTGACAGAAAGCTCTTTTAAAACGTTAATCCGAAAAATGTTGAAAATTTCATAACTAGAAATTAATATTTTAGCTTTTTTTCTATTAGCGTGATAATTATATTCAAATAAAAAATTTACATTATAAGTTTAGTCCCCGGATTTGGATTATCGGTTTAAAAAGTTCTTAATTATAGACATATTTTAATTATGTTATTTCAACAGTAGAACATATTGTTTCAACTGTAAATCCAAATAGAATAAATATAACAAAATTTCCCTTCTTCTTTCAAATAAGCCTCAAAATAATTTCCCTTTTCCAAAATGACTTATTTGCTCATGACAATAAATAGATTTCAAATAGATAAAAATTCTAATTCTAATAAGTAAAAATGTTGTAATTGTTCTCAATGAGAATTTTATTTATCAACGCCATCTATTTATTCCAACTATTTTCTCACTTCAAACATTTACACATCAAACATTTACAAAACAATACATCTACAAACACCAAATACCAAACAAGGAAACAAACCCCTAAAAGGATACAATAGAAATAAAATATTCGTTACCCCCAAAAAAAAGTGATTTAAAATGATAATTCTTCCCATGAGATTTAGGAACAAATAAAATAAGAAACAAGTGAGAATTCCATATTCGGCTATACCGACTCTCCAATACCCTCCACCTAAAGTGTGTGCGAAATAAATACGTTAAGTTTCGTACATACACACTCACACATACTTCTACAAATGTACACTTAATTACACTTAATTAATCCTAAAATCTATTATATTTTTGACTATAACTTTTTGCTACTGAACCGATTTCTTGGGAATGGTAATAAAGTATATGTAACTCAATGTTATAGCAAAATTTCATTTTTATTTGTCGGTTTGTAATTTACAATTTTACAAAAGTTCTTCGTTTTAATTTTGAAGTTGGCCCAGATATCGGTCTATATCTCTAAATTTTTGCTAGTTTTTAATAGGAAACTTTCAGGACTATAAGAAATACTAAGGCCAAGTTTCATTGAACTTTGTCAGTTATTGTGAATGTGAGAGCGCCAGCAGCAGACAGACAGGCAGACAAACGGACAAACAGACAAACAGACAGTCCGACAGATGAAATTTCATCTGTCTTTCATTTGATGCAAGATTTTCATTTGATGCAAGAATAAATGTACATTATGGGGTCTTAGCGTTACACACGGAATGACAAAGTTAATATACCCTCTTCACCACTGGCGGTGGTGAATGGAATAATAAAATCTACAAAACACACAAAATGATCTGATCTGATCAGATCAATTGTTGGTATTTTAAAAACAATTTGCTGTTTTTTTTTCAGGGGGGATTTTATCGATATAATAAAACTAATTGTTGAGAGAATAAAAAGGGATGTGTGAGTGTGAGTTTAAGATTTGAACGGATAAAAAATTGTTTGTATGAAATCAGAAATCATTAGATGAATGAGTGTGTGAAATGATGTAAAGTGAAATAAAAACAAATACAAAGAAGAGATACATGTGTATGTCTCTATGTGAAAGAGTGTGAATAAATAAGTTGGAAAATTTGAAAATGAAAATGTTTTTTGAGAAAAAAATGGGTGGAATAATTGAAATGTAAAGGCGTTGAAATGTATGAAAAGTGTGCGATATTGTTAAAAATATATTCATAGAAATAGAAATGGGCGTAAGTGATGAGATATTAAATGCTATTTATATTTATTATTACTTTTTTCGGAAATTCCATTAATATTCATTGTTTTTAAATTCAAGCCCACTAAAAAGATATTTTTGAAAAATGAAAATAATATTGAGATAAAAAAATAATAATTCATCAGTTTCCACAATATGAAATATTTCACTAGAGATTTAAAAAAAATAGAAGAGTCTAGAAGAATTATAATACATAAAGATGATATTTCACATGGACCTATTAAAATTTAAGCGTTTCCAAATAAATTGAAAAGCACTTCTATTCCAATTTATTTAGAATCTTTCAAGTTTTAATAGTTCCAGGAAGCTGGTGAACACTTCGAACATAATTTATTTTAATTGACAAAACTGTGTTTATAACTTTATTGAAAATCGTATAGTTCAATTAAGTTATCATTTTCTTATATATATCTAGATCTATAGAGATTAATAAAAAAAGTCGTTTAAGCTCGATCACCAAAAATGCTTTAAAGTACAGTATTTTTAATTGTTACTAATATCCATGTGGGATTAGTGCATTCTAAAAGATTTTTTTCTGTGAGCGTTACATGGGAGCTAGAAGTTATGCACCGATCTTCGTTAAATTTCGCATATTGATTTTTGCTTAAATTTATTTTGATTTGATCAATTCTATATACAATACCAATGTATATGTGAGAGTATAATAAATAATGGATCGATTCTAGTAATTATTTGCATATGATTTTGGCCTTAAATCCCAATTCCGGGAGTAACAACACTAATAAGGCATCATCCTAGGGCCAAAATAATGTCACATGCCAAATTTCATTAAGATATCTTTCAAACTGCAGTCGATCCTGTATCGAACGTTACACTTAAAAGAGGTGTTACCACAAATTTTTGCCCGAAAATTAATTTCCTTTTCCTTGGAAATTATAATAAAAAAATAAAAATTTTACTTAAAATTGGCTGTTCGAAACTTAAGTAACTTTTAATATTTCTTATAATAAATTCATATCTTATATCCTCCACCGCCACACAAGTGGTTATTCAGTATGTTACTTCAAGAAGAAATCATCTATGACCCCATAAAATATACACTGATGCGTATTCCTTTAAACGCATTTAATGTTTTTTTCTTTTTAGTTTTATCCTTGTTGTTCTCAACCAAAAATAAATATTTGACGTTTTTTAATGAGATTTAACTTAAAAATGGCAGTTAAACTCTTAAATTATAAATTTATAAAACTAAAATGAATGAGCTTTACTTGATTTAGAATTTTGGGAATCTGTTTTTAGATCAATAGTAAGTCTATATAATGAAAGAATTTTATAATGATACCGTTATTTATATATTCATAATTTAATTTTTCTTAATTTAGAATTTAATTTAAAAATCTAGATCATATTGTTTATTCCAAAAACACTTCACGGAATGATTTAAAAATCATATGAAACTTGGTACTTCCTAGAAAAACTTTGCATATTTTTCAAGCGGATAAAGCCATTATAACTATGCTTAAATCATATTATGCTTGTGAATGATGATACGTCTAATAAGCCAATCATAGTATAGTTATAGGAAACTTTGAATTATTAATTGTTTCTTTAAAGAATGTTGAAAAGTCAAAACTTATATTTTATTTCGATCATCAGGCAACATATAGAATAAACAATATAGATAAATTTACAAGCACTTAAAACTCTAATAAACTTCTTTAAAATCCCCGATTTTTACCTTTTCAAAACTCCTTACAAATTAAACTCCACATTAATGATGATGAGAATTTGCTTATTAATCAAATGATAACCCGTCTTATCAAATGATGATATTGTCTATTTTATAACAATGACAACATTATTCATTCCCATATCCATCAGATACTTCTTACAAGTGAATGAGTATCTCATGAGAACAATGAATTACATTTCAATATTGTTACATGACCTGGAGTGTGTCACAACTTAATTGTTAACATTTTGTTAAAGATTAGCATCGCAAAAAATATCAGGAAAACTTAAAAAACAACAAACGCTTCAATATGTTGCAAGTCCATAATAAAAAAAAGAAACAACAACAACAACACCGATACCCATAAATACCCAACAAGTATTATTCATATCACCCTAAAAATTAAACTATTTTGTATCAAAATGTTAAGTGGTTGGTCGTGTGCAACATTGTTTATGTATAAACAAATACTTACAACAATAACAAAAACGGGGAAATGTTGCAAAAAAAAAGAAAAAAGATATTTATTTGTTATAAAAGTACAAAAAAGTTAAACAGGTCTCTTTGATTTTCTGAATGATTGAATCAATGTAAATAAAAAAACATTTCATAAAAAGTGACTGAGAGAGAGAGAACGAGGTAAAGACCGGCGTTTGCTGTTTAGCGTATGTGGCATGTTTGATTGTTTTTATTATACACACACACACAGGATTATCATCAACATCAACATTGACGGCACGTGAACAACAACAGTCAGTTCAGTTCAATTCAGTTGAAATGAGACGAAAAACAAGAGAAGTGTTTACATTCATTCGTTCATTCAAACAATTCGTCAGTCATTCAGTCAGTCAGTCAGTCAATGTGTGATTGAAATGAGCGATTTGTTTGATCAAAGGTGTAATACCTTAAAAATGGTCACATGGAGATTTAAAGAGTTTTATTGTTAAATATACTTTAATTTCAGATTTTCACATGGATAAACATTTTTATTTGTTTTTCTCCGTTTTTAGAATTTCAACTTGTTCATGCGTTTATTGACATTGATTTGAGTGAAATTATTTAATTTTTTGGCCAATTTTAAGGGAGACAAAGTTATGAGAATTTATATTTTAAAGGTTGAAAATTTTCAATATTAAAAATGGAAGGAATTATTTATAGATTATATCAGCAACATATGAGTTATATATTTCTATTATAATAACAAATTTCTTGAAGTGGAATCTGAGTACAAATATAATAAAAACTTCGTGCAACAGCTATTACGCAGTATGCCCATGGAATTAGAAGCTTCTCAAATGAATACTTTATTTTCAGGTTTTTCCACGAGACATCAAATTTTCATTTAAAACGTCTTTGTGGTTTCAAAGGATATGTGATTTTCAAAACCTCAGATATGAGTATTAAAATATTTTGCTTAAAAACTACAAGTATGGAAAACAAACAAACCTAACTGTATAATACCCTACACCATAACAAACGAGATTGCTTCAAGAACATGCTATAAATATTATCATGATGCTTCCACTAATGATACTTGAACGAAAGTAATGGAGACACCTAAGTGATACTTCAATTTATGTGATACTTCTACGACACATTTTATTTACCTCCCTCATATCCGTGAGATTATTGTATTGTTTGTTTGCAGAATGATATTTAGACATCATATAGACAGATGATTGATGGATCTTCTAGACCGTTTAAGAATAACTGGTCCGTCCTAGTCCGCAGGAACCCGAGAAGTTTCAAAGCAATTGTACCATTTACTATAGCTCGTCCTCTCATCATCTCCCCTCCACCATCATCTTCCCTATATGACAGAGTCCGATAATAACTCATAACATTACTTATTACTCGCATCATAACTGAAACTACTCTTTCATATTTGGAAGTGGAATTGAGTCTGTATTCTCCCTTATGCCAAGTAAATCTCCTTGGTATCCAATATAATATTAAAATAGTAGATGTCGTCAGTCACTAGATATCTCCTTGCATCGGTCTTTATGTGCGCCATCAGTGAACACAGAATAGTCTTATAAAAGACTATACCTCTCCAACGGTCTCTTACCGAAATCACTACTTGGGAAATTTCTCCAAAGTGTGACCTTTTATTTCCGATATCTATTTTCTCCAAATGAAAAAAATTTCCAAAGAAATCAAGTGACGAATATTGTCAAGGTTAGGAGAGTCTCTCAAGGCAGCTATACTTTAATCAAAAGATTCAACCGACTTTTCCGTCTCATAGACTCCTACAAGATTGAGCATTCACAGGTAAAAAATATTAACATCAGCTATAATTCCAGTTTGCCATCCCTGTCTTAAGCCGCTTATCTTTACTTTAGATGTCCTGCAAGCGTAATAAGCGTTGAGGTATTTTCTGTGCCGTTTCTTCATATTTCTTTCTGAGGAAAAAAAAAACGAAGTATTTTGCCCCTCTAAGACGAGTTTCCTCTTTACCGTTCCATCTTATACCTCATGAAAAACCCAACTCCATTTTCAATGGATAGTTCTTATGATCTTATGGATCATAAGAACTATCCATTCGGGAGTATGAGAAATTATGAAAAAAATATGAACCGATTCTCGAAACAAAAAAGGTGAATAATATTTTTTGGTTAAACAAATCTTAAATAATATATTTCTTGAGATTTATGCAACTTGAAGTTATTTTTTAAATTGTGTTTTGTATACATAGCTTCCATGGGAACTTTAGTACATTTTGGAACTAGCTTCCTTGCGATATGAGAACTTAATAATTTTTAAATTGTCCATTTTGGAAAAGTTTTGTGTGGTAGATCTTTGACCATAAACCCATTAAAGAATACATAGTTTGTCAGTGAAGCAATAAAATCATCTTTCGGTAAAAAAATCCTTAAAAAATAGATTCTTTCCAAGTTTCAACTTCAGATTAATATAAATTTTTAAAGGATTCATTTCTTAATACAGTTATTCCAGCAATATTATTTAGACTTATTCAGGGAATATGACATATTTTTAATGAATCCCACAAACAGAAAGAAACATGAGACAAAATCAACGTTGAACATAGTTGATTTGAGATTAATTACTTTTTTTCAATTAGTTAAAATTAAACGTTTTTATGTTTGTGATGAAATAGTTGATTCTTTCGATATTAATATATAAAATCATACAACGATATATTTTTATATGAAACAATGTTAATTGTCTATTTTTTATTTATGAAGTGAAATCATAACTGAAAAACTTTGATTTTACATTGATTTTTTTTCTGTGTGTACTGACTACATTAAGCGTAAAATAGGAGTACAAAATGGGTTAAAAATTTCTTTTGACATGTAAGAAAGATTGTTTTTAATAAAAAATTTTCTTTGTCTCAGTTCATAAATGAATTTTCGGCGAATTTTAAAATTAACATTTAAGCCAAATCAACTCGAAAACATCTCAGCTCTAACCATTCGAATTTCCCTTTAAAAAATTAGTTCAACGTTGAGTTGGTGTAACATTGAACCCTAAGAAATTTATTTTGAAATATTAAATTTTCATCAAAACGCTCTTCTTAATCTACAAGTGGATGTCATTTCCTTAATACTCTAAAACTCATCATAATTTATTGAAAATGATAATTTTTCTTGGAAATATGAAAATTATGCACATATGAATTATATGACAGACTGTATTTATATATATTTTTTTTATTTTTATACTTTTTTTCGGTTAATCTAATTCCAAATAGGAATAACAACAACAACAACAATAACAATAAATATAACTGTAATAATAATGATAGTACTCTTATCAATCAATTGTTGCATTAAGTGTGAAAAGAATGAATTGCGAATTCGTTTATTGTAATCGATGCCACTAGAGAAATTTTATTATTTTATTACAAAATACACTTCTTTTTTTAACACACTCCACTACCACAAGTGGAGAAGAGCGTGTATTAACTTTGTCATTCCGTGTGTAACGCTAAGAAGGAATTATCACATGATCCCATACTTTTTTTGCATCAAATCAAAATCTGAGTTGACTTAACTTTATCCATCTGTCCGTTATTGGCACGCCCACTTCCATAATAATTGATAGTGATCGCTGAAATTTGGTCTGAGTATTTGCTATAGTCCTGAGAAGTTTCCTATTTAAGACCAACGAAATCGGTTCAGTTTATTAAAAAATATAGTCCGATATCTGGGACAATCTTTAAGTTCAAGTTAAGAACTGTTATAAAATTGTCTATAATAAAATTCATGATCATTCCGAAAATTATCCAAATCGGTATATCAAATTTTATGACTCAATAAGTGTCCCTGTGTTTAATAAAAAACTTGTATATATTGTATACACTGAACCAAGAAAGGTACATATAACAAGAAAGGGTGTAGAATTGAAACAAAGTGGGTTAAATATCAGCCAACGAAACTTTTATTTATCATAATGAAAATTTTCGTTTATTTTTCGTAAATTCTTCCAATTGATGAAAAATGGTCAATATGACTATTTGAATTCGTTGATAAAAATATGGTTAATTTGAATAAATATTATTCAATTTGAATAAATATTGTTCAATTGAAATAAGTTCTTTGTATTGATGAATAATATTCCATTTAAATACCATTTTTCAATTTACGAAATTTTAATAAAATTGGGGAAAGAATTATGTTCAATTGTTGTAATAAATGAATACATAAACTGTTAAGGACCAAGGGAAAGAGTGTTCCCCATACAAATCAAATATTGATTATAGAATGTCTTAAGAACTGTAACAGCAAGAAATATTACTGACGACATTTGGTTCAGTGTACGTTTGTGAATGTATGTGTGTATGCATGAAACTTAACTTATAATCTTCACAAGCATTTGTGGTGAAGTGAACTGAAGATTCGGCATAGCCGAAAACAGCTTTTACACTGGTTTATAATTCTTTTCTATACACTTGTGTGTGACAAGCGACAAGTATGTTGGTATGTGTGTTTGTGAATTAAATTTTTTGCGAAACAAATAAATATTATTATGACCCTTGAAATTATTTATTTTATATTCATTTATGCGCATTTTTTATGAATTTATGTTTATGGTCAATAGAATTTAGTGGGAAATAAATGAATTCGCAAAAAAAGAGGAAAATAATAAAATTCATATTCATTTGTTGTGCAAATTCGTGCGTTTACCCTTATTTACTCCTGTCACCTTATAAAAAAAACTTTATTGATATTTTTATTCGAATGACAATGAAGATGACATATCAATGCCAACGATATACAATTGTTTGGTTAATACTTGTATTTAGAGAAATAAGAAAAAAATGGCCAAATAATTCGGAAGCTTAGCAGGGAATTATATAGAATTTCTATAAAATTTAACAAGACAAAATTCACACGGTTTCTATCAAATGTAAATAAAAGAATTTCTAATCGAAAAGAATTCCTAATTCTCTCTCTCTCTTTCTCACTCTCTCTTCTTTAGGGCTTTTAAAATGGGTATTTAGTGGCTTGTGTTTGTATGTTTAGAGTTTCTGTGGATTAAGCCTTGTTGTTTAAGGGTACATAACTTTAGGCGAAATACAAATACAACTACATTTTAAATATCATCTTCGTCAACATCCGCATTTCTAAGTCAAAAATTCTATTCACAAGAATCTATTTTAGAATCCTTTTATTATACATTACAAAAAAATTATATCCTTGTGTATGTGTGTATTAGTATTTATGTGGGCATGTTTATATTTGTAGACGTATGTCATTCAGCTAATCCAGGGGCAAATACCAAATGATTTTTTGGTGAACTACAAATACAAAAAAAAGCAAAAAAAAAAATATATGGAAAATTATTAAGATGTGTTGGCTGCTAGTAAAGTAACATTAATCCCTTAAATGCTTCTTCTTTTACTATTTCAAGAAATAAAGCTGAAAATTCAACCCCCGACCAAAACGGCTGTAAATAAAATAAAATAAAATAAAAAAGAATTTTTACGAAGGCAACAAATGTTAGAGAGCACGTGCTCTTTTTGTTTACTTTAACCCAAACGACAAAATATGAAAAGGAAGGAAATAACTGCGTGAAATCTGTTAAAAGGAAGCTGCAACCAACTAACGGTGGCGACACCATTAAATCAGTATATGTATCATCATCTTCATCGGTGGCGGCGAACGGAAGGCAACAAGGTGAGCCAACAATATCTATGTAAATTTGTGTCTCTCTCTCTTTCTCTGTCTCTGCTCCTTTTAAAAGAATAAAATATATTTATCTAAATGTTTAGAAATTTAAGTTACTTGTTGAAGTTATTTGTTTCGTTTTGATATTAATACACTGAGAAGAAATTCAACGTTAAATTAACATTGAAAAGAATTGATTTGAAAATTTTCAGTACTGATTTTTTTATATGAAGTATTTGATAAACCTACAAAAAATCTTGTATTGAGGGCAGGTTATTGTAAACTTCAAAATTCCACTGAATTAAAATTCCAAAAATTTAGATTTTTCGACGATTAAAACAAAAATCAGATTTACTCTTTATAAGTTATACAAATTTTTCATAAGAACCTTCTTACACATTTCAAAATAATTGTTTTATAGTCCCAAAATTTAGGTTTTTAAAACTTAAATTTTGAAAGAACTAGAGTTTCTCAAATTGCGAATTTTGAGTTATGACGACCTTGCATCAAATAAGCGATATAGTTTAAATGATGTATATTAAAAACATAAAAATATTGCCAATTTTTTTCAGTGTATCTAACCTTTAACACCCAAAAATGTTCAGCATAACACAAGGGGTTGATTTAATTCTTTTCATTTTGGTTTTTATTAAAACATTTTTCCACACGATGAATATTTTAAAACAAGAATAAACCACCCACCAGTCACTGTTTTGTACCATTTTGTATCCAAATTTAATTTCCCAAATACTGTGGCAGCTCCCTTTTCTATTCTTCACTATTGCAATACTTTTGTTCTAGTAACACAAAGGATCACACACTTACACTATTACAAAGAATTCTAGTCATAAACTCTTTATGTGTGCGTGTGTGTCTCCTGTTATTTTTTTCTTCATTCATTTGCGCGTTGATGCTGTTTATATTCTCATTTAGTTATTTGTGGTGGGTAGGAAGAGAGGGAGTTTTAACTTGTAGGTTATGTTATAATGTTGGAAGATTCCTTTCATTTTATTATTGTTTTGTTCTTGTTTTTTTTTTATATTTTTATAGTTTCAAATAAATAACTCAATTGTTTTGTTGACATTTTATTTGACACGTGACTCCTTTTTATAATCAAGTCCTGTTTATTGTTAATAGTTTCTCTTTTACTTATTGTTGTCGCTCAGGTTATTTGACGGTTGGTCGGTATTTAAAACAACGTCGTCCAAAACGTCTATTAGTTAATCCCTGGTGGTATGCTATACTGTTTTACTACTTATTTAGATCCTGTTTTACTTTGTTGTTCGTTGTTTGTGCTTTTTGCGGTTCATTGACGGTAATTAATTTCTAAGGTGTCTATTAGTGTCAACACTCCATTCACTTTACTTCGTTCTCACTGACTAAAAGATGGGCGTGATTGAGGTTATGCATTACTAAATGATTTAACCACAATTTAAGAATAATGAAAAAAATTTTAATAAATTTAAGGAGGATAATAAATAAAAATTAAAGATTGAGATACATTTCGATATTCGATAGGAAAATTATCGTATCTCAAAGATACTATCCATTTAGAACTGGATTTATTTCTATCTAGAGTTTTATATAACATGTAAGATCTAAAATAAATAAGTTGTTCTAATGAGTGAGATAAAAAATTCTCAACACACGTTCTTCATAAAATTTTTTTAGCAAATTATTATTTGATTGATTTTATTAAATTCGCTGTGTGCATGTCAAACAAATATTTTTTAATTTATCTGATTAAAAATAAAAATATTTTCAACATAACCCAACTTGGTCTTACAAAAAGTTGTCTTAACATTCAAATGTCTGCTGTCAAACTTTTTCGTCAATAAAAAACCTGGTTCAAGTTAAGAAAACACTTTCAAAGGAGCTCCCATTACATTCGATAGGAAAGCAGACCATTTAGGTTAAAGTTAATGTAGATTTAAATTTAAAAAGTTGCTGGCTGCAACACTGCTAAAAATTTAGGTAAGTAGGGCACGGAAATAGAAGTCAGGTTTTCAAAAATATATTATTTGATAACGAAACGTATTTTCTGGCAGATATTTTCGCAACTTCCAGCTCAAAAAAGTTATGCTGCAGGTGCTGGAGAATGTTTAAGAAAAGTTTGGGAGACAAAATTTTTTCATTAACTTTTATGTATGTTAAGAATTTTTCGATCTCACTACTTACAAAATTGTATTCAACTTTAACCTAAAAATCATATTAAGTCTTTAATATTCTTGTAGCCGAAATAAATAACAACAAAAAAGGCCAGAAAATACAAGTTAATTTATAAAACTACAAGTAATATTTACTAACACACAATCACTCCATACATGTACACATACACACATGTGTATGTAACAAAATACATGTTTTTTTTGCTATAAATTTTCATTTTATAGAATTTCTCCAGAACATGTGTTACACAAGAAATCCAGTAAAATCTAAAACATTTTTTTCTATCCAAAAATACAACAACTTCAAGAACAAGAGCAGAATTTTATATAAAACACAATATCATCATTCCATATAGTCAATGAGTTTGACCCGTTCATTTCTTAAATAGTTTAAGATGTTGGATTTGGATGTTTGGTTAGATGTTGGGTTCGTACGTTCGTTCATTCCTTTAACCAACTCATCTCATCATGCCATATGGTGTCACCTTTTACAGCCATTAACCACAATGACACTTTTTGCTTGAGAATTATTTGCATAAAAACTTGTGTGCGAGTGTATGTGTGTATTTGTAGTAAAGGAAAATGTTTGACTCTAATAGAAGAAAAACAAGCAACTAAAATGTATAAATGAAATAGAATAAAATACACTCTAAAAAATTTTTGATAACAAAATAAGAACATAAAATTCCATTGAGAAATGATACCCGATTGAAATTGATTTAATTTGATTTTCATACAAAAAAGTTTTATGAGCTTAAACTCTCATTTCGGGAGGACATTTTTTTAAGAATTTCCTGAAATTTAAACCTGTTACCAACAAAAGGCTTAACCGTGAAAATATATGTCTAAAATCATCGGCAGAACGATCATTCGAATTTTTGAGTCTGAAATTGGATTCATGGAATTGAATTTATGTATAGAAAATTTTTTTTTCATGAGCTTAAAATCCCATTCCCAAAGGACATTCGTATGGGAACAATATGTAAAATTTGTATGTATAAAATATCGACATGTAGAGTGTTCACAATGTTACAATAACATTCAGTTTGATAGACATCTTTAAATATGAAGTGATGCTGAGTCGATCGGTTTATTTTAAAGTGTGTTACAAGCATTTGCTCGGTTGTCATTTTAAATTATTTATCAATTTCCAAAATTTTATTATTTTTTTCGTACAGTGCACCATGGGTCTGAATAAATTTTTTTAGTAACTTTTGATCGCCTAAATGTATTTGCATAAAATCACATTCAATGATAACAGAGGAACGTGGGGTACCATAGGCGGAGTTATAGTTTTTTGTACGAGCCAAATATTTGTTCCTCATTTAATATTTTACTGCTTTGGTGAAACCTGATGTTTATATGTGATATTTACCGCTTTAAGTTTACGAATTATTTGCTTTGATATTTTAACTTTCAAAACGTTTCAATATATTTAGTCAGATTTTTAAATATGTGAAACTGTTCCCCCGATCACGCTTTAATAAATAACAAATTATTTCTAAATATTGAAAACAATTTAAAATATTTCAGCTGCTTTAAAGTGGTTAGAAATGGGATAAAAGCTGTTAGAAGCGGTAATGAATGGTCTCAAATTTTTTTTAATTCACAAAAATCGCATAAATTTAACATGATTTTTAATTAGATAAAAATATCTCCCACGGTTCAATCAAATTTTAGAATAGAACTGTGCTTTCGATTTATTTTGGATGATGGAATTTGTTTAAAACCGAAACCAAGTGATTCAACTTGTGATTAAAGTGTGATAATTTGTTCATTCTCAAATTCAATATTGTAGCATATTTTCTGCCAGTGTATTGTTTTTGCCCGCAAAAGGTCACAAACAGTAAAAGGGGAAAAAATATCTCATCTCTAAACTAAACTAATCTAAAAATATGGCATAAATTATGCAAATCATATTCCTTCATTTCAACACAGTGACAACCTAAAAAGGCGTTTAATGTTCAATGTTTAAGTTCAATATTTCTATGTTTTCCATAAAGTTGAAGGAAGTTTATAATATTTTATACAAATACATATACATATACATATATATGTATGTATGTATGTAAATATATAATATATTACAGTTGTAGGTTGTAATTGTAGTTGACGTTTAAATATCAAAAAGTTATAGCAAAAAACACCAACACATAAACATATATATTCTGAAATTAAAGCAAAAAAAAAAAAAAAAAAAAAACAAGAAAAAGGACTACAATTGCCAAAACTAATAGAGCAAATAGTTGAAACAATATGTTGCATAAACATATAATACACTTTATTTATACTGCTGGAGCTGCTATAAAATAGTGAGGGTTGAGGCAAAAAAAAAAGAAGGGATTGAAATAACGGTAATACATAATCATATAACTGACCATGACAAATGTAATAATATTTCTTTTCTTGTTTTCTTAAGTGAAACAAATACTGAGAAATTGCCAGGACATTTTAGGTAAATGAAAAAAATTATGGTGGAAATTTGTGTTTTCTAGAATTTAAGCCTTTTTAGCAGTTATTAAGACTCAAATAATTTTAAAAAAATCTTTAAAAGCAGGAGGCAAAATCTTAAGTAGAAAAACGGTTTTTGCATTAAATTATAATTTTTAAAGAGTTGCACAGTGGTCCACAAATATTTTTTATTTACTTTTACTAGCGTTTACCCATAGAGCTTTGCTGCAAAAACATTCTCCTTAGTCCAAGATCTTGAAAGAAATTTTACAAATCAGAACGTGTATTAAAAAAAATTATGTAATGGACATTTTGCCAAATTCTCTTGGCCCTGTCAGTTCTAAAATTTTATTTAATATGTGCATTGTATGGGAGCTTCCTCATCTCTTGATCCTATCCCTCCTACATTTTGTCTAGTAAAACAGTTTGGAATCAAATTTTAGAATTTTCGCTGTTTTGATATTCGATAATCATTATTTCCTTTGTATGGAATATATCCCACCCCTGGTTCTATCCATCCTATATTCTGGCCAGTAAAAAAGATTCTTAAGAAAGTAATTGGAACCAATTTGAATACTCCCTCTTTACCTTTCCCCTTGATCCTACCCGTCCTATATTTTGGTCAGTAAATCAAATTCTTGAGAAAATGTTTGGGGTCGAATTTGAGAACTTTTGTAATTTTTCATTTTATCGCTCGATACTTTTTAATGAACTGATTTTGACGTTACCTTTGCACTTAAGACAATACGAAGTACTTAGATCAATTTTCATTGAACTTTGTTAGTGTATTAGTGAGATTTTCAGAAAACCGGTTTTCGAGTTATTCGAAAAATAGGATTTAAAAAACTGGTTTCGAATACGGTTTTATGTAAAAAACCGGTTAACCGGTTTTTGTTTGATTATTATAAATTTATAGTAAAAATATTATTTAATAGAAATTTAGAGTTTAACTAATAAAAACATATATCGTGTCATGACCTTTATGTGAAATGAAGTAAAAATAAATACTCAATCATAACGGAATATACAAAAATTAAGCTGAATATAATAGTGAAAAGTTCAAAAGTGACTTTCATTAAAAACCAGTTAATCGACTGAGAATCGATTGAAATGTCAAATAATTCGAAAATAGAAATTTTTCGAAACCCTTTAATCGGTTTCCGTTTTCGGTTTTTTAATACACTAAGACCTGTCAATTATTGTGGAGGTGAGTGTAACAAGAACTAAATGAACTTTAATTAAGTTAAACAATAAATATACTTTTTGGAATCTCATATGATGCCTTTTTGCCATTACACACGGAATAGTGGACTAAATCAACTCTCATCACTATTTGTGGTGTTGGAAGGTATAAAAAACAATAAATAAAAATCTCAGACATTCAATTTTGATGGCTCATCCACTACAGTTAGCTGGAGACCTCAACCTGATGACACTTTAGCTCTAAATATGTGAAGTTTTATTCAAATATTTTCATAAAAGTCAAAAGTTATACAATAATTTCCAAAACTCCATTTTAGAATCACAGTGAGTTGATTTTTATCCTTTAATAAAGATATTTAACAAAAATAAGCTTTTTCTACCTTAATAGACTTCTATTTGGTGTTTGTGCCATAATTTACAACTGTATTAAAATTTTATTTTAAATTATCAAAAATTCTTTTTGTTTTATAGAATTTTTTAAAAATTTCAAATTATTGACAAAACCTTTTTTGGCACAAAAAGCACAACAAACTGATGCTCCTTAATTAAAGTGGTCTTAGAGTAAAACCGCCATTAGGCATTTTATTTTTATGAAATTGTTTTATTTATTAATAGAAATTGTTGAAATTCATTTTCAAAACTTATTCAGACTTTGTTTTAGGTTTATTTTAATCTTTTTTTCATTTTATAAAAAATATTTACACCAGACTTTTTTTCCGAAAATTAAAAAAAAATGTCTGAAAAAAAGTACATTTACAAACATGACTTAATTGAGTGCGGTTAAACGCACATTCATTTATAAAATACAACAAAAAAAGAAAAAAATTATGTTATATTTCAGCCAAAAGGAGTATCAAATACATTCATTTACACCTCTCCCCCTTTTAACATTAACAACAGTTCTAAAGGGTCGCAAATAACAAAACATTAGTAATTTGTTAGAGGGTTTTTTTGGCTTTAAATATTTCAAATTTTAGTCAGGACATGTTTTTTTTTATTTTCATTATTTTTGTAAGAAACACATTTATTTATGTGGACAAAATAAAATGAAACAATTATCCTCTTTTTTAATAAATAAATAAAAATATTTCAAACATTTGTTGCCTTTTCATCGCATTCAAGAATTTTATTTTATTTAATTGCAATAAACCGCTTTTGTTAGGACTAAAGAGAAGAATCCTTTTCATTTATTTTAAGTCTGGTTACATTTATAAAATGGAGGTGTTAATTGGGCCAATTTGTAAGGTATTTAAGGATAACAAATAGAAATGCTTAACATAGGTTTTTTTTAGTAAGTATAATAGCTAAGACCCGGTGTGCTTTGCCATCCTTATAAAGAGGCTGGTACCCCTCCCCATGGTCCTTTTCGTCCTACATTTTTGCCAAAAAAAAAAAAAAGATTCTTGGGAGAGTAATTAGAATCAATTTGAATAGTCCTGCTTTTATAGTCCATTAGACATTCGATAATTAATATTTGTTTTATATGGGAGTATCTTTCCCCTTGATCCTACGCGTCCTATATTTTGATCAGTATTTGCCAACAATCGATAATTAATACTTGCTTGTATCGGGACTACTTCATTTGATGATCCGATCCTTCCTACATTTTGTGTAGTAAAATTTTTCCTTGGGGAAGTAATCGAGAAATGTAAGGAGTTATACTCGGTCAAGCCTGACTATTTAATACCCAACTTCACATTGTGTGTATATTTGGTAGCTACCAAAAATTAATGAACTACCCTCGTATAAATTATTTTTTAATTAATGTTGGAGTGTACAGTATATTATACTGGGATTATTACGTTCTAAAAGGTGTTTTTCTGTGTGCGTTTCATGGGAGCTAGAAGAAATTGTGGACCGACCCTTGCAAAATTTCGCGCATTGATTTTTGCTTATATTTATCTTGATTTGACTAATTCCTATTACAATACCAACGTATTCGTGAGATATAAGTCCTTCAAAGAGATATATGAAGGGGGGTTGTATGGTACCTATGAGAATTAATGGAGGGATCCTTATATTTCAATTTAATTTGTACCAAATAAGCTTATAATTGCTTCATATTTAGGATTTTTGTGACCCTAAATTCTTATTCCGGGATGAATATTTGTATGAGGGCTAGATGAAATAATGGAGCCATCATCACCAATTTCAATTTCCTTGGAGCCAAATAATGACACATGTCAAATTTCTTTAGATAGACATCGATGGATGGACATCGTTCAATCGATCAGAAAGTTATTCTGAGTCGAACGGTATACTTATAAGTGGTAGTAGTAACATTTTTTCTGTGCGTTACAAACTTAAGCAGAAACGCATTATACTCCGAACACCTATGGTGGTGTAGGGTATAATAATTTTAAATAAAAATCGCATCAGAAGTTAATTTATTATGAATAAAATCCAAAATTGTTTTTGGTATCGAATCTTTTTTCATTTTTGATTATAAATTCTGGATTAAATATTTAAAAATAAATATTTCCGAATTCAGATTTTCGCTGACATTATAAGATGTCAGTGATGACACTCCTCAGCTTTATACCCAAAAACAAGGAAAACATTTCAAGTTAATTCCAGGTAATCTAACCATGTATTTTGAATGTAAAAGTGATGATAATTTTAAAATAGAAATTAAAAAAGGAAGATATACATGAATTTGTGAAGAAGGATGGTAATACGTGAATGTATGAGTGTTTACGTTGTAAAAGATGTAAACAATAAATTGTGGGTATGGCAGCAGGATAATAGGCAAATTTTGAATCACTTACACTTTTTAGTAGAAACGGAAAAATAAACAGGACCTTTGCACAAAAGGAATCCATAAAAAGGAATCCATATTAAAATGTGTATTAAAATCAAAAGTTTCTGTTGGCTTAAAAACTGGATGGTCTCGTATACCTATGTTTATGTGTTAACACTTCGGTAGTGCTTTGAATATTTCGTTGTAAACTAATCGGGGAACCTGTAAGATAAAAAGAAACATCATTAAAGCCACATGACACACAGCAAGTAACAACAACTAATGTAAATAACAACAAAATGTTGCTGCTCCTTTTTGCAACACACTCAAAGGTTGCCACAGAGAATATAAAATAAAACAACAACATGAACAACAAAAAACAAAAATA
This sequence comes from Cochliomyia hominivorax, assembly GCA_004302925.2. Taxonomy (NCBI): domain Eukaryota; kingdom Metazoa; phylum Arthropoda; class Insecta; order Diptera; family Calliphoridae; genus Cochliomyia; species Cochliomyia hominivorax. The sequence goes on from PYHX02000413.1 coordinate 8,215,325, forward strand.
TAAAATAAATTTCCTAAAGTCAGAAGTTGGAGTCACACGACTTTTGAATAAATTTTAATGATGATGTCATGAATAAATTAGTAAAAAAACAACAACAAATAGCAAATGAAAAAGATGCTGTCTGTCCGTTTTACTACACTTAACATAAGCAAGTGTGTGAGTGTAAGGGTAAGTGTGTTAGTTAGTTGTTTGGTTGGTTGGATGAAACGTTTGTAAAATGTTTTCTTATGTTAAATAAAATGTTGAATGTTTTATGAGTTTTGCGTGCCACCTTCTTAAATGACATACAAATACTAACACACACACACATAAGATCACACATACATAAAGAATCAAAGGTAGGAGTATTGAAAAAAAAACATTTAAATTTTAAATAATATGTAGATGTATATGTAAGAGTTTATATTTGTATGGTTTTAAGTGGGCGGGTTAGTCGTTTTTTCCACATCCTTTTTTCACAGAATTTCTTGATTTCTGTTGTTTTTTGTCATCCTAGTGGTTTCTCAAACAAACACTTTTAAACTCCCCCTCATACTCCCACTTTCCCACCTTTAAAGTTCCTCATTCCATTTTGTGATTGAAGACAGGGATTAACACCAACTACTCGGTTGTTGTCATCGTTGTTGTCGTTTGTTGTTATTTTTTTTTTTTGCTTTTTTTCCATATTTTGTGGTTTTAAAGGTTTTAATGAGAAAAATGAAGTGAACCGCAAAAAAATATTTACCTTTTAGTGGTTCCTAGTGGATACAAGTGTTTGTGTTTCTGTGTTGGTATTTGTTATTTTTGCGTTTTAGTTTATGTTTTCGCTTAACTCACTTTGTGGCATTTTAAGTCATCATTCTGAGTTTGGAATATGTTGTGGCTTAACGCGAGACTACAGTTGACAATCAAGTTTTTAAAAACCGCACATATTAATCACACTTTATATGGAGAACACTCATACAAACGCAGCATTACGCAAATATTATTTTACGTTTATATGTAATTGTAATACTTAAATACATATGTATTTAACTTCTATTAATGGAATATCACTACATATGAATATATTTACTTGTGAAAGTTCCCTTCCAAAAAAAATGAGGTTCCAAAACGACTTTTTGGAAATAATTCTATAATTTTTGAAGCAGAAGAGATAATTTAACACAGTTACATATGAGATGTTTTTTGTAATATGTTACAAGGATCATAGGTCCCTAACTAGACAGGCGACAATGGATGGAACTCCATCTCGGTTACCACAGTGGCCTCAAAAGCACTTTTTTGTAAATAATTAAAAAACTTTTGAACATAAATAAACCAAATTTAACAAGGTTTCAGCAAAGATTCTTCTTAGTAGATTTTGAGGTCCACAACTAAAGACAGTGGTTGGTATCCCATAATTGGCCGTCTTATATTAAATCTGAAATGTTTTTTTAGTTGATTTTGTGGATAACTGGTCCAAAGTTAGCCAATGAGACAGTGGGTGTCATTTAGAAATTGACCATCTCGTATACCACAGTGGTTAACAAAACTGTTATTTGGAAATAAATCTTTTACTTTTTAATTGCTGGAAAGATCTCATGAAATTTCTCGTGGTTAGAGCGGAGATGCATTTGAGTTGACTTGGAGATATGGGGGCCCAAATTCATAACTTGTAAAACATGTCAGTAATTATGATTCATGTCAGACAAATGAATTTTTTGGTAATCTGATTCAAATGAGTGACAAGAAAGCATGAATAGTCCACACGATATTTCTAAAGCTAAAAAAAGCTTCGTACACAAGCGGCATGAAATCAGAACGGTTAGCTCAATGCTCGGTCTATTTGGTACGAAAAGTTAAAGCTAATGCAGGATTAAAGGCATACAAGGCATAAAAATATTTTTGCTGCAAAACGGATGACGAAATGTATACGTACTGGCAGATATTTCGTAAATTCCTGGTCAAAATTGTATGTTGCTGATGCTCGAGAGAATGCTGAAGACATGTTTTGAACCCAAAAGCAGTCACAATTTTCCAAAAGTTCTTAGTATGACCAGCAATATACAGTTGGGGCAAAAGAAAACAATCATTCTGTCACTATGGAAAATAAGCCATTGAATGGTACAAGAACAATAATGTGGTATTTGTACCAAGAAAGGCAAATTCTCCAAACTGTCCGGAGTTAGGACAGTTTGGAGAATTTAATATTTGGCTCTTGTTAAAATAATTGAAGAGCACAAAATGGTGTCCAAAATGTTGTATATTTTAAAAGGTGATGAGCTACCTGCTCCATCGCAATGATAGAAACGTAAACGTAAAAACGTTAATGAAAACCTTAAAAAATAGTTTGAAACTCTATCACTAGTGATTAAACCATAAAAAAGGCCTGAACATATACATTATCCAAAGTTGGTCAGTTTTGAAACATAATTTTAACTTTTTTGCGAACGTTCTCAAATCGCAATATATTTCTATATGTAAATATCGGTAAATAACGAAAAGGCAACTAATACCAAAAAGATTGTCACCATCTCATTAAATATAGTTAAATTTATTAACTAGTTTTATACGGTTTGGAATTTTTGGCAATTCCGATATGAAACATTTTTACGATTGAATTTTACTTTACGATTCAACTATTTTGGGCAAATAAAAAATTTAAAAATATTTTTTTGAGTAATTTTATTCAATATCTGTTTTACAGTTCATATTATAATTGAATTATTATTAAAATTATTTAAAAATTATTATTCTGTATCTTAAATTCTTTGTCACCCTGTTCATTTGATCTCCAAATATAAAAATAATATAAAATGTTAAACAAAATAGAATTTTTTTCAAATGCATTTCACGATGACAAAAATTTCTCATTAAAAACCACAAACTAAATTTATGCATCAACAAGCAGTGTCATGTCAAAGCTTGTTAAAATATGTTTTGATAAAAACCAAAACGGAAAAAATCACAAAAATCCTTTTTGTTTTATATTTGACCCCCCCCCCCCCTCCTCCCCCAAAAAACAGGTGTAACTTAAAAAATATAAATCAAATTGGTTTTTAGATGGTTTGAAATAAAATTTAAAACAAAATTTACACACTGACACAAACACTTTCACGCACACAAAAGAGTTTTTTTTGTGAGACTCAAACAATCAACAGCAAAACATGTTTCCTTTTCCTTCCGGTTGCATTATTATGTGTCAAAAGCAGAAAATTAATTAGTTGCACAACCAAAAATAACAAAAACATATACAACGATCAATCAAAATTCAATTTGATGGATTTTGTGATTTTAACATAAAATCAACCTCATGTTCAGTAACATCATCACCAACATCATCATTATCATCAGTTGCTGCAATTTTGATGAAATATTTTCTAATATTTTAGATTTTATAAAGAGACAAATTATGCATTTTTATCTTTTATACATTAAAGTTCTTTTATGTGGAACTCTATAAAATTTGATGTTGAGTTATGGTTTTAGTTGCAAATAAATTCTGTGTTAGCAAAAATGTTGACAACATGTTACATTTGTGGTTGAAATATTGGGGTTTTGAATCACTGTTACGTATTTAATAAATAAATTTGTAAAATTTAATCGGCTGAATGAATAAAATTAGAGATTTTTTAGGATTTACGCCTTTTTTAAGATATCAAGCAAACAGTTAATTTGGAACTTAATATACTAGTTATGCAATATATTTTTATATAAAATTATCTGATTTTAGGTAGTTTAACAGCTCCAGATTTCTTTTGAAACTTCGTTTGCAATCTTTTCCTGTTGCCAAATGCCAAAGCGATTCCCTATTAGATTTACAATAAATATTTGGCAAACTGTCATGAATGGTTCGGATATAAAATATAACATAAATTTTGGTCTTAACCACTCTTAATTGATTGAGTTTCTGCATGTTGGGCGTGATTACCACTCAAAAACAGAAAGCGTTCAATAACGAATCAAGCTGGCATAAAATTCGTAAACATTGTTAAATCAACATTGTTTTATATTGATTTTATTTTGAAAAATGTTAAATTCCATTCATTGTAAAATAATGATGAATTAATCAGAATGATAATTTCATAACAAATTCATTCATTTAAACTTCTTTAATTTTATATTCTTCATTATTTTATATTTTCTTTTTAAATTATTCACTCTTACATTTTTAAGTTGACACTCAATTTCAGACACACATATACTCACACACAAGCACACATGTTTAAAAATAAACCAGTATAAGTTAAACTTGATGCATTATGGAAACACTTGGTTACTGTAAGTGTAACTGTTATTGTTGTTATTTTTGCATGATGACAAACAATCAGTCATGCATACAGATTGTAATTGTGTCATCGTTAAAACATTATTACATTTAAACAAGAACAACAACCACCCAACAACATCTATATAACAAAAAAACAAAATATCATGTACATTAATACTGTCATCACTTAGTGGCCAGTTTCCGTTTGCAACCTTAAAAGAAGGCAGGCAATTTTCTACTCTTTGCTATAAATGATAAAAATGTTCAGGGGATGTTGTTTATTGTTTTATTCCTGCTACAGTTGTGATTTTATTTTAATGAGGGGTGTTTATAACTTTAAACAGGGGCCGGGGAGATTTTTGTTTTTTCTGAAGTCATGACATGATATCCATAGTTAAAAAAACAATATTGTTTTTGTTATACATACAAGAAGCTTTAAATCTATTTATCCTTCTTTTTTTTATTAATTTGATTGATTGTGTAAAATTACACTAAATGGAGTTAAAAAAAATTTAAAGGTATAGAAAAGTTAAGTAAGAGTGAAATAGTGTGGAAGTTTTTGAGGTATAAGAAATATATGTAAATAGGGAATTGTGTTCTTCAATCATATGAGTGCTATAAAAAGAGTTTCTGTTGAATATAATTCGGTAGTTTATATATCGGTTTGTGAATTTTTACAATATCCATTACCCAAAGGGATGAATGTTATTTTAACTGTGTCATTCCGTAAAATATAAAGTCAGCACATCAAAATCTTATTCGATTTATCTCTCATCTGTCTGTTGTTGAGCAAATTTACATCAAAACTCATAGAAATTCATCTAAATTGTTTGCTTTTGTCCCGAAAAGTTTTCTCAATATGAAAAAATAGTTAACCAAAAAGTTATAGACCAACATCTGAGACAACTTGAAAAATCAATTATAACCATCATATTGAGCCCACTATATGCATACCGCTATTTACATCCTTCACCACAAGTAATGAGGATATATTCATTTTTGCAATCCGTATAACGTAACGGCAATAAGAAATCATCTAATAAGTATTCTTGCATCAAATCGACCGAATCTGACCGAATAGCATAAAAGTTAAAGAACGATGTCTGATAATTTTCTTAAATTTGCAAGATCAATTTTATTAAATATAGAAATAAGCCTGTAAAAATTGGGTTATACTAAGGGCATAAGCCCCCATATAAGGCCTTTTTGCGGAAAAGTGCTTTAAGCTTTTAAAAGTATCAATTATTTGACTTAAATATGTGTAACTTATTTCATAAATATAATTACAAATTTTGTATAGGACCTTTATCAGGCTTTAAGAGCCTCTCAAGTATATCATTAAATTCGGAGCACATCAATCGATAGATTCAGTTCCCTCATGAGGGGCTTATTCAGGAATAGGATTTTAAGGTTTTAATGTTTCGTGTGAATTTAACGAGTGACGAACTTCTTTATCACTAAGCCGTATTCGGTTTATATATCCCTCTTCTTATATACCATCCACCACTCTGGAAAGAAGTGAAGATGGGTGTATAAGATTCGGTACATCCGAATAGCATTCTTATTAGTTTTTTTAAGAGATTTTTTCTTAGTTTGTTTGAGTCGCCTAAATATTGCTTTAGATTTACTGAACCTTGGATTCTGCGGCCTCACAGGTTTCTGCTATAAAGCTTAGCCATTGCATTGGTTTTCATGAGCCTAAGTAAACAAATATTCGAGTTGGTGTGCAAAACTAGTGATTCAAATACGATTTTTGGGTATTTCTTTTCCATGCTACAGTTCATATGATATTATCGAATGCTTTCTTGAAGACTGCTAATATAGGAGTACGACAAATCAAAAAATTGGTTTTTTTAATGTATTTAAAATGTTTCCTTGTGACCTCTTTGTAGAGTTTTCGCAATTCTCTGAATCACGATTGTCGGCACTTTCATATTAGTGTTAAGCAGAGTAATTTCTATATGTCTTCACTTATTTCGATCTATTTTTATATGAGCAATTGTTTATCTTTTGTGTTTGTACTTTACCAATCCACTGTGACCAAATCGATTTTTTTTTGCGAATTAATTCTATAACTTTTGAACCGCAAGAGATTTCTATATGAAATTTGATATGATAAAAGTCAAGGAGATTTTGAGTTAATATGGAGGAATACAACCTCATTTTGTATTCAAGTGTGTAGTATACATATGGCCTTCTCAGGTATATTGAATTAAAAAAAAATAATAACCAAAAATTCATTTCTGAACTGAGGAAAAAGAAATCTTGAAAACAGAGTTCTAATAATGTCTATAAATATGTAGTGCAGGAAACTTTCAAATGTGTGATGCATTTATTAATTATTCCATCAAAACTGATATGGAAGATACTGGATCTGGATCTAATGATCCGGTATCTTCCATATTGGAATTTCAAATAAATATCATTATTCGTTTCGATTTCATTAAAGTAAAAATTATAATTTTTTGTTTCGAACACTAGCGAAAATTCGAAATTAGAAGGTCTTTATGAATTTTTTATATAAAATATCATCCCACTTACTTTTTCTCTACAAAATGGTGAGTGTCCAAATTCTAAAGCTTTCATAGATACCAAATACTTGTGAAAGGAATTCAATCATTGACTAAAAATCCAACCTAATCAAGGCGTTCTCTAGTAAAAAAGAGTTCTTGTCAAAATTTTTTAAAAATCATAATCCTTTAATTTCGATGTCATATATTTTTTAAAAGTTCTATATAACATTAACGGAAACTAAATGTCGATTTCTTTAAATTCTGCCATCAAATAGACAACAAACAAAAAGTCCAAAAACAAATATTTAAACATTTTGCCTTTTTAATAGTTGCAACATTTTTTTTTCTAAAACTTAAAAAAAAGTTCAAAGTTCAATTTTTCTTCAATTCTTTGAGTGTACAAATAACAATTTGATAGTTTTATCTCTTCTTTTCCTTTTCCTTTTTTACATGTGTTAAAGTGTGTGTAAAATTGTGTTTAAATATGTTAGTATGTATGTGTTTACTTCGTATGTGCCAAGTCAGGAACTTTTTCATAGATACACATTTGACCATAAAGACTTCTCAGTGTTTTTTTTTCATCCTTTTTGGTATCAAACTGATGAAAAAATATGCAAAAAAAAAAAAATGGAAGAAGTAAAAATTTGCATAAACCAATGACAATGCAGTATGTGGTTGGGTCACAAAAAAAAAAAGGCAGAGAAATCGTTTGGAGATGACTTTTACTTGTGTTCATAATACTGGTTGTCAGTAACAATATTGTGGTTTTATTTCTCCTTTTTTGTTGCTGTTATTGTTGCTCCTTTTGTTGGTACATCAAATATTGCATCAATGTTCTGAACTATAAAATGATGGGGATGTCATCTGCTTGATATAAATAGGCTGCCTTGTGTTCCTAAAGTAAATTTCCTAGAAAGTGCGTAATTGTGCCATCATAATGCATTTTAAGCTCTTTATCAATTTTATTGTAAATTCAGTTATTTTCGTGAGATATCCAAATGTAAGACACGACGACGAGACAAGTTTAATAATTTTTTTATGAAAATTTTTATAGGAAAATTGAGATTTTAGCAAAAATAAAAAAATTTTAGTAAAATTGAATTTTAATAAAAATTATTTTTTTAATTAAAAAATTATTAAAAATAATTTTAGGAAAAATTTAAGCTTTTAATAAAAAAATATCTTTTTAAATTAAAAATGAAATTTTTAGTGAAAAATAAAATTTTAGCGAAAATTATTTTTTGGTAAATATTTAAGTTTTTACGAATTATTACACTCTGCACCATAAGTGGGGAAGAGATTATATTAAGTTTGTTTTTTCATTTGTAACAGTAATAACAAAGTATCTGTGATCAAAAATTGGATTGATTTCGCTATGTCCATCTATTGGAAACTTACTCACGTCTACTATAATGAATCGATTCTAATTAAATTTGATCCATATATCTACCATAGCATTCTTCTTCAATACTATTGGAATTCAGAACAATTATTTTTTGAACATTTCTAAATATGTTAACTTGTTTGACGAAGTTTGATCCATTTTTTGCTAAAGCTCCCCTATAAAATCCTACACGCTAAAAGGTTTAAGCTTAAACGACTCTTTATTACCAATTTTGTTCAAATTTGGCATAAGTAATTTTAAATTGTTCCTAAAATATGTAACTAATTTGACAAAATTCGGTCTTTATCTTGCTATAGATCCAATATTAGACCCCTTCCGGAAAAGATTATAAGATTTTTATATTTTACACAGTTTTAGTAAAATTTGGTACAATTATTTTTCCATCTCCTCTGGTACATGTATTTGACAGTTGTCGGGTCGTATTCCATTATAATTCCTATTTAATGCCCCTTCCTGGAATAGGGGTTTAAGCTTTTGAACCATAGGCAATAATGAAGAAAATTACTCCTGATGAGTTTTCGATTTGAGTTAGTAGAGTACAGTCCTCCAGCTGATAAGTAGGTATTGAGTGGCCTTCCAAATTAGGCCTACTCGAGTATGTCGATATTTTTCAAATTCACATATGTAACTAAATTCAGCGAGAAAAAGCCTAATTTGGGTTGGATTTCAGTAGAAAGTGTAAACTGTTTTCAAAATTATTCACACCTTAAGAAAACTTTAGAACTTCGAAATTAGCTTTTTGTTAAAAAAAGTTGGTGAAATAATATTTGATGACTGAATTTTTGGAAGAAATTACAATTTCGAATTTTAACTTTATTAAAACTCCCACGTTCTATTTCGAAATACCCATAATTCCAATCCCTGTATTAAAATCGTATTATAAAATCTGAAGTTTTATACTAAATGGTGACTCTGTCGTTATTAGGTGCTTTTGACAAAAATTACTTTTTGGATGTTTTCCTTATATATCGTGTTATATAATATAGATAATTTCAAGATCAGGTGATCGACTCTGATTTTCTATTTGCGAAGATTTCAATTATCTTTTATTAACAAGTTTGGATAGGGCTTGTGGGTAGAACTTTGCCCCAGCTTCTTAAAAATAATTTTATACATTTCATCAGTAAGATTTCTTTATTAAGATGTCAGCATTCTCTAGATGTCACACTTTCGATGTCTAACGACTCTCTTCTTGATATACTTAAAACGATATACGTATTTACTTTTATATTTTTCAGAATTATTCGAAACTAATTAAATCCTGAATAATTTCTTTTTAATTACATGGCAACTCTTACAAATAAAATTATAAAAACAAAAACAAAAAAGTTCTACAGTCATGTACACAAACGATCAGGGATGTATATTTACAATGAGGAATAAACTTCAGAATTTACATACTGGTAAAAACACATACTCACATTCATGCACATATACACGCTCATACTCTTACATTCACACACTCACAAAATGCACATATTCACAATACAATTTGGTTATGTTGGTAAAATTTTGCATTTTACTGATGTTTCAGAAAGTCTTTAAGTGCGTGTCCTTTTTTTAGTTATTTGTTGTTGTTGTATATGAACATGTGAGAGAATGAAAATGATTTTATTCTGTTGTATCTGAATGTCAGTGAGTGCATGAATGAATGAATGAACGTATAAATGACTATTCCTCTGTATGAATGTATAAATTGTTGTTTGTATCAACATACTTAACAAATGTCAATATGGCGACAACAAACGCACAAAAACATGACAAAACTGTTTAAGGCCTTTCTCGAAGCATTTAAAATTTTATATGTGGTTCATCTACCAAATATGTACAACACATGCACACTCACATGCATGTATTCCAACATTAAACTATGTGTGCATTAGTGAATGAGTTGATGTATGTTTTTATACGCATCATAAATGACATACTATGAATACTGGCAGTAGATTTTCATGTATGTGTTAAACACAAACATGCAAATACACTAACATACAATCATACATACATATGCATTCATGCATTCTTACATTCTTGCATTTAAGTTGACAATATTGTTCAGTGTATTTGATTTTATTTAAGTTTTGTGTAAATGTAGACACACGTGTATTTCAAACTTCTCTTACTTGGCTAAAGTATTTTGTATTTTTGTATTTTGGTAAGACTTATTTATATAGTTAGTCCTTTTATAATTTACATAGGCACACACACACAGAGATACACATGCATACAATTAATATGAAATGTTTCTGTGGTTAATTACAAGTAAAATATCGATATCAATCAATCATTTAGTAAATAAGTTCCAAACATTTTACGAATCTTTGTCATATTAAATTATTAAAAAGGGAATAAAATTCATGAATTTATGATGAAGATTGTTTCAAATCATAATTGGAAGAAGTAGATATTTAGGATGAACTTAAGATATTTAAACGATTTCAAATTTGACACACTGGTCTACAGCTATTTTCACAAATCACTCAAGAGATAAATACTTTAATTCTATATTTTTAAATCGAGTTAGTGTCGATAAGGGTATATTAACTTTATCATTCTATTTGTAATACCAAGAAGGAATCATCTATTTCTCGCAAGAAATCAAAATCTGAGTTCATATAGCAATGAAGGTCTCTCTGTCTCTTCACGCTCACATCTACATCATTTGGCAGAGTGTAATGCAATTTCGACTATTTTCCCTACATAAAGAATGAACGCTTTAGATCGACATTTGAGACAACCTTCTTAAACTGAAAAATTTGAAGAACGATTATGACCGGACGTATCGCTTATTTTTTTATGAAATTTGGCATGCTGATATGGCCTTCAATGGAAAATGTCACACAAAATTAATAGGGGAGTCGCATCCACCATACAAACGAAAAATTTAACATCGCATACCTCTATAACGTATACAGAAAATTTCAGGATATTGAAAACAATTGGTGAGGGCATTGCACCCCAACAAACGAAATTTTAAATATAGTATATCTCTGAAATTCTGTTTTCAGAGGTAAACGAAACAAAGAAGTGACAACAATTTTGTGGGATGTCGGGCATCAACTGTATAGAATTAATATAATGGTATTTTCCAATGGAGCTCTTTGAATTTTCCAATAATATCTAATATTCCTAGGGAACCTTATGCGGAATCCATTGAACATAGTGGACTGATTTGAGATATAATTGAGTAAAATGAATAATATTTAATGTAAAATATTTTCATTTTGAATTTTACAACGGAAAAGATTTGCAAATGTTCAATAGATTTTCTTAAATTTCCCATGGAAAGATAATTAATTTAAAGTTTAAATTTTAATTATTATTTTAAGGTTAATTTACCATTGTGAAAGTCATATTTATCGGAAATTGAACAAAAAAATGATTTATTTATTTTTTCTTTTATTTTTTCAAAAAGTTGACAATTTTTATTAACCGAATTTTGAAATTAATAAATTATAATTAATAAATTATAAATTATAATTAATAAATTATAAAAAAATACATATTTCTTTTATTAAATTCTTAAATCGCAAAGCTGGATTTAACTTTAAATTATCTAAATATATTATATATATTGTTCATACTCATGAACAATATATATCCTTATATGGAGAGGATAACCATTTCAATGGAAAAGTCACATATTTTTATGTCATTTTATACGGATTGAAATTTTGGGTGTTTTTTGCGGAATGTGGTCATGTTTTTAATTCTCTGATTTAAAGACAAATTTATAATCATTATATTGAAATTTTTATTAAATGTCCTTATTTCTTGCACTTTAATCAAATTTTAAATATTCTAGAAAAAAAAAAAAGATTTTCATCAGGAACTTTGGTTTTCTTATGTGAAAATTGTATATTTTACATGTCAACGGCAGATAATAAAAGCAAAATCATACATTGTGTAAAAGATTTATTTTCAATTTCTGAACCGATTTCAATTAAATAAATTTTCAATAAAAGTTCATAAAGTTATCAGTTCATTAAAAAATAATTAACAACAAAAAAATTCGTTGAAAAGTTACAGAGATTCACTGTGCGACTTTACCAAGTGTATGATTTTTTAACTGTTACTTGGTGTAACAAATAAATGTTTATAACATGTTTAATTGATTAAAAGTTTACTTCAATACATTTACGTATAATTAATATTTTTATTAAGTATACGCCTTATGTTATTTAAGTAATATTAATCATACGCTCTGAGTTGCTGCAAAAATTTAAATTATAAACTTTTAAATTTTCTTTTAAACAGAAAACTTAAATAAAATAATGTTTTCATTTGCTGAATGTTTTTTTTCTTCAAACTAACTGTCAGTTACATTTTGGCATCGTCTTGCCAAGAGAAATTTCATAACAATCAACTGACAAATCACGTTTTTGTCAAATTGCGCAATATTCTGGCAAATACGAGAATTGAAAAAAAAGACAATTCTAAGCACGTTTTGTTACTAAATATCTTCTTTTACAATTTTTTTCTTCTTCTTAATTTTATTTTTTTTAATTCAGCATCTTGAAAATACATACAATTTTTATTTTTATTTTATTCTTATTTTTTGTTATTTATTTTGTTAAATATTTTGCTTAACAATTCAAACAGAAAAATATTTCTTGGAATTTTTTTGACATTTCTCCATTATCCAATAGCAACAACAACAACAACAACAACAACGACAATAACAAATAATAAAATACACACAACATAAACAAATGGTACAACAATAACATGTAAGTAAGCTGTATTCAGCTGTGCCGAATCTTGAATACCCTCCACAACAAATGTGAGTGAAGAACAACGGTTTGATTCATATATACACACTCACATATAACACAGGAACGCCTAAAGAGTCATAAAATATTATATGGAGTCTAAGTTGATTATGGCGGTGGAAGAATTCAAAATAACCTTAAGGAAGTTTTCATCAACATAACCTTGATTTCAAAGTTAACGAAAATTGATTAAATTTTTTAAAAGTGACATTTGTTCGGATGTAATTGTCACTTTCTAGATAAAAAATAAATCCGACCAAAGCAAAATATTTCATTCATTCGCATTTTATTTTCTATGGGACCTTAACAAAGTTTATGATAAACTCATAATACCTCCCTTTCCAGTGAAGTATTTCCTTTCTCCAAAAACAGCTACAAAATAAAGCTAAACAGAATATAAAATTAGTAATGCCAGTTAACATGTTACATAAATACGATCCAAAAAAAAATACGAACAAAAAATTGAAACAAAAATACATTAAAAGAAGAAAATACATTCGAAAAAAAGGGAGCAAGAAGAACATAAAAAAGAAGGAATGCTTCAAACGTCAACACAAAACGTCAACGCAGCCATTTTGTTTTATATGTATGTGTGAGTGTTTATGTATTTTTTTTAAACGCAACCATTCATTTTGTAAGTTCTTTTTTTCCACTTCTATCACTAAACATTTTTATGTATTTCAGTTCTTTTTTTCTTATTTATTCCTTTCTTCGTTGCTACTCAAATTTGGATGGTATATTCAGTTAGTTAAAGCATTTGAAGGAATTTAAGTTTTCCCATAAAATTTAGCAATTTATGATTTTAACCAATAATTAATATGGTATTTCCAGGGCAATCATCTTTTAATATAATTCATATGATACGATAGAAACACAGTGTTTCCAAATCAACATTTTGGATTTCGAAAATGCCTTAATGACATTTCGCATAATTAAAGCTGAGAAAATTTTGATTTGAGATCGGGGTTTTTTAAATTATTTTTTGAATTTGTTTAAAAAAAATGTACAGATATACAGATATACCTTATATAGATATACCTTAGAAATCTCCAGTATACTTGTTAATGAATAAAAAAGTTCTGAGATGTCCTTTTTCCTATACGGTAATACCCAAAATCCCAAATCGCATTATAAGTGTTTAAAAAATTAAGTGAGTATGGTGGAAATAACTTTTAGGTGTTCACCTTGCGGATATATAGAGTGAGGTCGAAAAATTCTTAACATACATATATAAAGCAAAACCGCAAATCTTACAGTTGAAATTTTTTGTATTTCATTGACGTTAATATTACAACTTACAAAAAAATATGATGAAATTTTAAACTTTTTTTCGGAAATCCTTCTATAAAGGTTTTTCTTTGCTCGAACTGGCTGTCATCTTTGTTTAAAATGTACCACACTTTGGGCACTTTTTTTGTGCTCAATTCAATTCTTTATTAACAAGACCCGAAAATCTCTCTACTGGCTTTAGCTCCGGGTAGTTTGGATGATTTATCTTAGTCTAATGAATGGAAGCAGCTTTTTAGTAAAAATTCCTTGATGTACATTTCGGTATTTAAAGAGCCTGTTTTAACAAATGGCTGGCAACTGAATATTGCTTGCCATACCAAGAACTTTTTCTATTGTTACACCCTCGATTATGAAAAAAATGATTTAGATCCCTTCTTGATAGAACTGTAAAGTTCTATTGTGGATCTTTAAACGAAATTTATCGATTAAAATTTAAATTTTGATAGTAAAATTGAGACAAAAATAGAGAAAATAAATTAAATGCGTTTATAGAAATATGAAACAGAGTGGTTTCTATATATTAAAGAGATTTAAACAACGTATGCTTATGCATACGTATGCTTAATATAATTGATGAATATACGTCATACGCTACCAAGTAATTGAATTTTTATTTTTAATGGGGTCTTTTTTATAATAAAACACTAAACAATAAGTTTTATAATATATATTCAAAATTAAAATATATATCTAGATATCTGTTGATCATATGAAACTGTTGATAAAAAATAAAATTTTTGGTAAAAAAAAAAATTTGTTAAAAAAATATTTTTTTTTTAATTTTTTTGAAAAATAAATTCAATATATGTTGAAATATAAAATTTTGGTGAAATTTTCAATATTTTTAAGGAAAATTCAAATGTTGTGTGGAAAATTAAATTTATGGTGAAAAATTCAATTTTTGATGAAAAATTCAAATTTTGATGAAAAATTCAAATTTTGGTGAAAAATTCAAATTTTGGTGAAAAATTCAAATTTTGGTAAAAAATTCAAATTTTGTGTGAAAAATTCAATTTTTGAAGAAAAATTAAAATTTTTGGTGAATAATTCAATTTTTGTTTAAAAATTCGATTTTTGGTGAAAAATTTAAATTTTGTTGGAAAATTCAAATTTTGTTAAAAAATTCAATTTTTATTGAAAAATTAAATTTTTATTGAATAATTCAATTTTTGGTGAAAAATTCAATTTTTGATGAAAAATTCAAATTTTAATGAAAAAATCAAATTTTATGGGACCAATTTTGTCGAATATAAAAAAATTCTTTGTTTTTCTTTTAGTAAATCAATTTAACAAGTTTTCGCATATGCTTCCCTCATTTCTTGATTCGTACACTTTCTACTTCTTCTTCTCTCTTGTTTTTTTTTTTGTGAAATATTAAGGAAAAAAAATCATTTATTCTTGATGTGTGTGTTATTTCGTGTAGATGTGTATGTATGGTAATGTGATAAATGCTGTTAGAATGTGTGTTTTATTTTGTGTTTTGTTCTTTGGTGCCAAACCATTGAATGTGTATATGTGTGAGTGTGTTTGTGTGTTTGTGTATATATGTGTGAATTGTGCTACGCATTCCATTGGAGTTAACCATTAATACTTGTCTACTTAACGGTAAATTACAAAACATTAAACACATCCATTTAAACAAAACAAACTTATAGAATAAAGCATACAAACACATAAAAACACACTTATATAATATACTTATATATTATACTTTTTTCCGCTTCCTCTTTATTATTTTCGTTTGTGTGTGTATGTGTGTGTGTGCGTTTTTTTTTATTATTTCAACTAAATACTGTTGAAGTATTTAGTTGTCGACTTTACATTGTTAAAAATTTAACGGAAAAAAATGTTGATGTATTTTTTAAACAACAACAACAATAAGAGGGAAGGGGGAGGGAGGTGTAGCAACAATAGCAGTAACAATAATTACAAGACAAGGACGAAAATAAATGACTTGACTTTGTTTGATGGAGTGTTAGTAGATGATGATATTTTGTTTGGGGAAGAAAGAAGTATGAGATTAAAATGAGGTTTCAAACATTTGTATCAAAAACAAAAAAAAAAGAAGAAGAAAAACACATTTATTTCCGAATTCCTTTTTTTATTTTTTGTAATTTTCGCAATTCAATTTTCATTTCAAAAACATTTTTCTAAACAAAACTAATATTTGAAACATTTTCACATTAACAAGTTTACATTTAACGCTCTTTTTACTTTAAGATAATTTATTTTTAACTTTAAAGCTTTTATCGCAATAAGAGTACAAAAATCTTAAATTCTGCTAAAATTAGAAAATTTAAAAAAACTTCAATTTCATTTTATTATAAATCACAAAGAAATTTTATAGTTCAACGATTTAGTTTATATAGATTTTTTTGTTGGATTTTCTCAAATAGAAAATTTTTGTAAATATTTATTTTTGATTTAATAACAATTTCAGGATGACAGGATATAATTTTGTTTTATTTTCACTTGTGCTAATGATGCTGATTACGTTAAACAGTGGTTTTAAAAAGATTTCTTTGGAAATAATTCTGTAACTTTCGAACTGGCTGAGATGTTTTCGAGTTGATTTAAAGAACTACAAGCCCTAAGATGATCAGACTGTTAGTGAATGTTCTTCCAAAGATGACCATTCCGGGTAAACTTTACCAAAAATTCATTTTTGATATGAAAATTGCAAAAAATAAGTAAAAGAAATTTTGCATATAAATTGTCCGTTATATATGATCACATAAATAGGATATTCCTCACAGTTTTAGAGATATCGAAATAAATGTTTAACCTATTTTTAACCTTGACAATTGAACTATGAACAATTTATATCATCCCAAACACAAAAACGTTTAATTGTAACTGAACAATTTTTACAATTTTATTCAATGTTAAAACAACTATGTTTTCAACAATGATTTGCTTCAAGTTTTTTAACCGATCAAAAACATTTTTAAATTTAAAATTTTTCATTGCCAAAGATGTTCCAAAAAAAGAACATAATTTTGGTGCTCGGAAAGCTACCAAGGGGAATACAAAATGAACAAAACGACAGACTTATTTTATAAAACAAGAAGAAACCAGGAAAAAATTAATTTAGAATTAATTTTTTCCTTCAAACTTTGCTCACATTTTACTTAAAGACGAAAACGTAGAATGATAGAAAACAAAGGGTAAGAAAATTCTCAAAATAAGCGTAAATCAAATCGTCTAAAATTCGCAAGAAAGTGTAAGATATGGGCAGAGGAGCAGTTGGCAAATCTAAATTTGTTTCCAACAAAAATTGCTAGAACAATGCTCTTCCCTCCTTTAGGGATAAAAAATGGATAAAGTTTGCGTATTCCATCAAGATAATGCTGCAGTATAAGTTTGAAAGCAGTCTATAGGATGGTTTAACGAAGACAGTATACCTCTATTGGACTGATTGTCTTGGAATCCGGACTTAAACAAAAAAAGGAAATACCCAAAGCGAACGCATAATGACTTAAGCAGAGGTAAACATAAAACAAGTTTGGGAGGATATTCCGTAGAGCATCGTTTTGAGATTATCCACAACAAAAGATCATCCACCCATTGTAAATATTATTATACAGACTGACAAATTGAGTGCGTTTATAGGAAAATACCATTGTAAATAAGAGTTAAAATAACAATTCTTTTAATGAAGTCCTAGAGGATTCATTAAAATATTATTTGGCCACGAAATATTTTCTTGTTTAACTTTATTCTTATTATTTCAAAAAAAGTTAGTGCATTTATAGAGATATGCACCACTGTAGATAGTTCTTATAAATCTCTAACATGTGCAGTTTATAATTTTAGAAATACGAAAGTTCAAATAAAAATTTAGTTCAGAACCGGAAGAAGTTATTAGTTGATAAAAAATTGAAGAAAGTAATGCTCCATAATCTTATGCCAAACAAATAGAAAGCACTTTCAAAGGAGCTGCCAGGACATACAGTATAAAGTAGCCCGGTTAGCTCAGTCCTTGAACTATTTAGTATGAAATGTTAAAGCTAATGCAGGCTTAAAAGCACTTCTGTTTGGCCTGTCTTGGCATCCTGTCACTGTGAGTGGTAAAAGAACAATAACACGGTGTTTATACTAAGAAAAGCAAATCCTTCAAACCTTCTAGAGCTAAGAACAGTGGAGAAATATTTGGCTTAAAAAAATAGAATTGAAGAGCACAAATAGGAGTTCAAAAGTGAGATAAATTGGACTACCCGCACTATAAAAACGTCAATGGAGGGGTTTCCCCAAAAAAGATTCAAAATGTCATCACTAGTGATTTAAACTTAACTTAATTAATCCAAACTAAACTCGACTTCCTATTAGTATTTTTCCATTAACATCATTAAAATATCTTTAGTGTTTCAAAGTTCCAGAATTATTTCAGAAAAATAAAGTTTTGGAACCACTGTTACTTATTGATTATTTAAACACAAAGATTTATATATTTTTTTGCTCAAAATTCAGTTTTCCATTAAAGTTGTATTCTGAAATGCATTTAAGCGTAAAACCAATATAAACATCATCATCGTCATCATACAAAAACCAACAAAAAAAACTATGATTTTGATCACAAAAAAATATGCAAAAACATAATTTTCCATATCGAAGGCCACATCATATTTCCTATTTTTCAAAGAGTTTAGATTATAATCAAACCCCTCACAAGTGTTAACAAATCCCATTGATTTTGTTGAAAAATCGTGAAAAGGGCAAACATGTTTCATCAAACGCTATAAAGTTTAGAGGAGATTTGCTATGCCTTCGCCAGTATTGCCATTATCATAGAAAATTAGCTAAAGGTTAAAACATTTACAACAAAATCTTGCAACAACATCATTATTTGCAAAACGATTTAATCATTGAAAATGTATACTAAAAATGGAAAAAACGACTTTATGTTGTAATAAATGATCTGGGGTACTTTTTTTAATGTGTGTTGTAGGTTTTTTTGATGGAAAATGTTTTTAAAACCAAGAATTTTCTATTTTTCAGACTCGCGTAAATTATTGAAATTTTTGTGTTTTTCTATTGTAAAATACAACAATTACAATAACAAGAAAGAATATTCATTTGGACTAGAACGAATTTAAAATACTCTTTTCCACCATATAAAATTAAAGAGATCAAAAGTGTAAAATCAATTTAAATTTTATATAAAAATTTCAAATCAAAAAAATCTGTTAAAAAAAATCACAAAACATTTTTTAATACCCCAGCAGGTTCGAGATGTTTGTAACCAAGAAGAAAATATTCACTTTTAAAGATAGTGATCAGAATTACATTTGAAGTAGGTTTAGTGTCAGTTGGTCTGTCCGTTCGGCTGGTTCTTGATATCATGGAAGAATCCATTGAAAATGCCGATGATCGAGAGGCTCTCGTATAAATGTTCTTTTGAAATTCACATATGAAACCGTCTTTAATAAAATTTAGTACATTTAAAAACAATCCGCAAAAAAAAAATCAAGAATATTGACCCCTAAACAGTGGTAACTCTGTCACAGAACCATATTCGTAAATCACTTAAAAAATCCATGAATCTCAAAAATTTAATGTTGGAGTTATATTTCATGCTTTGGAATCTATACATTCAGAAAAAACCTGTACTAAAATTTACGAGGATCAGATCATAAGTTCCAATCGCCATCATATAACCCTTATTTCCGACAAAACATTTTTTATAAAATTGAGTACTATAATAATATTTTAGGTTCGATTTTAATTGACTTTAACCTCTTAATGACTTTCAATAGAAATTAGTTGTACAACAAAAATTTCATTATTCACAAAAAATTATTTTTTCACCAAAAATTTATTATCTAATTTTGACTAAAATCTTAGATCTACGATTTCGGTAAAAATCTGGACCTAACAGGAGCAAAGTCCTCGATCAAATTGAACAAATCGGATTATGATTTTTTTAAACGATTTAAAATTTTTAACATTTATGGATTTTGTTAATAAATAGTGTATTAAAAAACCGACAATTTCAGAAAACCGGTTTAGAGTTATTCGTAAAATGGGCTTTTTATAAAAACCGTTTTCGAATGCGGTTTTATGCCAAAAATCGGTTAACTGGTTTTAGTGTTTTTGAGTGAAAAGTCTAAAAGTTTCTTTCATTAAAAACCGGTTAACCGACGCAAAAAACCGGTTACCCTTGTAATAAAATTTTCTTTTACACTTCTGGAGATATTTGACATGCCGACAATAATAGAACCAAATTTAGTCCGATTTTTATACCATCCAGCACCACCAGTTGTGAAAAGGTTTTATTAACTTTTAAATAAATCCCAAAAAAAGTTAGACTATGCTGGGGCATTTATTCGTCCTATCTCTTATATAAGACTACATCCTGGAAAAGGTTTCTAAGCACATAAAACCTTAAAATAAAAACCAGTATTATTGAAATTCGGGAGAATTATTTATTTGGCCGTCTTTAATTCGAGTATTTCATTTAACGAATATCCGACTATAGTTTCATTTGACTAGAAGTTATAGGTCTCCACCCCGGAATACAGCTTTAAACTTTAACTTAAACCAGATTTTTTGACATTCATCACAATTATTTTCCGAACTGTCTTTAACACACATAAACAATCTGATGAATATCTGTTCATATTTGGTTGTACCTCTCATGTGCATCCTTTCGGAATAGTTGTTTAGGCTTATAAAGCTCTTCATGATTACTTGTCAAAATATGTTTAATGTATGTAACTGATTTAACAATTATCGTTCCACATATGGTTATAGCACCCATAGTTATTGCCCCATATCGTAAAATTGTTTATGTCTTAAAAGGTTCTTAAATATGGATCAATTCTATTGACAATTAATTTTTCAATTGTCAAAAATATCTGTGACGACTATAGCTGCTCTTTTTCCGGGGAATTTTAAGTTGATATATATAAAAGTATTTCCAAGTAATTCTGCAATACTAATTTTGTTTTTGGCATTAATTTCAGGGACGAATTTAAACAACTTCAGTCCAAATTTTACTCAGCGTCCATAGAAGGTTTAAATTCCAAATCGGTTTATAAAATCTGAATAATATCTGATAAACTACTTTAATCAAATATTATATAATGGAAATCAAGTTTTAAAAATAGTTCAACAAATTCAACTCCTTTTTAAAAATTTGTCACTAGTGCAGTCTGAGAAAAGTTTCGGACTTTTCATATAAAATTAAATTTATTATTCTTCATGTTTCAAATGAAATGATGAACTTATCACGCTCCAAATCAACACTGTTGCTAGTGGAGAGTGTAAAGTATCTAGAACTCTCTTTTGCATTTCAAATTATGTAATACAGTGGGCGCCAATTAAAATATTTTCATATATTTTTTTTTTTTGGCTTTTCGATACAAACAGAATTGTTTTCGAAACTCCATAATAAATAAAAATTTGACTCAATCATTCAAACTCAACTATCTCTTGTACTAATGTATCCATGTGTATGACTACTTATGTATGTGTGTATAGTTTTAGTCATTATATATAGTTTTTTTTTAGCCATAAATTCGCGTGTTAGTAATTTTAACATTTAATTTGTAAAATATGCATTGAAGCAAAAATGTTCAATAAATATTCGCAACCATAGAAAAAATGTACTAAAAAGTTTGTGTACAAAAAAAAAAACAAACATGCATACTTACACATTTAAACAGATATGTCTATATGTGTGTGTTTTTGTATAAGTGTAACAAATAATAAAATAAAAACAAAGAAAATTTGTATTTGTGAGTGTTTCTGTTTATGTTTAAGCCATGTGAAATACATTTTAAACGTTTATAGACATAACCACATTGTTAACCTCATACTGAATTGTGAATTGAATTGTGTTAAAGGCATTAAAGTGTATATATGTAGATGTCTGTGTGTGTGTGCAACACTCCCGGCTCAAGTCGATAATCCAACAGTTCTAGTTAATAGAATATAAGTGATATATTTTTTCATATAAATATTTTTACGGTTTTAATCATTAGTGATGAAATTTTGAATCCCTTTCTGAAATCCTTCCATTAAAATTTTGATACTGCTTTCTGTTAATTAGCTCGTACAGGTAGTCCATCTCCGCTTAAAATTTACCACACTTTTGGACACTTTTTTGTGCTCTTAAATTCTTTTTTAACAAGAGCCCAATATCTTTCCAGTGGGGTTACCTCGAGTTAGTTTGGAGGATTTGCCTCTCTTTGTACAAATACCACATTATTGTTCTTTTAACACCCAAGTGTTTGTCTGCATATTGTTTGTCATACCAAGAACTTTTTGGAAAACTTTGACTTCCTTTGGGTTCCTAAACTTTTCTTCGACATTTCCTTAAGAAGATTTCATTTAGAAAACTTGACTTCAATTTGGCTTTTAAATTTTTTGTAACGTTTCCGTCGGTAAATCTTTTCATACCAAATTGTCCGAACACTGAGCTAGCCGGCCGGTTTTTTATGTTGGGGGACCTTTTGAAAATGCTTTCAAGTTGTTGGCTTTAGAAATATCATGTGGATTATGCCTTCTACCTGAACCAGGTTTTCTATAAACAGACAAGTTCTCCCGATACTGTTTAATAACATTGAAACCATTTGACGTCAGACCTTTGTATGCTTGACCAACTTGTTGTGGGACCAAATTAGAATTGAATGGATGCTGATTTTCGAATTTCCACTTGCGTCGAGAGGAATCCACAATCGAAAATTCTACTGTTAAATCTGCGGAATAATGATCAGTATTGAATATGGACTACCCGTTCAAAGCAGCAATGGGATGAATATAGATAGATAATAAGAAGGTCCAAATTTTCATCACTTGTGATTAAAACTACAAAAATATTTTTTTAATTGTTTCCCTTTTATTAACATATATGTATGTTAAGAATTTTTCAATCTCACTTACAAATAAAAGTAAATTTCATTTAAAAGCTTTAAAAATCTATTAGAAATCATTAAAACTCTGTCCCCATAAAAATTTCGTAATTATTTTCCCGATACTCAGGGTTGTGTCAACACATGTGTGTGTAATTTAAACACATCGACACACATTAACTGCACTTTTTATGTGCTCTTTTATTTTTTTATGTCCGCACAAGTGAGTAGTCGACGTATTAACAACATTCAGGATAATAATGTTTATGTTTGTATGAGTCCAAATTACACACATACAAGTATATAACATTTTGTGTAGGTTCTTCTTTGCATTTTTTGTTTATAGTATTTTTTTTAACTGCTCATGCATATACACATGTGTGTATATGAGTGTATGTGTGTTTATGCATGTGATACGTTTGTATTTTATTTCAATTTTACAATTTAACCATAAAACCACAGAAAACATGTTAAACGCATTTTTAATGGACTCAAATATGTTGATGCAACAAAACAACAACGATAACAAAAAGGAAAATAAAAATGAGCAACAACAACAATTTATAATTTGTAAACATCAGCTATAAACAATCGATTAAAATAATATGGAAATGTAAAAAAATAACAACAGACACACACTCGCACACACAACACAAACACATGATGGCAAATAATTTTTTTCAAACAAACTTTAAATTGAGAATTTGATTTTTTAAAAAATTTAATTTAGGGAACTAAAGATTTCATTGTAAAACAAGTAAAAGTGTTCTTGTCTGTCAAACCCGATTATAGAATACCCTACACCACAATGTTGGTTATAAATAGCAGTTGCGAAATTAAAAATACAGACTCCAATCTGATCAGAGGTGTAGTCGATGACCGCTCAAAGTAGCCCACTTGGGTATGTGAGAAAAAATAAATTTTGCATATAAATAGTCCTTGCAGATCTCTTCGAGCTGTTAGACGCCTGTAGTCCACAATCAATTCGATAATATCTGAACTGTAAACATCTTAAATATGTCTCTAACAGTTCAAAAGTTACGGAATTGTTTCCAAAAAAGTTTAAAAAAACTGTTCACAAATATTCAAACAATTTGCTTGAGCTAAACGATGTTGGCCAGATTGTTTGTTGATGTCTTGCGGAGATTTCTGTTTTAAACCACCACAATCGGTAGAGTAAGCAGACCGATATCTGACACAATCTCCACTTTTTAACGAAGAACTTTTGAATAAAAAATAATGAAAAATTTTATTATATTTTATAAGGCATTTGCGTGTGATTAAGTGTGTGTGTGTATGTGTATGCAAATATAGTGTTGCCATTTAGTGTTTTAAGCTTATAAAACTTTTATATATAGAACAATTCTATTTAACTTGGCATAATAAAATATATTAATAATTTGACCAATAACGGAATGGTCGGTAATATATATGGGAGCTATAGCAACCCATATAAGGGCCCTTCCCGAAACTTTTTAGACCAATTACATTGTTATCTGGCAATTACGAATCTAACTTTCTAAAATGCAAGTTGACGAATATCGGTCCATATTTTGGTAGAGTCCCATATGATGCCCTTTCCCGGAATATGGTCTTATGCTTATTAGACTCTTAAATTGAATATATGTTATTAATTTCTGTCTGCAGTCTTGAAGATATCTTAATGAAATGTGGCACGTACTTTTACTTTAGCCCCAGGACGATGCCTATGGAAATTTACTATGATCTGTTTATTATTTCATATAGGTCTCATACAAATGTTCCCCTCGGAATGGGGTTTCTAGTCCATAAAATTCCTAAATATAAAGCAATTACAACTAAGTCGTATTATATTCTAATATAAGTTATACGAGGATCAGTCATAATGTCTTAAAGGTCCCATACAACACCTTTCCAAATAGCTGTGAGAAATTTAACGAGGGTCGGTATATAATTTTTTCTTATTCTCATAAAACTCTACAGAAAAAAATCGCTTTTAAACGCATTAATTTCACATAAATGTCTGTATCATAAAAGTCGATTGCACACATAACAATAAAAAAGAAAAACATATTATACGAGGGTTGTTCATAAATTTTTCGTAGTAGTCTTTTGCAATCAACAATGTGGAGTAGGGTATTAAAAAGTCGGTCTTGACCGATAATAACATTATTACTTTTATATTTAACAATTTTCTTTTCACACAAATGTTTGCATTATGCTAGTGGGGGAGGGTATTACAAATTCGTTGCAGCCAAATGTAGAATTCTTACCTGTTTTTATAGATTTATAAGAATTATGTTTATACATACAATGTGGAGATCTGACCAGGTGTGGACCTGTAGTCTTACAAATAAATTTTCGAACACATCAACTCCAACGGTGTAACATTTTATAAAGATTTCTGTAACTCTCAGGAAAGCTTTTCATTGAAATTAATTTCATTTAACTTTCATAAAAATTGTCTCAGATATCGGTCTATATATCATTTCTACAAAAATTATTAAGTTTAATTTTATTAGAGGGCTTTGACTAGTTTGAATGTGTCTTTAATGTCACAATTCGAACGAGATACTTTATATATTTTTAGTCACTTCAATTCAATGAAATCGAATTTATCTTTTATAAATTTCAATAATCTCAGGTCTCACCAGCTTATCACTTGAAGTTATAAAAATAACAAATTTAAATTTGTCTCCAAAAATTTAACATTTAAATATTCCAACTTACAAACACATAAAAACACTAAAATCACAAATAAGGACACAAAAATAAAGTATAAATGACATAAACACGGTTACGCTTGCAAGCTGACGCCAACAAAATATACAACAAATAATACAACAGAAATAGAGGGAGAAAATTCAGGAAAGATATTAAATAATATTGAACTTTAGACCAAGTAAAGGTATACGAGATTCACCAATCCCCCCACCTTCCTACAAGGATATGCAGCATATTTGTATACCTTCTTTTTATTTTATTTTGTTACATTTCCAATGGAAGTAAAGATTTACAATGTACAACAACAATAACAACAACCATTTGTTTTTGTCCATCAATAAATTTGGTAACATTTTATAGTTAAAAAGAATCCAACAACACCCGCTTCATGCCCAAAAAGGCCATAACAGGGAACAAACATTTCAAAGTAAAAGTGGAAAAGCAAAAAAAAAAAAGTAAATTGTGAAGGTCCTTGTAGTATTTATGCGTGTAACATTTGTAAATGACAGCAGCTTGTGTGGGAATACAAATAAGAACAACAACAAATACAAAGAAATGTGAATTGTTTGAATCGATTTATGGTATGTAACGGTTGTTTGGTTGGTTCGATGCTTTAGTTCGAATCGTTGTATTCGATAAAAGTTGAACACAAAGTGAAGAAATGCAAAAAAAAGAGGAAATAACTTTAATGCAATATTTAAGTGATTTAAAGTGAAAGACTTTTTAAAAACGCTTAAAGCTATCAACACAATAGGAGCTTTAAGACATGTGATGTCAATGGCCCAACCTTTAAACAGGATGTTAATTACAAGTTGAATTTTTCTTAATTATAATATTTCTTGATCTCAGTCAAGGAAAAAACATCGTGTTTGGATTATTGGAGCATTTAAACAAAATAAGTTTTTTAATGAAAATCAATTTCACAGGACTCGATTATCAATATAATCGATCATAATCATCAAGGCGATAAATGTCAAAATACATGTGAGTGCTCTTCTCTTCATTCCCTGTTCGCTTTAGTGTGACAGAAGAATGTATGTTTATACCCTACACCGCTATAGGTGTTTGGGGTATAATGCGTTTGTGCTTGAGTTTGTAACGCACTGAAAAAAATATTGCTAAAACCTCTTTTAAGTGTACCGTTCGATTCAGAATCAATTGCTGATTCGATTTAACCTTGTTCGCAATTTTTCAGATACCTCGATGAAACTTGGGATGTGTCATTATTACGACCCAAGAACCTATTGCCTATTGAAATTTTGTGATGAAGAGTCCATTATTTTACCTAACCCCCATACAAATGTTCTTCTCGGAATGGGAGTTTTGAATATTAAGCGATTTTAAATTTAAATTTGGCCCAAATAAATCTAATAATATTCTCAAATGATGTACCAAAATATACGAGGTTTGGTCCAAAATTCATCAAATATTATTTGATTTTACAATGTTAGAAGATCAAATGGCACAAGAGATAAAGAATGCTGACCATTTCAAGCTTCGTGAATACGTATCGTGTACTTCGATTGGATTAGCATGTTTAAGAATAAAAAATTCTGGACTGATCAGTATTATTAGTATTAGTCTAATTTAAAGACCTCGAAAAGGCTTTAACAAAAGAGGAAAGTTCACCTCAAACTCTACATTTGACATGAGAAATGTAAAACTACCCGAACGATGCCGATTCTGCAATTCATATTTGTCTTATCTGGATTCAATATCGATTTGAGCTTTTGAATCTGTTAATTCGGCTGTCAAAAGAAATTGATTTTGCTACCATCTAAACATTTTATCTACCAATGAAATATCGAGAAATTTTGAACTCTGTCATTTGAGGCAGCCCGAAGTAGAGTTTTCAACACAATTGACAAGAAAAGCCTGATCCGCCAAATGGTTTGGCAATAAGGAATTGAAAGCATTACTCGAAGTTGCATTAATATTGCGAGTCATCAGGTCATAACCCAACTTTAAAAGCATTTGAATACATTCAAGGGTGAAGAATTAAGGACCAATGGAAACATTTGACAATCAACATACGAAATCAATAGCGATGCCGTAAAACCCTGGATCTGTATATTCACAACAGAATGTTTTACATTATCAGATGTTAAACGAATAGCGCACTAGTGACGTAGACGATATTTGACAAAACACGAAGCAATAATCTTCTATTCTTACAACACTCGGTTAGACGTTTCAAGGAAGGTGAAAAAGGATTTAGAAAGCAATAGATAAGAAGTCCGGCACATACCCCAAAAGCAAAAAAATTTTGCAACAATAGAAAGAGAGTCGAGAGGGGTCTGAATTAACAACTCCTTTCCAATAATCTTCGTTCTTATATCAAAAAAAATCATATGGAAAAAGGTACCTTTAGAGCCTGAAGAGATGTTTTTGATTACTTTTAGTGTAAAACAATTAAAAAGGAAAATGTTTCTAAATATAACCATATCACTGTCACACTCATTCATTCTCATCTGACTTGTCATCTAACAAACTGTCAAACAGTACAAGACAAGCACAAAAATTACAGTCCTTTCGAAGGACTAAAACTGAAGTGTAAAAATATTTTGCTTTTTCAAAGATAAAACAGAAAAACATTATTGATAGAAGAAATGTTCACATAAAAAATCTTACAGTAGACTCTCAGATATTAGAACCACTTTAACCTTAAAGTAAACCGATTGAATCAGAATAAAGACCCATCTAAACGTTTGCTCATGTAGCATTTTGAACTCTCTACAGGTGACAATTTAAGATGTACTTCGATGAATTGTAGTGTAATGCTTTTGGAAGAAGTCTGTCGAAATTCGTAGTAATTGGTGTAATGTTTCAGGTAGCTCCCATATAAATCTCCTCCTAGAATGGAATACTGATCTCATAAAACTCACAGATATGAAAGTATTTAAAAGCAAATGACCGTAGTCCAATTTCGAATATGAAATTAAAGTGCACAAAATTCAAAAAAGCTACAAACAAAAAGTATTCTACCAAGTTTTACATGGATCGATCCACAATTTCCTATAACCCTCTGATCCAGTATTCCTGTAAGCTCCGATAAAAAATTCTTCCGGAATACAATACAAATCTACATTTCGAGAAGAGTATGCCCTTCAGTCAGACAATGGATTGTAAAGACTGAAGCATTCGTCCAAAAATCTTCTGTTATCAGGGCAATCAAGAAGCTGATGCTCCTTCAAAATGGATGAGTACACTGAAGAGGAATAACTCTGTGCTATTCCGCAACACTGATGGAATGATGAACTAACGTGTTTGCTTAGCAGGATGATATGATGCAATTTGATTCATAACACGTGTCTATACGTGTCGTCGAATCTTGTCTGGGAATGTGCACATTATTAAATGAGAGTATGAGAACAATGCACTGGTCGGGATGCATGGACATGGTTCTTATCAGGGCAAACTAGTTGCTGATGTCCCTTCAAAGAGGAGGGAAACCTCACAGATGAGGACACTGATCGTCTATGTATGGTTTACCAGAACGTATAGAGAAGAAGCTCTGTGCTATATTGCAACACAGATGGAAGGATGAACTAAAGTGTTTGCTTACCAGGATGATATGACGAAAATTGGTTGGGGTTAGGACATCAGTCCTACTTAAAATCTCAAGAAGTCGTGTGGCATTTTTGCAAGAAGTGCTGTAATGTGCTGCTTTCGCTGCCCTACCTTCATTTCTCTCTATCTCCTTAGACTCTTAACTTACATTGTTACTTTCTCTTACTTCTCTGATTTCTTCGTTTCCTATTATTCTCTTTACATAAAGGGACCTTCCAGCCACAAGAGAATCTTATCTTCGTTGTAACCTGACTAACTAAGCTTTACAGTATTGAATCTTATTTTATATATATAAAACTTTATTTTAATAATCAATGTTGAAACAACAATTTTCAATGTTAATTTTTTTTGGAGTTATTCTGTGTGTAGTTGGTCTTCTTTGAAAAACAAAAATGTCTTTTAAAAACATTGAAGAATTCGACTTTGACAAGAATAAAGATTTTTTTAATTTTTAAAAAACTAAAGGAAAAAAGAGCGTCACGTGGTTACGACATAAAAACGTGATAAAATTTTCTTTTGACATCAAGAAAAATTAAAAATTTAAATTGCTAAAAGTCTTTTCTCTATAATTTTTTCCTGTTTTTTTCTAAATTTGAAATTCTTGTAAAAATTAAAAGGAAAAAAAAAACAAAAATTAACAATGAATTCTTTTTGTTTAATAATTTTACAAAATAAAACAATGAAAATGATTGTCTCCTCAGCAAACAAACAAACGAACAAATAAATTTTCTTGCAATTTTTTTTTTGTTCAAAACATTTTAATAATCTCGATGGGGGTCTTTTACATGAAAATGGCGTTTATTTTGTGGGGCGTTTATAAGTTCTTTTTGTAATAATTATGCACTCAACATTTAATCTTTTATTGATGATAAAATAAATATGATATTTTCGGCTGGACCGAATCTTAAATACCCTTCACCACTAAAATTATGCAAAAATTAGCATGAATTGAATATACTGCACCAAAAGAATTATTCGTTCAGCTATAGCAAAATATGGACCGATATTGGTTATATTAATAACATATATTCAAGACAATTTGAAAAATAGTTGAGACGAATTGTACATTATTTATTGTTTTATAAGCTCAAAATTGTTTTCCGGAAAGGGATCTTATATGGGAGCTATAGAAAAATATGGACCGAGATTGACCAAAATATTAATTTAAATTAAATTTATTTAAAAAAAATATTTTGTCAAATATATTTAACAGTTTTTTGAGCTCAAACCAATTTTCCGGGAAGGGGAGTTATGTGAGAGTAATAGCAAAATATGTACCGATATTGATCATATTAATAATATATACTATATACTAGTTTGAAAATTAATTGTTGCGAATTTAAATAGAATTGTTCTTTATTTACTTGTGTTAGGGGTTCAAAATTATTTCCGAGAAGGGATTTAGTTAACGCCGATTTTCAATGGAATTAGTCTTTACTTAAGTGTTTTATAATATACAACCCCGTCTTTAGCGAAGGGGTGTTATATGGGGGCTATGACAAAATATGGGCCAATTTTATTAAAATTAATTGTGACAATTTTCAATAAAATTGGTTCATATTGAAAAGTTCTATAAGCTATAAACCATATTCCGGGAAGGGACCTTATATGAGAGCTATGTCAAATAATGACCCCAGTACAATCTTATTTCTTTGGATTTATTATTGTAACAAAATAAATATATATGGCAAATTTCAGAAAATTTTATTAAAAATAGCACACAGATCTTGAGGTGTATCAAAATTTTACATATTTCAGCCTATAACATTTTTCTATTGATCCAATTTTGATAATAATATAAATGATGTTGTAGAATATAAAAATGTATGTCATCAGAAAGTTCTTGTTAAAATCCAGTTACTTTTTGTAAAACAAATTAGAAAAGTTTTTTTTCGGGATTTGAGATTGTCTCAGATATCGGTCTATCACTTTTTTTGGTTCAAAAAACAGATAATGTGGCACAATTTCGTTCAATTCGAACAAATATTATAGGCGTGAATATGATTCCAACAGACATATAGACTGATATAACTAAATCGACTCAGATTTTGATTTGATGCAAGTATATATATTTATACTTTATGGGGTCTGAGATGATTCCTTCTTAGCGTTACACAACGAATGACAAAGTGAATATATCCTTATCTCGACTTGTTGGTGGAGGGTGTAAAAAAGAACTGGAAATATGCACATACATACATACATACATACATACATACATACATACATACATATATATACATACATACATATGTATATTCTCTTTCACATAAACATACATCTCTACAAAGATATTTATTTTATTTTACAATATAAACTCAACATGTTGTTGACACAAATGTGGTTATTTAATGGCAAATTTCACATTAAAAAGAAAATATTCAACAACAACAACAGAAAAAGAGATCACAAAAAAAGCCCAATTGACTGTCCCAACCGTTTATTGAATCAGTCAACCAACCATTTTATTCATTTATCCAGTCATTCATCCGTCCATTAAATAAAAAATATATATACAGTTGTATAAAAATATTATATATAATCGAAATCATAAAATGTTACAATGTGTGTATTGAAATGGTGATATTAACCGAATTTTTAATACCCTTCACCAAAAATATTGAGGAAGGTTCGCATTCTGAAATCTCAATTTTTAGATAAAACAAATGTACAATATTTCTGTACAAATTTTATATCTGTCTCAGATATCGATCTATAACTTGTTTGTCAATAGAACGATTTTATAACGAATGTGCACAGTGGGACAGAATCGATTATTTTAAATAAATCTGTAACTTTTGATCAGCTGAAAGGATTTGCACGAAATTTACTATTACGATTGCAGAGGAGTGCAGTGTTGTAGCCTTGGGAACCTATAAAGGCTCCATAAGAGGTGTTATGGAGGTGCAGACTGGGGACCTTGGGCATTTAATTTTTTAAACCCTTGATGAGATCTTAAAAAAATATGTGCTTTTAATCTCTTATAGATTACGAGTTATTTGCATTTCACTTTCAAAGTTTTGCAAGATCTTGAGTCAGTTTTAACACACTACACTACGATAGGAGGTTGGAATATTATTTGTTTTGTGCAAAAGTTTGTAACGCGTAAAATAAGTGTGCTACAACCACTTTTAAGTTCGACTCGGAATCACTTTCTTGTGGCACTTAATCATGTCTGTCTGTCCGTAAAACTTCTGAACAAAAGGTCGTTATTATTATTTTGGTTTGATTATTTCGTTTTAAGTTTATAAAAGTCCTTAATATTTAATAATTTTAACAAAATTTCAAATAAATAAAACCCATGATATTCTAAAGCAATGTGCCAAATTTTACGAGGATCGGTATATTATTTTTTTCCTTTCGAATATCAATTTAGCGAACTAATATCTCACATATAAATTGATATTGAAATAAAATTTGGTAAAATTAAACAGAAGTCAATGTTCAAAATTTTACAAGGGTCGGCCCATAATTTCTATTAGCTTCCATATAACCTCACAAAGGAAATCCTTTTCAAAACATAAAAATTTCACATAAATGTTAGTGGCACATAATAATGTACTGCATTAAAGAGGAAATTATTTGAGGATCGTTAACAAAATTTTCGTAGCTTCCATATGGTGAAGGATATTAGCTAGTCGTGCTTAAACGACTACAACATTTTTACTAATTTTTATTTTTCGAAGAAAATTCTTTATCAAAAAAGAAAAATAGATTGAGGCATATATCTCCACCCAGTCAATAGTTTTACGAACGGTATCTTTACATGTCTAAATCCAGACTCTTTTGATTTTTTTAATAAAATTTTTTATTAAAACAGTCATGTTCTTAAACCGGAATCTTAAAACAAAATATAGTTTGGAAAACCTTAATAGGTTTCTTACTTCATATTAAAGGCTTTTTTTGGGACCTTCTAAATTGTTTGGACTTTATAGATCAGAATCCAAAAATATCATTTTTGGGATTTTTCGACAAATTTTTGAGAATTTAATAAAAACTTTTTAATAAATTAATCACGTTTATCAACACTATAATTTTGAATCACAAGGTCCACATTCTCTGAAAAATTCAGACAGATTTCTTCATAAAATATTTTATTGCAAATCAAAATTTGGAAATTTCTTCAAAATACATAGAAAGTGAACAAAAATTCATTTACTTCAAAACTTAAATTTTTGTCGTTTTTGTCCATTCAGTCGATCAAAAAATTTTAGATTTATTTGCAAAAATATGGATTTTGGCCCACTGTATTTTGGTGAATGAAAGTCACCGATTTTATACAAAAATTATATATTTTAAGTTTTAATGCAAATTCACGCTAAATGTCATACTTAATACACCCTCATTCAACAGTTGTAGTATTGAAGGGTATCAAAAACATTTAATGGGAGTTATTTTTATACGCATCTATGGTATATGAACTCTATAAATTTATATGAATCTGATCATTCATCCATCTATCTGTCCGTCCATCCGTCCGTCTTTTTATTTATTTTAAGTATGTGTACACTTAACGTGGTTGCACGGTTAATATGACGCGTGTCCTTAATAATTTTTTCAATATAAATTCAATATTCTGTGTAGAATTTTTGTTCAGCGAAATTTACACGTGTCAATTTGACATTAATTGACATTGTAATTTAAGTTTTCATTTCCTTTCTTTTATCTCTGAATATAATTTAAGAAATTTAAAAAAATCTTTCTCTCTTCTCTCTCTCTGCCTTAAATTTGTTACAGTTTTTTTTTTCAAATTTTGTGACAATTAGCGATGGCAAAACAATAAAGAACAAATTAGAAAAATCTTCTTCCTTTTATTAACCGTTAGCTATTACATCTAAATACTTCTCATCCTTTCGGTAGTTAAGGTTGCAGAGGTAAAAAAAATTAATCAATTTCAATTTTTTACATTTTTGTTTATATATTTTGTTGAAGGTCTGGAAAGACCCGTTGAAATATGATCAGAAACAAATAATGGTTTTCAAAACAGCATTGTGTTTAAGGACTCAGACTTTGAGATTTTAGAACATATTTTTTAAGGTTAAAATTTTTATAAAAAATTTATCATTTCGAGAGCATTTGGACTTAGCTCTAGAGAGTCTGTAACTTGCCGTTACAAATCTGTTTATATTGACGTTATAATTAACTAATTCAAAAGAATGATATATTTGGCTATGAGGAATCTTCAGTACCCTCCACCCAAAATTCATGAGAAGTAAATACGATATGTTACATACATGCAAAATCCCACATACACTCACATAATAATATGGCAACATTTTATAACAATTTGTCGATTTATAATTAAAAATTTACGAAAGTTTTTTTGCTTGAACTTAGAGGTTGCCTCAGATATCGGTCTATATCTTTTAAATAGAATACTTCTCAGGACTATAGCAAATACTCAGGTCGAATTTCATAAATATAATGAAATATGATTAATATTTTTTAGTTATATTTAACAACACACTTTATAATTCTCATTTAGTTTATAATATTTTCGGATGTACAGACAGGGTTTTGTCACAAAAGTCAGATTTAATTGACCAACCAATTATCTATTCGTATTTAGGTGATGAACTCAAATGCTCCCGAAATCTTAGTTGTGTATTAGTTATATGTTTGCGGTAACCATAAACGAGAAGCAGCACACTATTGTTATTATATATTGTTACCGCTACTAAAAAATTTGTTTATTGGCATTTTATTTTTGCATTGGTAACAATAGTTATTGTTATTGTCAACTAAAAATATTGTTATGGCAATTAAAAATATTGTTACCGACACTAGGAATATTGTTATTACAATCAAAAATATTTTTAGTTCAATAAAAAATGTGTTTGTTCGCATTATTTTGTTATTGAATAAAACATTCAATATATTTCTCATTTTATATAAACTTTTAGAAAATATGTCATCATTATTTGAAATGATTTCGTCAATAATTTTATATTTTTTAATGCCTAATTTTTTTCAAACATGTTTTATTTAAAAAAAATATTTGTTCATAATCAGTTGTCAGTGAAAATAATATTTTGAGTCAAACATATTGCGACCACAATTCTATTTTTATTAAGGAAAAATAAGCAACGAAATTGTTATCAAAATAAAATAAATTCAACGATAAACATGTTGGTGATAACAATTTATTTGTGTTTGTGACGAACATGTTGCGTAATGACGTTTCTCTGTGTGCAGTTAAATTAATTGAATATTAGACCTTTGCACTGCTTAATCTCTAGCCATGGTGCTCCTATGGGGTTTAAATTCCATTTGCTATCATTTCATCATTTTATCATATTTCAAACAGAATATATTACTATTTTTGCCCCAAAATTCTAACACACTGGGCAACTTATTTATAAAGTTTATGTTCCAATAAATAGGTTTCGGTAGTCGCCTTCATTTGACTGCTGTCACATGTTTGGAATGAAGTATGAATATAAATGAATTATTTGTATGAAAATCGGAACTGATGCGAACCAAGATCAACCTTAAAAAAACGATGCGAATTTTTCAATAGTTTTAGGTTCACAAGATCTGAAGGTTAATTCAAATGTTCATTTCAGGAAATATAGACCTTATTTTAACTACTGAGAGAAGTATGAAAATTTGTGGATATTTTAGGACGAGTCAAGGTTGATTTTTACAAAAACTAAGTTTTTAGTAAATTCGATACTAATTTAAAATCCCATTACTTTACAGATCTTTTATTTATTTAATGTTCTTTTAGTTGTCGGTAAATGTTTAGAAAATAAACTTATCAAACTAAAAATAAATATGCCATCAGTCGAGAGTCAACATGCTTTGGAACATAAATACATTATTTACATAATTTCACAATAAAAAATGTTCTTTTTTTTAATGAATTGCAAAAAAGACTTTAAATTCTTGCCGTTTTTAACAAAAATAAAAAAACTTTGAAGGAAAAAAGGGTGCCTTTCCAGCAAACACTGAAAAAGGACCTTCAACAATGTTGGAGTTATTCATTTTTTTTAATAATCGCAAACGATTAACAAACTACAAGGATATGTTTAGCAGCCCTTAAGGCAAACAAATGGAGAAAAAAATGAAAAAAAAAACAACAACAACAAAATCAAACATTTTAAATAGAAGAGCAATAAAAAGGAGATGTTTTCAAGTAACAAACAAAATAGAAAAAAACAATTTGTTCAACAATTTTTTTTTAGATAACGATCGTTAACAAATCGTTGTTTAAACGCTGTTTAACTTAAGGATTTTTCAACTACACATTTTACAGCTTTTTTTCGATTCATTTTTTTAACATTTTTCGATGCTAATGTTGCCTATATCAACAAACCATAAAGAAGGATAATGATAACCCAATAAACAATTTGAAGTAAAAGTCATTATATCAGGAGAATCATATTCAAAAGGACGAAAATGTAAAACCTCATATTCTGTTTAAAATAAATAAATAATTTCAATCCTCCAAACGAATACTCTACTTTAAACAATTCTAAATTTTCTTGTTTGCTGGGTTGTGTGACATATTTCAACATTAAGTGAATATAATGAGGGAGACTGTTCACTTACATACATACACATCCTGGTATATGCTACCAAAAATAAAAATTGAATAAATGCACGAACCGATGGATTGAATGAATGAATGACTGGCTGAATATATAAACGACCAAAACGTTCTCACACAAACTTACACACATACACTCACTCCCACACGCACATGAATTTTTGTGAAGAAGAAATTTTGTGTTAAGCATTTTTTCTTTCGGCTGCACACCAAATACAAAAAAGAAGAAGATTCTCCCAACAAAAAAAAAAAACAACAAAAATGGAGGAAAAAACGAGGCTACAAAAAATGAGTTTTTAATGGTTAATATTTTGCTATTTAACGAACGATTAAAAGGAATTTTAAATATTTTATCCTTCGAATGATTTTTTTTTTTTTGCTTATTCTTCTTCCCCCCCCCCCCCCCCATAACTTTTATTTTTATTTTTAGTTTTGAAACAGGAAACAAGAAGCACCATCCGAGAAACTTTTAAACATATGTAAACTAGAGTTTTTCACTTTAACGCTTTAATATTTTTCTTGGAAAAAATTTTAAATTATAATCAAGGACATTAATGATCATTAATACTTATTTATAGTTTAATGCCTTTGGGGGTTTATCTTGCCTATAATAAGAGTTAATATTACTTTAACTGTACATATAAAGAGTCACATTACTGATTTGATGGCCTTAAGGCTGAAAATTCGACTCTGATCTTCTATCTCCCGAAATAGATCCAATAAGATGAGATTTTTCGAAATTCAAAGTTTAGTTCCAGTTCAGTTCAACACTGAACCAAATGTCGTAGGTAATATTAACATAAAGTTTTCGTAGAACTTTTACGAAAGAAAAAAGGTGTTAAATATACAAAATTTTCTTCAAATTGAAGAATTTTCTTTAAATATAAAAAAAAAATAATTATCATCGTAAGTAAATTAATACACAAATTTATTCAATTCTTCATACTAAAATGAAGTTAATTTGAATAAAATATTTGTTTATTTAACTATTCCTTTCGTCAAATAATTTTGTATATTTTCTTTGACATATTGATCCCGAAAGAAATTTCACAAATCGACGTGTTTTAAAAGATATATTTGGGACCAAATTCTTTGTATGGGGGCTACTTCTCCCCTGATCCTATTCGTTTTACATTTTGTCCAGTAAAACAGCTCCTTAACGAAATCATGTAGATTAAATTTGAAAATTCCCGCTGTTACAGATGTTAAGATTCTACATTCTTATAAAAATTAGTATTTATCGTTTCCCATTTAAAAAAAAAATTAGCCAGTTTGATGAGAAAAAGGGAAACAACTTTAATTTGGTACTTTTTAGCATCCAATGTATCTGCTTCAACCAAAACGCATAAAAATAAAATTCTTATTACATTCGAAAATTTACAATTAATTGGAAGTCTAATTTTGGTATTTTTAAGAAATTTGAATGTTTAGAAGATAAAAAGAACCAAAAAGTGGGGGTAAAAAAGGGAAATTTTATCTATTTAGAATCGCTAATAAAATTTGCCAACATTTGAGAAAAAAACATTAATGTGACACCAAAATATTAGATAATAAGAATTTCAAGAAAAATTTAATTCTTGGGTTCATGTCTGCAATATGGACAGTTAAATAAACTGAAAATCTTGAAAATTCAGGTTAAAAAGTCCTTTTCAATATAAGAAAAATAGTATTTTGGTACTTTTTGAGTATTTTTTGTAATAATTAAGTTAAAATATGAAAATAACTATATGAAGTCCTAAATGGACTCATTATGTTGTACCGTATTTTTGGTTGCACCTAATTGGTTAAGAATTGATAATATGGAATTTTGTGGTACTTTTTGTATATTCTTCTTTTTTGTTGGAACTATTATGCTGGTTTTAAATAGCAGTCAGACCAGATCGACTCAGATTTTTATATAATGCAATATGAATATATATACTTTACGGGGTCTTAGATAATTAATTTTGGTATTACACACGGAATGACAAAATTAATTGGTGGTGTAGGGTATAAACAGAAAAAAACTTATAATTTCAGTGATTAAACTCACTAAAAACTGTAGATAATAAAAAAATAATAATTTTAAGATCTTAATAAGTCAACTTTATCCTGCTGTACGCAACCTCCAAAATAACATCAATTATGAAAAAAAGGATTATTTGAAAATTGTTTTTTATATAGTTATGTGATGAAGGGTATTTGAAATTCAGCTTCGACGAATTTTTTCTCATTTAATTTTCCCTTTTTAATTTCTCAAGCTAAAAAAAAATCATTTAACAGCAAATCCATGATGCTTTAAAAATGACAGTAAACTGAAATCATAAAAAAATCAACGTTTTGTGTGCAGAATTATAAAAAATGCAAAATGATTTTGAAAAGTGATTCTTTTCACATTTTATATGTGACTTAAATTGTCGCCATAAATGTGAATATAAACTTTTTTTGCTTAAATGTGAAATCGAGCATTGCAAGAATGTGAATTTCAGTCATAAAAGTAAAAAAGCGACAAAAATTACTGCCGTTTTCATGATATTGTTTATGTACTGAGATTAAGTGACAGGAGGTGTCACTAAAAGCGAGGGTAGTTTGAAGAATTGTTGGGTTTCTTTCACGAAAAAACTAATTATTCATACATCAGCTTAAACCCCGATTCCTGATAAAGACCTCATATAAAATCTACTGTGAAATTTGAAACGGAGCCATAGATAACAATGGCCGATTTTATTAAGCCTAAAAGCGTATTCAGGAAAGGGGTTTTACATAGGAATTTCAAACGCATATGATCCAATTATTGTCAAATTATATTGAATAAGACGGAATTGTACTAAATATCAATAAAATCGGTTCGAATTTAATAGTCTTAAAAGATTTCTTGTGGAAATAGTCTTAACTATAGAAAAAAAATAGATCGATATCCGTTAAATTAATAACAAATACTCAAGACGATTTTCAAAAGTTTTATAAGTACAAAATTGTTTTCCGGGAAGGAGCTATAGAAAAATATCGACCGATAATAATAAAATTACAATCATATCTTTAATACAGTTAGAAAAATAATTATAACAATTT
Organism: Cochliomyia hominivorax; assembly: GCA_004302925.2. Classification (NCBI taxonomy): domain Eukaryota; kingdom Metazoa; phylum Arthropoda; class Insecta; order Diptera; family Calliphoridae; genus Cochliomyia; species Cochliomyia hominivorax. The sequence goes on from PYHX02000413.1 coordinate 8,255,267, forward strand.
TCAATACAATTGATTAAGAGTGATTAAGAGATATAAGAGTTTTATAAGCTGAACACACTTTTCCGAGAAGGGGCCATTAAATGGAAAAAGCAAAATATGAACCGGTACTCATCCAAATATAATTATCATGATTTTCAATAAAATTGCTTAAAATATAAGAATTTTTAAAGCTCATAATCATTTTACGGGAAGGTTTCATATGGAGGAGCTATAGCAAAATATGGACCGATATTCATCAAATCATTAACACATATATGAAGCAATTAGAAAAATAATTATACCGAATTTCGAATTTTTAAGGGGTTTGAAACCTCCAGTATGTAGGTGAAATAACGGTCCTATCACAATCCGTTTTTTTAATATATTATTACGTTGAAACATACATCTGTGGCAAGTTTAAAAGAAATCTAAATTGTGACTTATATGACACACTAATTTTGGGGTGTATCAAAATTTCACATATTTTTGTCTATAACTTCTTTTCTATTGAATTGATTTTGATAATTTTGATGAATTATGATGAGGTACAGACAGTTTTTGTTGCAACAGTTCCGCTTTATCTGGTTATTCATTCTTTGAAAAAAACTTATTATTAACACGAGTATATAGACGAGTGGTTCCGGAGTGGAAATCCGATTGTCTTAGGAAGGTGTTCATACAGTTGTATGTTGCGGTTAAATTCTGTTTAAATCCTCTCACTTTTTGTTCAAAAAAAGTTCATCTTTGGAATTGTGAGGTTATCCCAGATGACGGTTTATGACCTTGTTGCTAATGGACCGATATAGCTGGTTTTAAATAGGAAACTGCTTATGGCAACAACAAACAATGTGGGCATATTTCAGTGAGTGCGGACAATTGTTGTAGGCATGAGAATCAGATTTTTATTTGATGCAAGAATATGGGGTTTAAGATGATACATTTTTAGCGTTTTGTAGTCTTGATGGGTATTAAAATAAAATTTTTAAATATATTTACTACGGATTGGGATTTTGGGTATTTCCATACGGAAAAGTTGGACATATTTTAAATTTGTGATTAAGGACCAGTCTGTACATATTGTAGCGAAAGTTTTAAAATTGAAATATTCGTTTCAATTTTATCAAAGTTTTAATATTAAATTTATTTATTTTTTTACTTTTAAATCCAGAAAAAAATATAAATTTTAACTTTTTCACGAAATTCAGTCATCAAAAAAGTTCCACTTACTTTTTCATTACAAATTTTCATACTTCAGGTACCGACCTTTTTCTTTGATATCAAATAGTTGTATAAAATGTTAATACGTTGGTCTGAGATCCCATCTAAGGATCATAAGGATCTAATAAATTTACTGCATTTGTTTTTATTTTCAATTAATGATGTTGATAGTATTATAGGTTATTTTTTATGGTTATGACTCCAATATATTTTTTACTTTTTATATATTTCGCTTTTGTTTATTTTGTCTTTATTCAGCAGTTTTTATTTAACATTTTTATGACAACGTGATTAAGGATTTTTATTCTTTTGTAGTCCTTTCTAATACCAAGTAAACTTAATTTTTATTTTTTTCTTAAGGCAAAAAAAAAAAAAAAAATAAAAAACATATTAAGCCATAAAAATTTAGGAAATATTAAGCAAAAATGGTAACTAAATTTTTAATTATCCAAAACCTTAAAAAATTAAAATAAATATTTAAAATTTTAGCACGAAAAAAAATCCCCAAAAACATTTGTGACCATTAAATACAAAAAAAAAATATTATAAATATTAGAAATAGAAAAAAATTATTTACAATTACAAATTTATTCAAGTCCATTTAAAGAAAGCTAGTCCTTTTTTATAGGCGTTCATTTCACTTTTTTCTTTGAGGGTTTATTTGAAGTCTCTTGGCAACAAAATGCATAATTTGCTAGAATTTTATTAATATTTTTTGCCTTCGTTTTTACCTTTCTTAAATAAATATGTATATATATTCTATATATATGTATGTTAGGAGTGAGATGGAAAAATTCTTGACATGTTAATAAAAACGAAACCATTAAAATCGATTACGTGTGGCTACTGAACTTCAGTTGAGTTGTTTGTTGCCAAAATTATATTATAGATGGCAACTGGCAAACTAAAGTTGTAAATTTCAATTGCCATATAATATATATTTTGACGACTTTGATTTTTTTGATTGACTATTCTATTTAACGCACTTTTTTTAATTTAAAACTCAGGGTTTTTGTTTTATTTTGCTATATTTTTCAATTATTACAAAATTATTAAAGTTACAAATGGAGTTAAATCACCTCATATTAACTTGAAGTGTCCAGGCTTTAATGACAGATAAAAATGTTGGATATTTTTTTTTGGTCCTATAATACTTAAGTTTGCTTTTCCCTAGAAAATAGTTTTAAATTTTAGTTATTCCTTTCTTGGCCATTTTGGAAACAATTCATTGAGGTTATATTTTTTGTTCTATTAACTGCTCTTATAGCTTCAGTACAACTGACATCGTAGGCTGAGCTAAAAAAAATGAAAACTCACTCATACTTAGCAGTTAAGCAGGGCAGTTAAGAGAATTTGCCTCTCTTGCTACCATCCAAGGGCTTGTTTACCACAGTGACAGGATGCCGAATGAAGTCAAAAATACGGTACAATATTATGAAGTCTTATGAATGGTAGCACCCTTGAAAGAAACTTCGGTATTGGATTGTTAAAAATACTTGGGTTCTTTTGCCGCAACTGCATTTTGCTTGTCATATCAAGAACTTTAGGGAAATTTTGACTGGTTTTGAGTATTTCAACATTCCCCCGAAGTTCAGCAATATTAAATTTTCGATCACGAAATTGCGAAAAACCTGCCACAATATATGTTTCTTCATCCAACATTATTTCTGCTTTGGCCTCTAATTTTTTAGCAACGTTTCTGTCAGGTATTTTTAGAGCCTTGAATATTTTTAAAACTTTAAATCGTGTCAGATAGTCCGAGCTATGAGCTAAATTGGCTACTTTCCTATCAGATGTGTTTTGATCTCTTTTGAAAATATTTTCTATTTTTGAGGCTTTTAAAACATCATGTGGACCAATCCTTCTACCAGAACCAAGTTTTTTAGTTTTAGTGACACTGAAAGGAGTTTAATGGCAGACTTGTGAATTATTGGCCAACTTTTTGGTTTAAAAATTTTCATGAAAAACGTGTGTTAAGAATTTTTCGAATTCACTCCTTAAATATATATAAATTTACTCTACACCCACTCCTGGTAGTTGTAAGAGTATAATAAATGTGGTGACATTTGGCACGTCAATATGACAGAAACAAGTAACAAAAAAAGAACAAAAGTAAAAATATAAAAAAATAACTTCTTAGAAATTATACGAGATTCAGCTAAAAAAAATTTGAATTTATATTAATTTATTAGCATAACAAACACACTTACACTCCTGTATTTGAAGAATGACACTGTTTCCATTAGCAAAAAAAAAAAAATAATAAAAAAAACGCAAGACGAAATCGTCTCAGACCCCGTAATGTATGTATATAATCTTGCATTAAATCAAAATCTGAGTCGTTTTAGCTATGTCCATCTGTCTGTTTTTGGAACGCACACATTCACAATAACTGTCAGAATTCAAACAAACCAAATCGGTTCAGTATATTTTAAAATACAGATCGATAACTGAGGCAACCTCAATTATAAATCGACAAATTTGAATGATATTTTGTATATATATCATTACCGTTCTAAAAATTATTAAAATCGGATCAGTAGAAAAAGAATAGAAACGAAAATATAACTATTTTTATAACTCATTAAATGTTCCTTCGTTATAATCAAGAAAAGCTTGTATGTATATTAATCGTTTGTGAGTGTGTATGTATGAAACATAAAGTATTTACTTACTTATTTTATTCTTTTAAACTTCATATTTTCAATTAATATTGGAAACAGTGTTAAAAATTGTCATTTTATTTGAACAGTGACATTTAAAGTTTGGACTTTATAAAGTGGTTAAGAAAAAATTTTCCCAAAATAAAGAAATGTAAATGAGTTTTAAGATAAATTAAAAGAAATGAATCTTAAGAAGTCAAATGCTCCCCGAAAAAGGTAAATAAAGAAAAAAATAGAATTTTTAAGATCTCACGAAATCAACTTAATCCAGTCATCATTACAACCACTAAAAAAAATGTTAAATCAAAGTAAAAGCAAAAATGAATATAATTCCACATAGAAATATTTAATCTAAATAAATTATACACTTAGCAAAATTTTTAAAATTAACATTGAAAAATGTTGATTTTCTGTTATTAAATAAAAATGTAAGTCAAAAGTCAACAAATAATTTTTTTGAATCATAACAAATCCTAACAATTTTGTAAGTCCTTAATGAAAATAAACGTTTAATACAAAATAGTGTTATTTTTTGATATGTATAATTGCACAAAAATAATATTTATTAAGTGGATCTCAAGGAATTGTGAAAATGCGTTGACATCATTCGCGATAGTATGGTACCCAACAACTGACGAATATAACTGAAGTAGATTTTTTATATTTTTTTATTAACCGCTTAAGACAATACGGCATTTTTCGTCTTACAGGAGATTTAATACTCGAGTGACTGTTGAAACTCGAGCCAATGTGTCCACAAAGAGTGCGGCATTTTTCGAAAAAAGGTAGTGATGACAGCAGACATCAATAGTTTTGCGAAAGATGTTCAACGATTATATATATAAATATTTTTTGTATCACAGAATATGATATCAAAGCCTTTGCCAGCATTTAGTAAGGTTTGCTCACTTTTCTCAGTAAATGAAACATATGAAGTTAAATTAAACTTAATACTGATACCTGTTAAATCAACATTAAAAAATGTTAAAATTACTTATAAGTCCCGATCAATTCTGTTCATAGCAAACAATGTTGAATTAACAATTCTTTATCTTACAGATCATAGATCAAAAAATGTTAATACAACATTGTTTCACAGTAAATGTAGTTTTAATCTTCATTCTAATTTTACTACTTAAAAGTCATTTTAAATAAATATTTTCGTAAGATTTCATAAATTAATATCAAAAAATTCTAATTTGTACAATATTTTTTCATTCCAAACTAAAAAACGTTTAATTTTGACTGTAAGAAAAAAATTAACATTGTCTAAGATCAACTATATTCAACGTTGATTTTATTTTCTTTTTCTGGGTGTACATTACATTGTTCTTTTGTTCAGTGCATAGAAATGTAAATATGTAATAACATTATGATTACATATCATAAACCTAAATACATCTCATCTCCATTATATGACTTTAAAAAAAGCAACAAAACAATATACAAATAATAATTCAACTGTTAAAAGTATAAAATACACTTTAAGTCTACAGTAAAAGTCCTTGTTAAACATGCATGAATAAATACACTCACTTTCATAAGGATTAAGGAGTTAGAAGGGATATTAGAATTTTAAGTAAATGAGTGGCATCTTAGTATTTTAGAAATAATGTTTAACAGGCGTCTCATTTGACTTTAGGTATAAAAATACTTTAAATATTTTAACAATACTTTGTACAATATTTCCATATACATATTCACACTGACATCAATATTATCACCCGCATCCTTCGCATTCACTTTCATATGCAACATTCGAATGAGTGAATTGCACTCATCCTTAACGTTATTTTAATGACTGAAGAATTGTTTGAAATCATCTCTGATTCTCTGCTAGTTTCCAATAGTCAACATTTTCATCAATATCTAGTTAACAAACACATGTACACAGAGAAAAAACATGAAGCAAAATCAATGTTGAACATAGTTGATTTGAAATTGAATACATTTTTTTCATTTAGTTGTGGTAAAATAATATTGTACATATTAGAATCTTTAAAAAAAACTTTTAAGCATAAAATTTCAAGTAGAAAATTTATTGTCAAACAATGTTAAATTAACATTATTTATTTATGAAGCCAAATCATAATTGAAATAAAGTTAAATTATTTCTATTTTAATTGATTTTACATTGATTTTTTTCTGTGTATGTATGAATGTGTATATGTATGTGCATGTTGCAGTAAATCAAAAGAAATTATTAAACTACAACGTAAATGTTGTAATTACACACACAGAGACAGAGATATTTTATCAAACGTTTTGTTGTAAGTAAATATTTATTTGCATCTTCTAGAACTTAAATCTAACCTTTGAGTCCTAATCAAATATAAAACAACGTTTGTTAGGGATTTATAGTATTTGTAAAATATTTATTTATATAAACTAGAAAGAAGGGAGCCAAAGCAATCTCGGCAATCAGCTTGAAATATATCAAAAATTAAAAAAACAAATAAACTTAAAATAATTTTTTAGTAACAAGAGTTTTTATAGTGAAAAAAGTTTTATCTGGGATCACTTTTCAATTTTTTTTAAACCTCAATTTTCGAGAACTAAAGGATTCTAGGGCTCGATTAAGATCGATCTATGACCACAATTTTCTGGTTACCTTAGCCCTATAGAGTCAAAATAAGCTTTATTTACGAAATCTGTATGTTATAACTAACTAATTTTCTTAGTAATTAAGGTTAAAATAAGCTTAATCTATATTTTAGAAATTAATATCAAATCTCATTTATATCGACAATTAAAGACAAAATAAATCCGATCACGCTTTGAAACCAATAAAGGCTTTATCTGCGATCATTTTTGAAATTTTTAAAAGACTTCAAGAGCCCCTACATCATGTAGAGCCAACATAAACATAATCTTTAACTATTTCTCAATTTTTTTGTAAAACTTTAAATATAAGATCACTCTCTTCACTCTCTTCACTCACCCCTCTCTTCTTGGTTACTAGGAACTTTAAAATCATGATTAGCTCGAACTATGATCATGTTTTAAATTGTTTAATGTAAAATTTGTCTTAGTATTAAGAACTTTTTCATAGCTCATTTTTTAGAACACTTAGCCCTTAAAGCCAAAGCAAAATCTCAATCCATTTCGGTGCTGGATTAGTGATCAGTTTTTTTAAATTTAAAAAAAAAACTTGATTTTGTTGGTAATACAGAGGGTGGTTAGTCTACGAAATAGACAAAGGTAGTCGAGAAGGCTGCCAATCAAGGACCCATCGTCGCAATTGCAACAGTTTTAAGAAAAGCCAGAGTACCATTCAATGTTACTCTTGCACTGAAAAAGAAGATTCCATGAATTTCAGACTAGTAGCGGCAATTTAGTAATAGTAGTATCTCAAAGACATTAGGGTATTGTTATCTCACCTTTGCTTCGTCCAGCTGTGGTTATTTCGTTTTTTTAAAGGGTATACTGCAAAGCGATTAAAATAGTGCCTTATGCGCAAGATGCTGTAATATTTGATTTGTGTCAACGTCAGCGTCAGCGTCAGCGATATATATAACTCAAAACGCGGCCACATATGAATTTCGACAGGTGCTTTGAAATTCCTCTAGGAGTAAGCGCAAAAGGAGTAACATCCCGTAGAGATAAACAAAAGAATCATTCCAAGATAAATTGTAGATGGTATCTTTTCTGAGGATTTAAAATTTCATATCAAATTCCGAATTAATGCAGTATTTTCCAAGCTGAATTTTTGCCATTTTCAGCTGACGTAGGGACCAACGGCTCAGAAAAGTCAAGCGGCACTTCTGTCACTGAAGACTCGACCATTATGTAATTGTTGGTCTATAAACATAGTGAAAATCTGACACGATGGCTCGATTTTGACAATACAAAGACTATTTGAAGAAATCTGATAAGATGTGGCCTATTTATAACATGAACAGAACAAGGCAACTCATAAACTACAGTTATAAGGACAGATATATAATCACAGCCATTGGATGTTAGGCAAACATGCCAGAAAACTAAGACTGCACTTTAATTTCGTAGCTGCTTTGATGTGGATAAAGACGAGACGATATTACACCATTTCTGTGAATGCCCTGCTCTAGGGAGCAAGAGAAAAGAAAGGTTTTTAGGAGTCAGATTTAACGACCTACTGCGCTACTACAAATCATTCGAATGTTTCTAACTCTTAAGATTCAGTGATAGTTAATCTCGAATAGAATTAAAAGAATTTATCAAAATTATATTATTGGACTCTACTTAACATTTTGAACGTAACTGAAATTCCATTGTTACCTAACCTAAGACATATGTATCTTAATAAGCTCTATTTTCATTCGCATTAGTTAAGACCTCTAAGACCATAAGCAACCTTATTTATGATCTTAATTATTTTTTTTTTCGCGCAAAAACAACCTTAACATATGATAAAGGTTCTAAGACCTTAAAAATGATTATTTTGAAGAGAAGGAATCAGATTTTACTTTTCAGAATTTAAGACCGCTAGAGCTAAGGTAAGAATAATTTAAATGAGCTTTCAACTTATTGGGTATGCAAGTTAATAAGTATTAGTATACCGAAACATTTTTATAGATTTAAATATTATTTTGATTCAAACAATGCTGGCCCATTTAATAATCTGTATCACCTCCTTCCACTTCCCATTAATTCAATCCCATATTTAAAACAACAAAATCTCTTGATGGTTACAATAAGGATCACGAAGGATGAATGATTTTGGGAAAATAAAACTATAAAACAAAATCAGTCACATGGAACAGAAATGCACTATAGTCAGTCTGCACCACCTACAAGAATATTTGTGGTATGACAAATAACAACAACAAAATGAGTTTAATGCTTTTTTCTTTCCATTTCTGGAAACATAAACACAAAACCCTCATTGAGAAATGCAAACAGAAGAATATAAAACTTAAAAAAGATCAACCAAAACCATTAAAGTCCCACATTTAGAATAAATAATATTCATAGGATTCACTATTAAAAAAGGGCAGCAGGCCCAAGGACAATTTACTCTTTATAAATTACATAAGATTCAGCAAAAGCAATAACAACAAACATGAATGAAATGATACCAATCAACATATGAACTTTGTAACAAACCGTCAATAGTTGTTGCTACTTTAAACACAAAAATGTTCAACAAAATACTGGAACTAGAATTTAACGGATGGAGAAATAGAAGACCAAAATTATACCAAAATAATGCCCAGAAATGTGACTGTAACATGCACACGCACATACCAACACATTTTCTGCAAAAAAAAGGGCAGCAAAAAAGTGAATTTATTCCTTCTTGATTGTTTTGTGATGGAATACTAAATTGTAGCACAATTGTACTAAATATGATGCCTTTCCTTTCCCAATTCCCTCGATGCCTTTTTCTCTGCTCCTAAAGCAGCAGCTTATTTCTTTCAGCTACAAAGAAACCAACAAAAGTGTAGAAAATCCGACCAAACATAAAAACCCCAACTCAGCACATTGTACTGTACAACAACCAACAACCAACAACCAGAACTTAAACACAGTAATTCTGTAAAATGAACATGAAATTTTATCCCAAAACAAGAAGAAGAAGAAGACAACAACATAAGCACAACAAAAATAAAGGCAAGAACAAACATCAGCATCACCAACAACAATGGTAACAACAATTGTAACACCACCAACAACAACATCAGTAAAAGCAGTTGAAAAGACTGTTGAAATGTAAAGTAAAAGTATGAAACTGAGAATCCCTATCAAATCCCATCACAGCATAGCACAACATAACAGAACAGAACACATCACATCACATCACAGCAAGTCATCAGCACATTAAGCTCCAAAGATTATGAGTCTTTGCACAATCTCCCACTCTCACTAGAACTTCATACAACATCGATTCATTCATTCCTTTATTTGTTGTTGCTGTTCATTCAGTTATTTTTCATACCATCAAAAATTCAACCTGCACTGAGAGAAATTCTTTCGTTTATTTTCATAAATTTCAGGAAGGGTGAAACATAAAAAACTAGAAAGTAGAACGATACAAGTTGTGTAAAAGCTGCAGAATCTAGGAAAAGACCAGATTCAGAGCTTACGAAGAGTATTGGAAGCAGTGCTCTTCATTCAACCAAAAACTGCACTTGCGTCATACCGACTCCTGGCGATAGATGAGAGGATACATCAATCCGTCAAAACACATTCGCCAACCCACCGAAACAATATTGTTCATTCAGCCAATGAAGATCCGGGATCGATAAAAAGGCGCAATTATGCCGTACCGGCTCCAAGCAATAAATCAATGGGAGAATAAATAAATCATCCGATCAAAATCTTAAAGAATCAGCGAATAATCAAAATTGCATTACGATGATACCAAATCGCAATGCCTGTTCAAGTGAAACCAATACAGTTTGCTCTCATAGAGATATTAAAAGACTGGGTCTCTACATAATAGAACCAGAAACTAGAATATCATACTGACTTCCCCCACATAATAGCGTTAACCATATGCTACCAGAGAGACGAAAAAAGTGTCCAGCGAAGGAGAGTCTTTTGAAAATTTGATATATTTTTTTAATTCTTTCCAAATAATTTTTCTCTGTGTCCAAAACTTGGAAACTCAAAAACTAGGAAAACATTTAATACAGCGTTTAGTGGAAATTGAAAGCTAAAGCACGTTCACATTCACCCAATCTTTACCACTGTGACGACTAAAACGACTTGACGTTGTATCAAATAAACTTTTAGTTTTTGTTTGAATAACAGTATGTGTGTGTGGGTGTTTGTTTGTGCCAGTGTATATGTGCCCATATTTTTGTTGGCACACCAGATTGGGGTTGAAGGTTTGGTTTATAACTCATACTTTACCAATTCGCCCCCTCTCCACTACATTTTGTTCAATGCCACACATAAACAGACTTTTCACTGTCTTTGTTTGTGTTTAGAACAAAAACAAAAAAATATTCGTGCAACTTGCTATATAACGGCAGCACATGTTCCTGCCTCAGACGCATTTACACACACACACACATTGAGGATATTGTGGATTGTGACGTTTTGACGCCATATTGAATGATGGCGAGTTGGTTCGATGGTTGTTTGCCTTGTTTGACTGAGTGACAGAATAGCAGTTATACACTGGGGTTGGGTGTTTAAATGAGTGAATGAATGTTTGACATTCTATGAAATATTCACCCACATCCTTAGATTTTTCTGCTATAAACTTTAGCATTTTCCATTTAAGGAATTTGTTGTTGTTGTTGCTTTATTTTTATATTCGAAAACCATCTCCTGTGGTGTTTAACCAAATCCTCCTAAAAGTTTTACATACATCCTTACATTTATACACACGCATAGAAGTCTGGTTTTATATTTATGTGTATATGTGAGTGGTGTGTGTATGTGTGTTTGTGTTGCTAGAGAATTTCCATGTTAAATCTTAAATGTTTATCATTTTATAGACATTTCAAAAAATTTTTGTTTTTATATCCAGTAAATTCTTCCTTTATTTCTCATCTATCGATGGATTTATATTATTGCGTGTCTGTGTGTGCGGTCTAGTGTATGTCACACAGCATTTTTGCAGTTGTAAAACATTTACATTGTACTTTAGATCATCATTATCTAATCTATATATAATCGTAAATAGATTTTTATATATTTTGTCATTAACTGTGAATCAATTATTTTTTTGGTGTTAAAAATCATTAAGAATCAGTGTGATTGTGATTGTGATTGTGTTTGTGCATTAAAAGGAATTGTCTATTAAAAGCTTTTTATTGAACTCTAAACTATCCTGTTGACTTTAATGACTCTTACAAGCGGCGTCAACAAAGTAACATTAATATTTAATTTTCCATCAGTTAAAGGAAAAATTAATTTTTTTTAATTAAATACGAGAGTATTTAATTTAGCGATCACAAGTAAAGCTCTTTTTCTTTACAAGAGACATTTTTGATCGGGCTAACAATGTGTTTACATTTCATTGAGCTGAGAAACTGAGTTTGACTCGATCGCTCAGTGTTTTATATGAAAAATGAAACGAAAATAAATCTGTAACTTTCAAACCTGTTGGGGTCAACTTCACAGGGTCTCAAAGTAGATCATAAAAAATATTTAAAGCGAACCAGATTCCATTCAACTGAAACAATTTTAAAGATTATGGGTGATTTCTGCCAGAGAAGTTGGACATGTTATCTCTTATAGTTCAAGAGATATTTAGTTTAAAACACTTTAATTTTTTTCCTTTTTAAAAAAGGTAAAAGTAAGCGAAAAAATGTTTTCTTTAGCAACTCATGTCGTATTTATATTTTTCTGAAAAGCTACTTTATAGACATTTATTTAGTACTAAAATTTTGGGGGGAAACAGAATTGGCCGAATTCAACCAATTTTTGTTTTTTTTTAAACTCCAATTTCCGGCAAATTTTGGCAGTCCAATATCGTATCGGCTGAAGAGATATAATAAAAAGGTTTTAAAAAATAACCTGTCTACCTTTACCTCTCCATGTGTCATTAGTATTGATCGAATCTTTACAATTCTTAGTTAACTTTATTCATTTTAGTCGTCCTTCATAATAATCAGGTAACAAATTGGCGATGTTAAAATTGTAAGTTGACTAATCTTTTCATTGAAATTAGACAAGTCGCTTGTTAATTAGAGATAAGTTTTCATTTAAACTAAGATTCTTTCAAAAGCTTGTTCCGATTTTGGATCGCACTTTGGGATAAAGTTTTTCGAATAACTTGAATTGATATTATTATGTTTCAGTATCTGTGAAATTCAACTATAGAGAAAAACATTAACTCTCCTCTAAGATTTTGGAGGAATGAGATCAATATTATTGGATAAATGTGTCCTCTTCACGAAATGTTTTTTTAGGGAATGTGTTCGGGTAGAACGCACTTAAGCTTTTCTCTATAGGATTTTAAATATTGAGTGATCCTTTGTTGTGGTTTACCTAAAAAATACGGTCTTTGTCTGGGGTACGGGTCATGTATCTCCGTATTAAGGTCTATTTCAAGCCGGCAAGTCCTACAGAGGAAGGCAGCGTTTGGTAAACCATGACTTAGACTATTTTGAAATTTATACCGCAGCATTATCCTGTTGGAATATGCATCTTCCAGCGATTCATTATGAAACATTTTACAACAGAAAATTATTTTTTGACATCTGAACTTCGTTTGATCTCCAATCGTTTACTTTTGGATGAGAACAATAACGATAGAACGTTAATACTTTAGATTTCGTAGACATAAATATACGCACACAAACACTCACAAATGTTTATATTATGTAAACGATTTTCTTAAATATAACACAGAAACACTGAATGAGTCATAAAATTAGTTATATTATTGGCAATAACTTTTTTTCCTACTGAACCGATTTTGATGAGTTTTGGATCAGTATAACTTTCAACTTAATATAATGGCGAAATCCCAATTCAACTACTTAGACAATTTTAAGGAAGTTCATCGATTTTAAGGAGATTTCAGCAGATATTGGTCTACATCTTTAAATATACTAAACCGATTTTGCTGGTTTAAAATAGAAAACTCCTCAGGACTATAATTAATACTTAAATGAAATTTCATTGAGCTCTATCACTTTTTTGGATGTAAACGTGCAAAAAACAGACAGATGGACGTAACATATAAAAATGTGTAGGCATTTATAAGTGGTTGATCAAGCCCGACAGCAAGATTAACGTGAAAAAACCATCCCACAAGACGGGTATGATTGTATAGATAATATCGTATCCGAAAATGGATAAAAATGCTCTTTGGTCTTAACATATCGCAATATCTAAACGTTTTTGTAGAGCATTAAAAGGTCTATATAGATCTATATACTTGGCGATTTTTTCTGAGGACTTAGAATTTGTTCTCAGCCAAATCAACGTTTAAACATATTCAGCGCCACCCTTTTAATAAATATTACTTTTTGATAAAAATTCGAAATAATCTCAAGGGAACTTTATTGCATTGAAATTTTTATCAAAACTAAAATAATTTCCTTTTTAATAATAATTATTTTAAGATTTTATTCTGAATTCATCTTCTTTAGAATTCAGCACACAAATCATTGTCTCGTGGTACAAATCAATTTAAATCTTGAAACAATAAAATTTCAACATTTAACATTCATAAAGTAATCAACACTTCAATACAAATTAATAAACTTGTCCAAAAATCTTTCAAAATTTTCATTAAGTGTTAAATTATTGATTTGACCTTAAATAACAGACAATGACTTTTTCATTTATTTAGTTCAGCTCTCCTCTTAACGCACACCCATATGCATGGCTGTGAGAGTGTAAGTTCATATAGATGTCGTGCATACATACAAATGTATGTAGACGAACAATGATGTTTCAACATGTAAATTACTTAATACCACATGTTGCACTTAATTAACAATCGCCAGCCCCTTCACAATCCCATCAGCGACAAACAGCGAAAAAACACACTAAAACAAATTTCACCCAACACTATCAACAACAACAACAACTATAGCAACAAGAATAATATAAGAATACGCCAACAATAACAACAACTACAGCAACTATATTATTAAGGATTGACTGCCTCTCAACCGCCCATCGTTATCATCATCATTACTTCACGAAAAATACAAATACTCACACACACACACTTTAAATAAAATACGTATTTCAACTCACAGATAGACAGACAGTCACCAGACAGACAAATTACTCTGTTGAACAGCAAAAACAACACTTTTCCTTTAATTTAGCCCAATGACCCAAATTAATCTTATAATCACTTTATTGTAACGTTTAACTGATGAAAACTTTTTTTAAAGATTTTTTTTTGAAATTTCAAAATATTTTTCACTCATTTCGCTGTTTTGCCGGCAGACTTTTTAACAGTTATAGACTTTTTCAAAAAAGTTTTTCACATTTTTCTTAATGATTTTTCAAAGAAATTTGACGAGTTTTTTTAATGAAGAAATCTTTTTATGATCGTCAGAGGGTGATGAAGGATTGAGAGAACAAATTAGATTTCCAAGTTATCAATTAAATGAATTCGAATTTACTTGAAATTTTTGAAATCATGTTGAAGGAATGATTTGTTTAAAAGTGACAATAAATTTAACATAAGACCCATTTGTGGTAAAATCGTCATAACTCATCAATATTTTAAGTAACATTACTACTAACTGCACTTCTGCGTTGATATAAAATCTGGTACAGGTAGAATGAATGATCTCTAAAGCCTAAAAATAGGAAACATTTTCAAGAGCTGCCAACATATCCGGTAGGAAAGCAGCTCAGTGCTCAAACTATCTGGTACGAAAATTTAAAGCCAATTTACGGTTTAAACACATACAAGGCTTAAAAAATTTCTGTTTGGAACCAACTAAAATTTAGAGGCCAAAAACAGACCACGGAAATTAAATTAAAGTTTTGCAAAAAAACATTCTTGCCACATAATGGATGACGAAATGTATGTTCTGACAGATTTATTGCAACTTCCCGGTCAAAATTTTTATGTTGCTAATGCGCAATGGAATGTTGAAGAAAAGTTTAGAAGGCAAAAATTAGAAGCCAAAAATTTTCCAAAAAGTTACTAAAGATGCCAATCATTTGTTACAAAGACTTCTGTTAATACACCAATGAATATTTACAAAAAGGGCTAAATTCCTTCATAAGAGTTTTTTTGACCTGACTTGAGTGGTACAATAACAATCATCTGGTATTTGTGCCAAGAGAAGCAAATCCTTCAAATTGCTAACGCCAAAGAAGAGATATTGGGCTCTTGTTAAAAGAGAAGAGGTAAAAAAGGAGATGGACTACCTATTCAAATGGAAGGGTTTCCGAAACAGGTTCAAAATTTATCACCTATAAAACTATAAAAAGTATCTATTTTATTACAAAATTGTAATAATAATTTTAATCAAATAAAAGTTATAAAACTTTTCATTAACATATATGTATGTATGTTAAGAATTTTTCAATCTCACTCCCTATTAATACCTATGTAAAATAAAACATTTTAGACAGGTTTTTAGTCTTTTAAACTTGAATTTTGTTCTGAGTTTTTGTTATTGTCTTAAGAAGTTGTCCTATCTAAAATTGACAAAATCGGCTCAGTAGAAAAAAAGTTGTGGAGCGATGTTTAACACAAATTGGAAATGTTTCCAATTGATCGGCATATAGAGGAGATATCTCTCTATAAACGAAACATTTCATATTGTATATATCTATTACTAATGCAGGAAATCTTATGTAGTTTCCACATGAATAGTGATTTGACGGCGCATTATTGTGGACTACAACATTTGAGTGTAGGGCACGGGAGAGAGCAACTCTTTAAGCAACGAAACTTTTAATTTTGCATATCTCTAATAATGCTGAAGATAACTTCCTTAATATTGAAAGGTAGACACTTTTGAAAGGTATTTAAGACCGAGGAACGGGGCAGTGATATCCCCCTTAGCCCTTTGGAAGGTATTAAAGATCAGTATAATTTTAGATAGGGCACGGGAGAGTTACGTTGCTCTTAAAAACGAAATTTTTAATATGGCAATTCTCTATCATAAAATTTGGATCATGAATAACAAAATAATTTATATAAAAACTGTTTGAATAGGAACGGAGCGGTTATATCCCCCTTACAAACGATTTTTCAATATCGAATATCTCTGAAACAGTTGCAGAAAATTTTATGAAGTTTGGCGCATGGAAAAAATATTATAATAATTTCTAATTGAACCTGGTGAAGGGTATTAGAAATTCGATATAGCGGAACTTAGCATTTTCACTTATTAAAGTTACATAAATCTAATGTGAAAATGTCGGATTTTTTCAAAGGTTCATTCAACTCTAAAACAATTATTTTGTTCTGAACTTTATAATTCCTGTATAAATTAACGGGGATGCAGAGATGTGCCCACTAGTCCTCTCCAAAAAGGGTAAATTTAAAAATACATTTTAATTAAATGTACATTAAAAAGATACATTTTTAATTTACTATACTGGAACAACTATCGTAAACTGTCCTTATGCAAGCAAAAATCATAGAATCAAACTCTACAGTTATCGTTATACAGTTGACTATATGTTTTTCAAGCCTCAATAATTTTATTTTTTGGTCCAGTTAGATTATCTCAATCTACATCTTCCTATTTTTATTTAAACTTAAAAACTCATTTCACTTGTAATTCAATCTACATCTTCTTACTCTTCAATAACTTCCAAATACATTTTTATGTTTCTTATATTTTATGATCCTGTTATATGACTGAAGTCACAATAACTGTTGTTTATTTCTATAATTTTAACAATTTATGAGAATTTTATTTCTACAATAATTTTGCAAGTCCAACAGAACTTAACATCTTTAAAGACAAAAAATGGTCATCCAAGTTATTAGGACTCGTACATACACACTAACAAAGAACATCACTAAAAAGGATGCCATCATAAAAAAGGATATAATGTCTGTTACAAAAACACATAAATACAGATCAACTTGTACAATATTTTACTTGATTTTCTTCTTTATGTTCCTTCAACATTCTACTTTTTCCCACAATTTCGTCCTTTTTTTATGATGCCAACACATTTTGTTGTGTTTTGTGAACGTCTTGTTGTTTGTTGTTTGGTCATGTAAAAATGAGATACAAGATACAAATTGTTGGAAAAATTATAAAATTTCACATTAAATTTTTTTTAAAATTTATAGGAAAAATAGTTTTTAAATTTTAATTTTGTTTTTCTTCTTTTAAATCAATATGAGTCCTGAAAACTCAGCAGGTTTTAAATCAATATTTAAACTCAAATACACACACACATACACTGCTTTACATTTATACACACACACACAGATAAATGCGATGCATCATTCTAAAGTTTATTTTTGTTGTTTAGATTTCACAGTCAAATTTTATGAACTTAATTTTATTTTTATACCCACCACAAGTGTTGCAGAGGGTATATTAATTTTGTCATTCTATATGTAACGCTAAGAAGAAATCATCTAAGTTTATATATTCCTGCAATAAATAAAAATTTGAGTCGATTTAGCCATCTCCATCCGTCTATCTGTTGTTGGCATGCTCACATCCACAATAACTGACAGAGCTCAATGAAATTTGGCCTGAGTATTTGTCTGCAATCTGCAAAATCGGTTCAGTATATCATTCAGTATATCTGCAAAATCGGTTCAGTATATCATCATTAAGTGTTCCTGTGTTGTATTTAAAATAAGTTTGTGAGTGTGTAAGTCAGATTGCGTATGTACGAAATATAACGTATTTACTTCCACACATTTGTGCTGAAGGGTATTGAAGATTCGGCATAGTTGAATATAACATTCTTACTTGTTATTATTTTTTCTTTTTTAATTTTATTATTTAAATATTTGCAAAATTCTCTTGTTTACATTTATTTTGTTTGTTTGTTTGTTTCTTTTATTTATTTTAACAAAATATTTTTATTTACCTAAAAATGTTTATGGTGGGAACAACAATTGCACTTGTAAATGTTGCCAACGAAAATTTATTTTGAGCATAAAATAAGTGGAATATGTGATTTTTATGTACTGAAATAATAACCTTATTTTTATTGTCTATAAAGTATTACAAATAAAGGTCATACCTAATATTATATTAAAATCAGAACAGGTCATTCAGTGGTCTGATTTAGTACAAGACAAACAGAAGGAAAGGCTATATTAACAAATTTTTAAAAATATATATTTTTTTGTAAAAATTTTAATTAAAAAATAGTGTAAATTTAAAGTTTTAGTGAAACTTTATTTTATTTATTTTTTTTTAATAAATTTAAATTTTGAATTTTTAGTGAAAATATTAATATTAAGTGAAATTTTGAATTTTTTGTGAAAATTTAAATAATGTGAATTTTAAGTGAAATTTTGATTTTTTTAGAGAAAAATTTGAATTTTAAGTGAAATTTTGATTTTTTTAGAGAAAAATTTGAATTTTAAGTGAAATTTTGAATTTTTAGTGAAAATATTAATTTTAAGTGAAATTTTGAATTTTTTGTGAAAATTTAAATTTTATGTGAATTTTAAGTGAAATTTTGATTTTTTTAGAGAAAAAATTGAATTTTAAGTGAAATTTTGAATTTTTTGTGAAAATTTGAATTTTAAGTGAAATTTTGAATTTTTAGAGAAAACTTTGAATTTTAAGTGAAACTTTGAATTTTAAGTGAAATTTTGAATTTTTAGTGAAAATTTGAATTTTAAGTGAAATTTTGAATTTTTTAGAGAAAATTTTGAATTTTTTAGTGAAAATTTGAATTTTTTGTGAAAATTTGAATTTTTAGTGAAAATTTGAATTTTTAGTAAAAATTTTAATTTTAAGTGAAATTTTGAATTTTTAGTGAAAATTTGAATTTTTAGTGAAAATTTGAATTTTTAGTGAAAATTTGAATTTTTAGTGAAAATTTGAATTTTTAGTGAAAATTTGAATTTTAAGTGAAAATTTGAATTTTAAGTGAAAATTTGAATTTTAAGTGAAAATTTGAATTTTAAGTGAAAATTTGAATTTTTAGTGAAAATTTGAATTTTAAGTGAAAATTTGAATTTTTAGTGAAAATTTGAATTTTTAGTGAAAATTTGAATTTTTGGTGAAAATTTGAATTTTTAGTGAAAATTTGAATTTTTGGTGAAAATTTGAATTTTTAGTGAAAATTTGAATTTTTGGTGAAAATTTGAATTTTTAGTGAAAATTTGAATTTTTAGTGAAAATTTGAATTTTTGGTGAAAATTTGAATTTTTAGTGAAAATTTGAATTTTTAGTGAAAATTTGAATTTTTGGTGAAAATTTGAATTTTTAGTGAAAATTTGAATTTTTAGTGAAAATTTTAATTTTAAGTGAAATTTTGAATTTTTAGTGAAAATTTGAATTTTTAGTGAAAATTTGAATTTTTAGTGAAAATTTGAATTTTTAGTGAAAATTTGAATTTTTAGTGAAAATTTGAATTTTTAGTGAAAATTTGAATTTTTAGTGAAAATTTGAATTTTTAGTGAAAATTTGAATTTTTAGTGAAAATTTGAATTTTTAGTGAAAATTTGAATTTTTAGTGAAAATTTGAATTTTTAGTGAAAATTTGAATTTTAAGTGAAAATTTGAATTTTAAGTGAAAATTTGAATTTTAAGTGAAAATTTGAATTTTTAGTGAAAATTTGAATTTTAAGTGAAAATTTGAATTTTTAGTGAAAATTTGAATTTTTAGTGAAAATTTGAATTTTTGGTGAAAATTTGAATTTTTAGTGAAAATTTGAATTTTTGGTGAAAATTTGAATTTTTAGTGAAAATTTGAATTTTTGGTGAAAATTTGAATTTTTAGTGAAAATTTGAATTTTTAGTGAAAATTTGAATTTTTGGTGAAAATTTGAATTTTTAGTGAAAATTTGAATTTTTAGTGAAAATTTGAATTTTTGGTGAAAATTTGAATTTTAGTGAAAATTTGAATTTTTAGTGAAAATTTTAATTTTAAGTGAAATTTTGAATTTTTAGTGAAAATTTGAATTTTTAGTGAAAATTTGAATTTTTAGTGAAAATTTGAATTTTTAGTGAAAATTTGAATTTTTAGTGAAAATTTGAATTTTTAGTGAAAATTTGAATTTTTAGTGAAAATTTGAATTTTTAGTGAAAATTTGAATTTTTAGTGAAAATTTGAATTTTTAGTGAAAATTTGAATTTTTAGTGAAAATTTGAATTTTTAGTGAAAATTTGAATTTTTAGTGAAAATTTGAATTTTTAGTGAAAATTTGAATTTTAAGTGAAAATTTGAATTTTAAGTGAAAATTTGAATTTTTAGTAAACATTTGAATTTTAAGTGAAATTTTGAATTTTTAGTGAAAATTTGAATTTTTGGTGAAAATTTGAATTTTTAGTGAAAATTTGAATTTTTAGTGAAAATTTGAATTTTTAGTGAAAATTTGAATTTTTAGTGAAAATTTGAATTTTTAGTGAAAATTTTGAATTTTTAGCAAAAAATAAATGTTTGAAATATTTTTAGTTACACAGAACACCTTTTTTCAAACGATCTCATTCTTAACCACAGCATTCTTTTTTGTAAACGACCGTATTTTTCTTCACAGCACAAAACGTTTTTGAAATTTCCGCAATTTTTACTTCACAGCACATTTTTAGTGCATTTTAAAATGTATTTTCTCTGTACAGCAAACTTGTTTCGAAGTATAATGTCTGTCGTATATGTCTGTCAGCCCATAATTTCATGCTCCACTGTTTTAAATTTTAATTTTTAGAAATTCGAGGTAAAAATTTTAGAAATTCGAGGTAAAAGTAAATTTGTATATCCTCCACCGTTACAAGAAGAAACATTTTCCCTATCAAAATAATAATCCGAATGCAAAAAGTGAGAAATCGATATCTAAGACAACCTTGAATTCAGGCAAAAAAAAAAAAAAACTCTTGCCAATTAGAAAAACTAGTTATCAGATTAAAATCGGATAAGTAGAAAAAAATTATAGTCAAAAATACAGTTTGTTGTTTTTAGTGTGTAGGTGTATTAGACATGTTAGAGTGTATGTGTGTTTATTTATGTTGTAGGAATTTCAAACACATATACATGTTATGGAGGTGATTATAAATTTAAATACAAGGAATCAATGGAGAAGGAGTATTTAGCCATATAAATATTCTGAAAAGTGTGGTCATCTTGGGTACATTTGACTGATCTGTTAATTCTATTGAAATAAATTTCATATACACTAGAGCCCTGATTTGCGTCGTCCCGATTTGCATCGCTTCAATTTACGTCGCTTGTTAAGAACTGAAGAAACTCGATTTGCGTCATTGCAATTTTAAGTTGCCACGTCCCGATCTGCGTGAAATAAGATGAAATTCCTTTTCTTTGTATTACAAGTGGTGCCAGATGCAGGTTAGTTATGGAAAGAATATAGCGTGTGATTGGCCAGAGTACATTGGGGATGTAAAAACTGAGTCAAAGTAAAATAAAAGTAAGAAGTTTGGAATTAAAATAGAACCTAATAACACATTTTAAATCTGGAGAATAGATTGTGTAATATAGGAAGAACTCTTG
Organism: Cochliomyia hominivorax; assembly: GCA_004302925.2. NCBI lineage: Eukaryota > Metazoa > Arthropoda > Insecta > Diptera > Calliphoridae > Cochliomyia > Cochliomyia hominivorax. The sequence continues at coordinate 8,277,163 of PYHX02000413.1, forward strand.
GATTAGCACCTATTCAATAACAGTGATCAAATAAATATATCATGTATTCAAATTGAGGAGTCCCTTCCTTAAATTTGAATACATAATCGAAATAAGATATTAATGTCACTAAAGGAAGGGCATAGTAAATAATAAAGCGCTCTTTATTTACTCCAACCTTAACAAAATACTGCATCAAGTAGTAACTGAAATTCTGATGATTTCGAAGCCATCAAAGGTTGATTTAACCTATTTTTTACACCCTCCAAGTGGTAAACAGGGTAAATTGACCTTGTCATTCCGTGTGCAACGGTTAGAAGGAATTATCTCAGATCCCATAATGCATATATATGCTTGTATCAAATTAAAATCTGTGTCGATTTAGTAATGTCTGTTTGTCTGTCCCTCTGTCTGATGTTGGCTCGTTCAGGTCCTGAGAAGTTTCTTATTTAAAACTATAAAAATTGTTTCAGTATATTAAAAGATTAAGACTGATTCTGAGGCATCCTCTTAGGACCATAAAAAATTTTTCTTAAAATTTTCAATTATAAGTCGACAATTGAGAATAAAATTTTGTCCTAATCGGTTCAGTAGAAAAAAGTTATAACCAACTAATTTTTTGCTCATTTAAGAAAAAATTGTTAATATTGTATATGTCTGCGAGTGTATGTGTAAGTGTATATGTACTTAAAATACACACTCAAAAAGATTCGGCATAGCCGAATATATTATTCTTTTTGGATTATTTTCCCCCATAAATTAAATTTCAGTTTTTTCGATTTGCATCGCCTTCCTCCGGTCCCCATTAACGACTCATGTCGAGGCTCTAGTGTATAACATTTCGTGGTACGAATTTGTTTCCGAATTTTTTGCCTCCCTAATGTATATATACTTTCATTTGTATCTATATTTTTTATATATTTATTTCACCCATAAACTTTTATTAGGCCTCAAGGTAAATAATTTCATTTAAGACTCATACGAGCGTACGCATAAATGTATTAAATGGTATTTTTAGGATTTTTTTTTTTTTGGGTTATTATCCCCTTTTTTACATAGAGTTAACAACAACAATAAAAACATCCCAAAAACAAGTACGAAGGAATATGAAAATACAAATAAAAATGGATAATAATACGTCCCCCAGTTACATATAATGGCTGGTGTATGACCCCCTCTATAAAAAAAAACTGAATAAAAAGAAATTTGTTTGCTTAAATCCGAGTACTTAGTTACTTCATACAAACAGACATACACACATACTCACACACATACATTCATACAAAAAACGCATTGAGACCAAATAAGAAATAAACAAACATTTAGAACTTTTATAAAAAAAAAACTTTATAAGTATGAACGAACACATACATACAATATACACACACATATATTCATATGTAATTTATGTCTACATGTGTATGTGTATGCTATTTTTTATATGTATATGATGTACAAAAAAAATATTGTATATTTTTTAGGATCATTTGTCGGACCACCAAGTGTGTGTACACACATACTTATAAAATAAATACAAATACATATAAAAGAAAATATGTTTGGATACAAATATCAGGGATAAAAACTAGATAAATAAACACATTTCGTATTAAATGACAGTTCAAATTGTGGGGAGTTTTTTTTTAGGTCCAAAAAAAATGAATTCAAAATAAAAAATACGAAAAGCGTGAGCGTAAATCTTAAACATTAAATCGCTACAAATTGTTATGTGAAATATTTTACTCTTTGAATTATTTATAGTCTTGACCATAAATGTGGCCAATGAATGGGATCTTAAGAAGGTTTGGAAATATGTGAGCAATTTTTATTACAGTTAGAATAATGTAAATAGACAATAATAGAAGAAGTTAACATTTGTTCAGTTAAAATTGTGATTCAAAACGTTTTTAATGTTAAATTAATATTAAACATAGTTGATTCAAAATTGTAAGCCACATTAAAATAACTGTTAAAACCGTTTATCATATGTAGATTTCCACTTAAATTAAAATAAATATTTGTATTTTTTCAATTTAATTTTAACTAAATAAAATGTTGTTTTAAATATCTAAAATTTTATTTCAACATGTAGAAATGTTAAAATTTATTTTGGTTTAGAAAATGAATACCGTTTAAAGTTAAAAATGTTTAGTATTAATTTTAATTCGTTAAAGAATATATACTGGTAAACAATATTTGAAATAAAATCATCTTTGAAAACAAAGTTGATTTGACATTGACTAAAATAGTTTCAATCAGTAAAAATTGAAACTTTTGAGGTTTTGGTTAAATAAATATTGTACATATTAGAATCTTTCGATATTAATTTATAAAATTATACAACGATAACTTTTTAAAATTAATTTTAGTAGAAAAATTTCAACGAAGAAATAACAGCATTTACTGCGAAACAATGTTGAATTAACATTTTTTACTATCTATGAAGCAAAATCGTAACTACATAAATATAAATTTAACCTTTAAAGAAAAAAATATGTTAATTCAACATTGTTTCATAATAAATGCTGTAATTTTTGATAATTGTCTTCCTCTTATTGTAACGGTGAAATGCGATTTACTACACTCAACACTCAATAATCAGAGAAAACTTTCAGTGTATCATAACCGAATGTTTGAGGGTGACAAATACAAATTCATATGATTCATAACGATAAAATTAATAGATCAGATCATGTCAACGGCTTTCTATAGCCTTTGGGTAATAACCATCCTTGAAAAGGTTGATATGCTTCAACTTTTGAGTACATTATGCCATAGGAACATGTGAAAGGGATGTAAGTAGAGATTAAGCGCATTTTTGTCCAACTATCGCTAAAACATAAATTTTTTCTTGAGTGGACTGAGCGAATATAATCGACTTACTGATATTTTGAAATGTGTAGTGCAGATTTTGAAATAACTTTCAAAAACTTTGAATATTTAGTGAAAATTCATTTTTTTAGTGCACAATACAAAATTTTTAATGAAAATTTGAAATTTTTAGTAAAATTAAAAATTTGAAATTTTTGATGAAAAATCTCGAAATTATTATTAATAAAAATCTGAATTGGTTTGTGAAAAAAAATGAAATTTTGTGTGAAAATTAAAAATCTGTATAAAACATAAAGTTTTTACTAAAATTTTGGAATTGTCTCAAAATGGGGCAAATTTTTCTGCATTTTTTTAATTTAATTATTGTTGTTCTAATTTTTTTTATTATGACGAAAATATATAATTTTTAGTGATAACGTGACAATTTTTTAAAGCCAATTTTTCTAAAGAGATTCCTTCCTGAAATATTAGTATTATTAGATCAAGTTAAACTATTTGAATCTGACAACACTACTTGAGAGATCGACCATTTTCCTGATTCTTATAAGAAGGTCCTAAAAATGAATAAAGCTTTATTATGGAACTTCAAAAAACATGATTAAATAATGCCTTGAAACAACTAATAGTGTTATTTTTTCTTTTACCGGGTCAGATTTTCACTTTTCTTCACTTTTAAGCCTCAAAGAATTTCCGATTTTCTTAAAATTTTATAAAATGAATTATGGAAAATGCTTGACACAGAAAACGGAATTCAGCTTTCGAACAGAAAAAAATTGTTCTTTAAAAATGTTTGTTAGAAATTTAGAAAACTTTATTTGTGCTCTTATTCTGTATAATGATACCCTACATCGCCATAGATGGTGAAGGTATTATGCGTTTATGCAGATATTTGTAACGGGCAGAAAAATACCACTTTTAAGAATACCGTTCTACTCAGAATCACTTCCTTAGTCGATTTATACATGTCCGTCCGGCTGGCAGCCCATGTAAAAGTTGTTCGCAAAGTACAGGTCACAGTTTTTAATAGATATCGTCCTTGGACGATTATTGGTTATGATAGGTCTGTTATTTCATGTAGGGCCCATACAAATGTCCCCCCGAATTGGGGTTGTTTGTCCATAAAAATTTCGAACGAAACAATTTTAACCAAATTTAGCGATAGTAAGTCTCATTATATTCTAAAACGTGCCAGATTGTACGACCATCGGTCCATTATTTCTCATTGGTTCCATATAAACTCATAAATCGCACACATACGTGGGTCTTGTAAAATTATTTAGTTAAATTAAGATAAATATAAGTCAAAACCTCTGTGCGAAATTAAGGGGAGGGTTATATGGGTTAGTACCCATATAACCCTCCAGAAAACCAACTATAACATTTTTACTTGATTAAATATAGAGCAGAGATTTTTTATCTATTATTTGATACCCACATTATTATTTATTTACTTCAAAGTACTTGAACAAACATTTAAACGAAAATCTGAACCGATATTAAGAAAGCTAAAAATTTTAATTTATATTGTTTCTAGCTACGGATGTATATATGTTTACTGATTTATGTGTATGATTTTTATACCCACCATCACAATTGGTGATAAAGGGTACATTAAAATTGGACCTTTAAACCTCTATATAGTATATATACATTCATCATATCGAAATTGGAGTTTTTTCTTGTTGTTTATTGAATTTAATTTAATTTTCTTATTCCAAAAAAACTTCTGTACTGTACTTAAATTATTAAACAAAAACAAAACAACTGAAAAAAGTTTTAAATTAACACCAGTGATGCCAAACATCTATTCACATTCACATTATATCCTTGAATGAAATCAGACAAAATATTTAACAAAGTTTCTTCTTAGGACAAAAAGGCCAAGAAAATCTACGCGAAATTTACGAAAAAGAAATTCTTCACACACAAGAGAGGCACTTTGAGGTAAACAAAAATGCCTAAATAACATTTTGTATGTATGTCTGTCTGTCCATTCGTCTATCTACTATAAATCTATTATACATTTATATGTACGAATCTTAAAAAAGATGGTTCATAAACACATTTCGAATAGACAAACTCACACACATTAATACACGCACATATTTATTTACGTTGACTTTAGTGTCGGTGTGTAAATTTTCTCTAGACCCCGAGTAGACATTATAAAATGCACACACATACATATACATACATACATCTCACGCTGATACTCATTCTACTGCACAGAAAAAAATATATACCAAAAGGACGAAAGTCTGCTAAAGAATGTTTTAAAGCCAAAGAAAAAGAAAAGTCGTTTAATATTTTAACTTAATTTAATAGACTTTTAGTATTTGTGAGGGGGAGAGAAGGGGATATATGTGTTTGTGTGTGAGAGTGAATGAGTGAGTCAGTTTACAATGAGTTTTAGGTGTAAATGTACGAGGTGAAAATGTTAAAGGAAAATTGAAAATATATGAAGCTTTAAAATGAAACTAAAACTAAACAAACATTAACACTTTAAGCAAATAGGAAACGGAAACAAAAGGGGAAAGGATTTATAGGATAAATAACAAAACGTGTTATCGAAACGTGTTTTACGAAGTCATTAAACATTTACAACAACAACAATTTTAATACATTTGACAGAGACTAAATTATCAGCTGTTAACAAAGTCAAACACCCACACCAACACAAACAAGAAGAGAATGAAAGAAGGAAACAGGAAGCAAGAAAAATTTATGTCACACATATGAGAAAATAAAGCGGTTATAAAAAGGATTAAAATATAAAATGATTAAATAAAAAATAACAGCAAAAAACAATGACTCTTTCGAAAAGGACCTAAAAGGACTTGGTTTAAAATCACCAAGAAAAGTATGTTTGGAAATACCTGTTTATTGACCAGTATTTTTATCACTTTAAAAGTGTCCTTTTATTAAATCCTTATTTTATTCTTTTAAAAACCAAAAATTAAATTCAATATTTACATCTTCAATTCAAGACAATGGAACAAGAAAAAAAGCTCCCTTAAATATTTATTTTCAAAATTTATCAACATCAACATTTTATACAGCGCATGTGCCCTTTTTTGAATAGAATATCCCTTTTTGAAGGCATAAGTAAACTCCCCAAATACAGGGGAAATTCATATTCACAACAATTTCACTCTTTTTTATATTCAACGCGGCCATCTTCTCTATTTTGCATGGCCAAAAGCAAATATGGCCCCTTGAAAAAGGAAATGCTTTTCTGTGTTGTTAAACCTCTCATTTTTAGCCAATTACCAGAAATACATATATTTTCAACAGGATTTCCCCTATGAGTAACAAAAATATCCTTTTTCATCTAACTTAACAATAAGTTAAGTTCCAAATAGATTTTAACAAATTTCATTAGTGCCAGAGGTCCGTAATCAGTCAAGCATTGCGTTACACACAAAACACGGTCGAGTCTAAACGAAGAAAACGCCATTTTATAAATAGAAAATAAAGAAAGAAGAAAAAAAATAAGAAAATATTTGGACTTATGCAAATCAATGGAAAAAACTATGTGAATGTGATCAAAAGAAAACAATTAAAAGAAAATATTGAAAATTCCCGAGAAAGGAATTTAAAAAGAAAATTGATTTAAACAAAATATTTTTTAAATATTTTAAAGTTTTATTAAAATTACAACAACATTGAAAATGTTATATAAATAGAAAATTATAAAAAAAAATATTTAAAGTTTCAAGGACTTTAATTTTTTTTAATTAATTTTAAAACCTTTAAAAAGTGAAAATAACAAACGCTGTATTATTTTGGAATTTATTTCGTGATTCGATATCATCATGATAGAAGAACATCATCCGATACCAATAGGCATGTGTAAGTATTCTTAATATTTGTGGTTTGCCGGTAGTGATTCCGACGGCCCATCTACGTTTAAAAGGGAAGACAAGCCGTCGCTTGATTTTAAAACATGCCGGCGGTATTCAACTTTGTACTTTTTTAACAATCGAATTAACTAAAATTTATATTTTAAATAAAAATAATAATTTGTGTAAATTATTTTCATAAATATTGAGAAAATTATATTTAAATTCAATTTATAAAAAAATTGAACAGGATTTCTTGGGGTTTTTTCAAATCGTTTCAGATTTCATTTGAATGCGGCTTGAAAGCTTCAATAGATAATATTTTTAAAATAATTAAAAATGTTTTTTTAAACAATGTCGAATGAAAAATACCCTACACCACATGAATATATGCATATAGTTTCAACACATTGTGATGGACCCATAGTTTTGTCTATAACCTTTTTATACTTATCGAATTTGATGAAACTTTTTTCTCCAAACTTCGAGTTTGTCTCAGATATCAGGCTATAAGTGCTCTAAGATGATTTTTCCAGCATCTTAAACATCCTTTAAAATTTGTATTTTAAGGTTTCCGAAAAAAATAATTAATTTCTTTCAATATTTTTAATTTAAATCTACAAAATAATTTTTTAAATTCAACAATAAACATAGTTGATTTTACATAATGTTGATTTCTTATCTCAATTTAAATACAAATTTTTCATTTCTTTGCAAATAAAAGTGTACATATGGATCATTCGATATTAATTTATTATATCAAAAATTTTTTTAAATTACATTTTTATAGCGAAAATTTGAAGAAGAAATTTTTATATTAATTATAAAACAATGTTGAATTAACAATTTCAATGTTAGTCAAGCAAAATAACAACTGGAAATTTGTGGATTCACAACTGATTTAAATAATTATCATTTGCAAACGTATTAAGCAAATAATTTCAATGCACTGCAGCAATAATAACCTATTATTTGACTACCATATTGCAGTCATTATGTATATTTTTTAAAGTCTTCAAAAATCTGACACGATATATGTACCGCTACAGAAAACATGGAAAATATGTTTAATGTTATTTGAAGCAAATTGAACTGTTTGGCTTTGAATATTAAAACAAACAGTTGTCAAAAAATTTACATTTTTAAAAACAACATTTGAAAAAGTTAAAATAATATTTTACAATGTTCATCTTTCAAACATTATATAATTAACAAGTAAAAATATTATAATCGATCAAGACCGACTATGTAATACCCTATACCACATTGTTGTTTTTAAATGACTGCTATTAAAAATTTTGTGAACGGCCCTCGTATAATATGATTTTCTTATTTGTGATTATCTGTTGCATCTGTTATTATAATACAAACATTAATGTGAATTTATGCTTTTTAAAAAGATTTTTTTCTGGAGAGTTCTATGGGAGTTAGGAACAATTATGGACCGAACCTCGCATAATTTCGCACAGCAGTTTTGGTTTTTTATTTATCTTTGACTAATTATTTTTACAATAACCACGCATATGTGCGATTTATAAGTTTCAATTTGATAATTGAAAGTTTGGTTGTATGCGATCTAAGAGAAATAATAGTCCGATCCTCGTATAATTTAGCACACGTTTGTAGAATATAATAAATATTTTTTAAAAATTTGGTTAACAGCGTTTTGTGTTTAGGAATTTAATAGACTAAAAACTCCATGCTGGGGTACATTTGTAAGGGTCCTATATGAAATAGTGGATCGATCATAACCAACGTGTATTAAAAGAAGTCATACATTGAAGATTTAGCCAAGTTGGAACATTTTTTGCCGTAAAAATTCTTCAGATATTCGATTACTTATATTTGCTTTAGGTAAATTGTAAATCTCTTCCCAGACCCCTGATGCTAACTCCCCCTCCCCCACAATATTTTTTTGGATGTGCTATATCACAGTGGCATGATTGTGAGGAAATGTTAAGACTCTAGCTGAAAGAATCCAAAAGATATTTCTTAATCAATATTCCTTTCCATGAAGGTACCTCACAGTAACATGATTGCAAAAATACCATGGATATTCTTAAATTTATTTGTTTTGTAATGGGGGCCACCTCACGCCCTGATCCTATTATAGCTTATATTTCCTTCCATGCATACAGGAAGACACTGTAAAAATTTCAGGAAAATGCTTACAGCCCTTTAGCCGTCGAAAAAAGAAAAACAAACACACATTGATTTTTATATATAGAGATACTTCAGTATATGAAATTGGAAGTTGTAGAAATGTTGTAACCAATTTAAGACTTCCATTCTCGAACTACATTAAGTTTTGGATCAATTTAACAACATCCATCATTTTACCTTTTTGTTGTTGCAACGCTTTCGTCAAACGTGTTATTATATTATGTTTTGTATAGAGCTGTCAAATTGGACTTAATATTTCGAGTGGAGCTTATCCCGTTACATCAAGAAAAAATATTTATCTGATTATAAGTTGTCGTAATTCAAATTTTCACTATATTGAATGTGAAAAATTAAATGGAATATCAAACCCATTTCACAGAGTGATAGGGTTAGCGAGCTTATGTTTTGTGTATGGACTTTCTGGACCTAATGGAACTCATACACAGTTCGTGTCATAAAATTGTTAAAACGAGGGATCTATAAATCGAATGTATGAAAAAACTGCAAATGTATTTTTCCATAAATATTTAGTTTTTATACCTCAAACTATCATAAGTGATTGAGGAATTATGCGTTTGTGCAGATCATTATTGCGATCAGAAAAAATAGAGTTAACACCATTTAATAGTCAATTGAACGACAGCCAAATCGAGAGGCTGAATATCCATGTAAAACTTTTAATCAAAATACAAGTCACCAGTTTTTCAAGCGTGACAAAGTTGAATGAGCGATGTATTTAGTCCACAATTAAAAACTAACATCTCCTCAAAATGCCTCAAAATCTAATATCTGCGTAATAGAACAGAGAGTTTATTTTTGATAAATAAAAATTACGCATTAACGAAACGTTAGGAAGTTTTTCACCTAAATCGTAAAACACTTTAAACTCATTCGAAATACCAACAACAACTTTCACTATCCATCAAAAATATATCAAAGTAATATTTTCCTCACTGTAATAAAAACCCCCTACAAACAGACAGTAGAGAAAAATCTTAACAGAAGTCAATCCTTTGTAGATTAAAAATGACACTCGCGAACAGCAGATTTAAATACGATTCTTTTTCACTGATCTTTTGCAATTTCTAAGCAGATAAAAGTCACACGCAGAGTTTTTGTCGAAAAACAAAAATCCAAAATCCAAAAAAAAAAACATATTTTCATATGGAATTTTACTGCCAGTGATAATCTGATTAGATATGGCAATAACATGCAAACTACACCTGTTACACTACACACATATACATACATATACACACACATACTTATACCCATACAAATATTTCAACAATGAACAAAATCTATAGATGAATTTTGAAAATCTATAAAAAATGAAGAAGAAAGATAGAACGAAAGCAGGAACGAACAAATGTTTCATGAATGATTTGGCCAAAGTTGAAAGAGGAAAAAAGCACAAATAAAAGAATACATGACTTGGCATGATAACAAAAGATTTACACTTGTTCACAAAAAAGAAACACCACCCGGTCGGTCAGAGAGTAAAAATGAAATGAAAATATTCTAAACAGCTAAAAGCTGAATACAGTGGTCTCAAAACGCTTTTTAGCAATAATTGTGTAACTTTGGGATTAGTGAATAGTTTTTAATGAAATTTTACAAGGATGTTCTTGAGACATTCTTTAATTGATTTGGAAAGTATATGTACTTAATGGATACGGGGGGCAGGCGGTGAACCTACAAAATTGGTCACCTCGGGTATTAACCTCTTTTTTAAATTCGCCAAAATTTCATTTATTATTTGGTTAAAAAATAAATAAATAAAGACATACATATATGGAATATCTCTTATAGTTAAAGAGATATTTGGACCATATTAAAATTTTTGACATATTTTCAGGCATATTTTTGTTTAGTTTTTCAAACTTCATAGGTTAATATTTGTTTCAAACTAATCGTTAAAATATTGATTAGATTCTTAACAAAATTCTAAAAAGTTTTGTGTCAGAACCAGACATTTATATCGATCCGATAATAAATTATATGATTTTGAAATAGAATTTAAAAAATATGATTTTTTAAAGGTTTTTAACATTTATTCGCCCTAAAATCCACTATTTGCCTCTGGACTATAATTGTCTCCTCTTAATTTTGATTCTTTACAAAATTCTAAATAAATTTCGTGTTAGAACCATATATCTTTATTGTTCGGATAACAAGTTATATTTTATGATTTTAAAATAGAAATTTGTGAATATGACTTTTTCCAAAAAAGGTGGTAATGTTTTCCATTCTGGACTATAGTTTATTTTCTAAATTTTAACTCTTTATAAAATTCAAAAGAACTTTTGAGTGAAAAACATATATCTTTATGGACCCGGTAACAAGTTATGTGATTTTGAAATTAAAATAAAAAACATGATTTTTTAGTGAATTTTTTTCCCAAAAAAAGTGATAATAATTTTTATTTGTAAAACTCACTGATTTCCTCTGGACTATAAGTTTTTTTATATAATTCTGAAAGAAACATTAACTTAAATTTATACAAAACATATCCGGGAGCATTAGAAGGAACAGTTTACCCGCCAGCCCTATTAGAATCTAATAAATTTCAAAGGTTTTTTCTTGTTTTTTTTTGAGATAAAAAGAAATATATTGAAGTAAAATTTGATTATTATATACCGACATATGAGTGCTATATATCTAAAAAACTTTAATGGGTTAAGGCTGTTATAAAAACACAGTGATTAATTTAAAGAAAAAAGTCAAATTTTGAAACATGTTTTTTTGCGAAATTGTATTTTGGGTATTAAGAATAATAAAATGGGAATCCGTTTATTTTCCTGTATTAAGGACACTTTTATCCATATTGTACTGAAATTTTGAAATAATAGATTAATTTTTTCCGATTTTATTTAACGTCAAATATGAAAATAATTGTCACAAAATTCATTTTTATAAAAATTTTCGATATTTTTGAAAATTTATAACATATTTGAAGTTGTTACCTTTCCAACGATATCAATTTTTATTTAAAATTACTTTACAGAAAACATTAAAAATTATGTAAAACTTGTTCCCCTACAGAAAAATGTCAACTAAAATTTCATAAAAGAAATATTCAGCAGTTCCAAAGTTATTAGAATTATGAAAAACAGCATTACAGAACCACTGTACAGCATTCAATATAAATACAACAACAAATGCAACAAAAATGTTTAGCTTTCGAGTCAAAAAGACTATAAACGGATAAAACGTTTTGTTTACTAATTAGAAACTAATGTGTGTTTAAAGGACGAACAAACGTACAAGAAAATCCAAAATGAATTGAATGAATTTGCTAGAAAATCTTTCCAAATACAAATCGAATGAACAAACATTCAGAATTTCTTTTTCAATTCTTTTGTTATATATTTCAAGAGAAGGGGTTGTTCCCCTTGTTTTTATTTTTTTCCTTCCTTTTGCATTGAATTCATAATCCAAATCATCCCTGTTTAAATAGATTTTTTTCTCTTTTCGTTATAACTAAATTATAAAAGAATTTAGGATTTGAAAATAAAAATAATCGAAATCATTGTATAATAAATTTAAATCAGAATGGAAGAGAAGAAATATTATCGCAACCCCTAATTTGTATTACTGACAAAATCATTTGGGTATTTTTTTTCTTTCTTTTTGTTGTATTTTTCCTTTTTGGTCCTTAAACATAAACATATGCTTAAGGATTTCAACATAATTACATTGTTGTTGGTATTCAGCGTATACGTGTTTGTTTGTGTGTGTGTGTAATAATGAGTTAGGTCAGATAGTTAAATTATTTTTATTTATTGCTGTTGTTGTTGTTATTATTATCGTATAGATTTCACTTTAATCGGATTTATTTAACACAATTGAAAAAATGATTCAGAGTATTTAAGCTGTAAGAAAAGTCAAAATTTTAATAAACAAATCGTTTGTTCAAATTTAAGTGCAATATGTTCAAATAAGTTGTCAAGGAAGAGGAATTAAGAGGAATTTCGAAAATATTATTGATTTTTGAACTTTAATGAAGGTGGTTTTTATCAAATTAATAGGGTTAATACGAAAGCTCTTGAGGTGGACATTTACCCATAAAACCCTATTCAAACTTT
>PYHX02000413.1:8290166-8315025 GCA_004302925.2 Cochliomyia hominivorax
TTGACTGTGAAATCTAAACAACAAAAATAAACTTTAGAATGATGCATCGCATTTATCTGTGTGTGTATAAATGTAACCTGTGTATGTGTGTTTGAGTTTAAATATTGATTTAAAACCTGCTGAGTTTTCAGGACTCATATTGATTTAAAAGAAGAAAAACAAAATTAAAATTTAAAAACTATTTTTCCTATAAATTTTAAAAAAAAAATTAATGTGAAATTTTATAATTTTTCCAACAATTTGTATCTTGTATCTCATTTTTACATGACCAAACAACAAACAACAAGACGTTCACAAATCACAACAAAATGTGTTGGCATCATAAAAAAAGGACGAAATTGTGGGAAAAAGTAGAATGTTGAAGGAACATAAAGAAGAAAATCAAGTAAAATATTGTACAAGTTGATCTGTATTTATGTGTTTTTGTAACAGACATTATATCCTTTTTTATGATGGCATCCTTTTTAGTGATGTTCTTTGTTAGTGTGTATGTACGAGTCCTAATAACTTGGATGACCATTTTTTGGTCTTTAAAGATGGTTAAGTTCTGTTGGACTTGCAAAATTATTGTAGAAATAAAATTCGTCATAAATTGTTAAAATTATAGAAATAAACAACAGTTATTGTGACTTCAGTCATATAACAGGATCATAAAATTATAAGAAACATAAAAATGTATTTGGAAGTTATTGAAGAGTAAGAAGATTGAGTTCCAAGTGAAATGAGTTTTTAAGTTTAAATAAAAATAGGAAGATGTAGATTGAGATAATCTAACTGGACCAAAAAATAAAAATTATTGAGGCTTGAAAAACATATAGTCAAACTATATAACGATAACTGTAGAGTTTGATTCTATGATTTTTGCTTTGCATAAGGACAGTTTACGATAGTTGTTCCAGTATAGTAAATTAAAAATGTATCTTTTTAATTTACCCTTTTTGGAGAGGACTAGTGGACACATCTCTGCATCCCCGTTAATTTATACAGGAATTATAAAGTTCAGAACAAAATAATTGTTTTTATAGTTGAATGAACCTTTGAAAAAAATCCGACATTTTCACATTAGATTTATGTAACTTTAATAAGTGAAAATGCTAAGTTCCGCTATATCGAATTTCTAATACCCTTCACCAGGTTCAATTAGAAATAATTATAATATTTTTTTCCATGCGCCAAACTTCATAAAATTTCCTGCAACTGTTTCAGAGATATGCGATATTAAAAAATCGTTTGTAAGGGGGATATAACCGCTCCGTTCCTATTCAAACAGTTTTTATATAAATTATTTTGTTATTCATGGTCCAAATTTTATGATAGAGAATCGCCATATTAAAAATTTCGTTTTTAAGAGCGACGTCACTCTCCCCGTGTCCTATCTAAAATTATATTGGTCTTTAATACCTTCCAAAGGGGTAAGGGGAATATCACTGCCCCGTTCCTCGGTCTTCAATACCTTTCAAAAGTGTCTACTTTCAAATATTAAGAAAGTTATCTTCAGCATTATCAGAGATATAAAAAATTAAAAGTTTCGTTGCTTAAAGAGTTGCTCTCTCCCGTACCCTACACTCAAATGTTGTAGTCTACAATAATGCGCCGTCAAATCACGTATTCATGTGGAAACTACATAAGATTTCCTGCATTAGTAATAGGATATATACAATATGAAATGTTTCGTTATAGAGAGATATCTTCCTCTATATGCCGATCAGTTAGAAAAATTCCAATTTGTTCATAACGTCGCTCTACATTTTCTTTTCTACTGAGCCGATTTTGTCGATTTTAGATAGGACAACTTCTTAAGACAATAACAAAAAACTCAGAAAAAAATTAAAGTTAAATGACAAAAAAACCTTTTTTAAATGTTTTGTTTTACATTGGTTTAAAAAAGGGAGTGAGATCGAAAAATTCCTTAACATACATGAACATATGTTAATGAAAAGTTTTATAATTTTTATTTGATTAAAATTATTATTACAATTTTTTAATAAAATAGATACTTTTTATAGTTTTAATCACTGGTGATGAATTTTTGACCTTTTCGGAAACCCTTCCATTTGAATAGGTAGTCCATCTCCCATTTTTACCTCTTCTCTTTTAATAAGAGCGCAATATCTCTTCTTTGGCCTTAGTAGTTTGGATTATTTGCTTCTCTTGGGCACAAATACCAGATGATTGTTATTGTACACTCAAGTCAGGTCAAAAAAAAAAAAAAAATGGATATGATATGAAGTCTTATGTAAGAATTTAGCCCTTTTTGTAAATATTCATTGGTGTATATTTCGGTATTAACAGAAGTCTTTGTAACAAATGATTGGCATCTTTAGTAACTTTTTTGGAAAATTTTTGGCTGCTTCTAATTTTTGCCTTCTAAACTTTTCTTCAACATTCCATCGCGCATTAGCAACATAAAAATTTTGACCGGGAAGTTGCAATAAATCTGTCAGAACATACATTTCGTCATCCCATTTATGTGGCAAGAATATTTTTTTGTAAAACTTTAATTCAATTTCCGTGGTCTGTTTTTGGCCTCTAAATTTTAGTTGGTTCCAAACAGAAATTTTTTAAGCCTTGTATGTGTTTAAAACGTAAATTGGCTTTAAATTTTCATACCAGATAGTTTGAGCACTGAGCTAACTGGGCTGCTTTCCTACCGGATGTGTTGGCAGCTCTTGAAAATGTTTCCTATTTTTTGGCTTTAGAGATCATTCATTCTACTGTACCAAGTTTTATATCAACGTAGAAGTGCAGTTAGTAGTAATGTTGCTTAAAATATTGATGAGTTATGACGATTTTACCACAAATGGGTCTTATGTTAAATTTATTGTCGCTTTTAAACAAATCATTCCATCAACATGATTTCAAAAATTTCAAGTAAATTCGAATTTATTTAATTGATAACTTGAAAATTTAATTTGTTCTCTCAATCCTTCATCACCATCTGACGATCATAAAAAGATTTCTTCATTAAAAAAAACTCGTCAAATTTCTTTGAAAAATCATTAAGAAAAATGTGAAAAACTTTTTTTGAAAAAAGTCTATAACTGTTAAAAAGTCTGCCGGCAAAACAGCGAAATGAGTGAAAAATATTTTGAAATTTCAAAAAAAAAAAAAAACTTTAAAAAAAGTTTTCATCAGTTAAACGTTACAATAAAGTGATTATAAGATTAATTTGGGTCATTGGGCTAAATTAAAGGAAAAGTGTTGTTTTTGCTGTTCAACAGAATAATTTGTCTGTCTGGTGACTGTCTGTCTATCTGTGAGTTGAAATACGTATTTTATTTAAAGTGTGTGTGTGTGTTTGTGTGAGTATTTGTATTCTTCGTGAAGTAATGATGATGATAACGATGGGCGGTTGAGAGGCAGTCAATCCTTAATAATATAGTTGCTGTAGTTGTTGTTATTGTTGGCGTATTCTTATATTATTCTTGTTGCTATAGTTGTTGTTGTTGTTATTGATAGTGTTGGGTGAAATTTGTTTTAGTGTGTTTTTTCGCTGTTTGTCGCTGATGGGATTGTGAAGGGGCTGGCGATTGTTAATTAAGTGCAACATGTGGCATTAAGTAATTTACATGTTGAAACATCATTGTTCGTCTACATACATTTGTATGTATGCACGACATCTATATGAACTTACACTCTCACAGCCATGCATATGTGTGTGCGTTAAGAGGAGAGCTGAACTAAATAAATGAAAAAGTCATTGTCTGTTATTTAAGGTCAAATCAATAATTTAACACTTAATGAAAATTTTGAAAGATTTTTGGACAAGTTTATTAATTTGTATTGAAGTGTTGATTACTTTATGAATGTTAAATGTTGAAATTTTATTGTTTTAAGATTTAAATTGATTTGCTCCACGAGACAATGATTTATGTGTTGAATTCTAAAGAAGAGGAATTCAGAAAGAAATCTTAAAATAATTATTATTAAAAAGGAAATTATTATAGTTTTGATAAAAATTTCAATGCAATGAAGTTCCCTTGAGATTATTTCGAATTTTTATCAAAAAGTAATATTTATTAAAAAGATGGCGCTGAATATGTTTAAACGTTGATTTGGTAGAGAACAATTTCTAAGTCCTCGGAAAAAATCGCCAAGTATATAGATCTATATAGACCTTTTAATGCTCTACAAAAAACGTTTAGATATTGCGATATGTTAAGACCAAAGAGCATTTTTATCCATTTTCGGATACGATATTATCTATACAATCATACCCGTCTTGTGGGATGGTTTTTCACGTTAATCTTGCTGTCGGGCTTGATCAACCACTTATAAATGCCTACACATTTTTATATGTTACGTCCATCTGTCTGTTTTTTGCACGTTTACATCCAAAAAAGTGATAGAGCTCAATGAAATTTCATTTAAGTATTAATTATAGTCCTGAGGAGTTTTCTATTTTAAACCAGCAAAATCGGTTTAGTATATTTAAAGATGTAGACCAATATCTGCTGAAATCTCCTTAAAATCGATGAACTTCCTTAAAATTGTCTAAGTAGTTGAATTGGGATTTCGCCATTATATTAAGTTGAAAGTTATTCTGATCCAAAACTCATCAAAATCGGTTCAGTAGGAAAAAAGTTATAGCCAATAATATAACTAATTTTATGACTCATTCAGTGTTTCTGCGTTATATTTAAGAAAATCGTTTACATAATATAAACATTTGTGAGTGTTTGTGTGCGTATATGTATGTCTACGAAATCTAAAGTATTAACGTTCTATAGTTATTGTTCTCATCCAAAAGTAAACGATTGGAGATCAAACGAAGTTCAGATGTCAAAAAATAATTTTCTGTAGTAAAATGTTTCATCGAATGAATCGCATATTCCAACAGGATAATGCTGCGGTACAAATTTCAAAATAGTCTAAGTCATGGTTTACCGAACGTTGCCTTCCTCTGTAGGACTTGCCGGCTTGAAATAGACCTTAATACGGAGATACATGACTCGTACCTCAGACAAAGACTGTATTTTTTAGGTAAACCACAACAAAGGATCACTCAATATTTAAAATCCTATAGAGAAAAGCTTAAGTGCGTTCTACCCGAACACATTCGTTAAAAAAAGAATTTCGTGAAGAGGACACATTTATCCAATAATATTGATCTCATTCCTCCAAAATCTTAGAGGAGAGTTAATGTTTTTCTCTATAGTTGAATTTCACAGATACTGAAACATAATAATATCAATTCAAGTTATTCGAAAAACTTTATCCCAAAGTGCGATCCAAAATCGGAACAAGCTTTTGAAAGAATCTTAGTTTAAATGAAAACTTATCTCTAATTAACAAGCGACTTGTCTAATTTCAATGAAAACATTATTCAGTTTATAATTTTAACATCGCCAATTTGTTACCTGATTATTATGAAGGACGACTAAAACGATTAAAGTTAACTAAGAATTGTAAAGACTCGATCAATACTAATGACACATGGAGTGGTAAAGGTAGACAGGTTATTTTTTAAAACCTTTTTATTATATCTCTTCAACCGATATTGGACTGCCAAAATTTGCCGGAAATTGGAGTTTTAAAAAAACAAAAATTGGTTGAATTCGGCCAATTCTGTTTCCCCCAAAATTTTAGTACTAAATAAAAGTCTATAAAGTAGCTTTTCAGAAAAATATAAAAACGGCATGAGTTGCTAAAGAAAACACTTTTTTCGCTTACTTTTACCTTTTTTAAAAAAAGAAAAAATTAAAGTGTTTTAAACTAAATATCTCTTGAACTATAAGAGATAACATGTCCAACTTCTCTGGCAGAAATCACTCATAATCTTTAAAATTGTTTCAGTTGAATGGAATCTGGTTCGCTTTAAATATTTTTATGACCTACTTTGAGACCCTGTGAAGTTGACCCCAACAGGTTTGAAAGTTACAGATTTATTTTCGTTTCATTTTTCATATAAAACACTGTGCGGTCGAGTCAAACTCAGTTTCTTAGCTCAATGAAATGTAAACATATTGTTACCCCGATATCGTGGGTAACTCGAAAATGTCTATTGTAAAGAAAAAGAGCATTACTTGTGATCGCTAAATTATATACTCTCGTATTTAATTAAAAAAAATAATTTTTCCTTTAACTGATGGAAAGTTAAATATTAATGTTACTTTGTTGACGCCGCTTGTAAGAGTCATTAAAGTCAACAGGATAGTTTAGAGTTTAATAAAAAGCTTTTAATAGACAATTCCTTTTAATGCACAAACACAATCACAATCACAATCACACTGATTGTTAATGATTTTTAACACCAAAAAAGTAATTGATTCACAGTTAATGACAAAATATATAAAAATCTATTTACGATTATATATAGATTAGATAATGATGATCTAAAGTACAATGTAAATGTTTTACAACTGCAAAAATGCTGTGTGACATACACTAGACCGCACACACAGACACGCAATAATATAAATCCATCGATAGATGAGAAATAAAGGAAGAATTTACTGGATATAAAAACAAAAATACTTTGAAATGTCTATAAAATGATAAACATTTAAGATTTAACATGGAAATTCTCTAGCAACACAAACACACACACACACACACCACTCACACATACACATAAATATAAAACCAGACTTCTATGCGTGTGTATAAATGTAAGGATGTATGTAAAACTTTTAGGAGGATTTGGTTAAACACCACAGGAGATGGTTTTCGAATATAAAAATAAAGCAACAACAACAACAAATTCCTTAAATGGAAAATGCTAAAGTTTATAGCAGAAAAATCTAAGGATGTGGGTGAATATTCCATAGAATGTCAAACATTCATTCACTCATTTAAACACCCAACCCCAGTGTATAACTGCTATTCTGTCACTCAGTCAAACAAGGCAAACAACCATCGAACCAACTCGCCATCATTCAATATGGCGTCAAAACGTCACAATCCACAATATCCTCAATGTGTGTGTGTGTGTGTGTAAATGCGTCTGAGGCAGGAACATGTGCTGCCGTTATATAGCAAGTTGCATGAATATGTTTTTGTTTTTATTCTAAACACAAACAAAGACAGTGAAAAGTCTGTTTATGTGTGGCATTGAACAAAATGTAGTGGAGAGGGGGCGAATTGGTAAAGTATGAGTTATAAACCAAACCTTCAACCCCAATCTGGTGTGCCAACAAAAAGACGGGCACATATACACTGGCACAAACAAACACCCACACACACATACTGTTATTCAAACAAAAACTAAAAGTTTATTTGATACAACGTCAAGTCGTTTTAGTCGTCACAGTGGTAAAGATTGGGTGAATGTGAACGTGCTTTAGCTTTCAATTTCCACTAAACGCTGTATTAAATGTTTTGTTCTAGTTTTTGAGTTTCCGAGTTTTGGACACAGAGAAAAATTATTTGGAAAGAATTAAAAAAAATATATAAAATTTTCAAAAGACTCTCCATCGCTGGACACTTTTTTCGTCTTTCAGGTAGCGTATGGTTAACGCTATTATGTAGGGGAAGTCAGTATGATATTCTACTTTCTGGTTCTATCATGTAGAGACCCAGTCTTTTACTATCTCCATGAGAGCCAACTGTATTGGTTTCACCTGAACAGGCATTGCGATTTGGTATCATCGTAATACAATTGTAAGTATTCGCTGATTCTTTAAGGTTTTGATCGGATGATTTATTAATTCTCCCATTGATTTATTGCTTGGAGCCGGTACGGCATAATTGCGCCTTTTTATCGATCCCGGATCTTCATTGGCTGAATGAACAATATTGTGTCGGTGAGTTGGCGAATGTGTTTTTACGTATTGATGTATCCTCTCATCTATCGCCAGGAGTCGGTATGACGCGAGTGCAGTTTTTGGTTGAATGAAGAGCATTGCTTCCAATAGCTCTGAATCTGGTCTTTTCCTAGATTCTGCAGTTTTTTATGAAAAATAACTGAATGAACAGCAACAACAAATAAAGGAATGAATGAATCGATGTTGTATGAAGTTCTAGTGAGAGTGGGAGATTGTGCAAAGACTCATAATCTTTGGAGCTTAATGTGCTGATGACTTGCTGTGATGTGATGTGTTCTGTTCTGTTATGTTGTGCTATGCTGTGATGGGATTTGATAGGGATTCTCAGTTTCATACTTTTTCTTTACATTTCAACAGTCTTTTCAACTGCTTTTACTGATGTTGTTGTTGGTGGTGTTACCATTGTTTTTACTGTTGTTGGTGGTGCTGATGTTTGTTCTTGTCTTTATTTTTGTTGCGCTTATGTTGTTGTCTTCTTCTTCTTCATGTTTTAGGGATAAAATTTCATGTTCATTTTACGGAATTACTGTGTTTAAGTTCTGGTTGTTGGTTGTTGTACAGTACAATGTGCTGAGTTGGGGTTTTATGTTTGGTCGGATTTTCTACACTTTTGTTGGTTTCTTTGTAGCTGAAAGAAATAAGCTGCTGCTTTAGGAGCAGAGAGAAAGACATCGAGGGAATTGGAAAAGGAAAGGCATCATATTTAGTACAATTGTGCTACAATTTAGTATTCCATCACAAAACAATCAAGAAGGAATAAATTCACTTTTTTGCTGTCCTTTTTTTGCAGAAAATGTGTTGGTATGTGCGTGTGCATGTTACAGTCACATTTTTGGGCATTATTTTGGTATAATTTTGGTCTTCTATTTCTCCATCCGTTAACTTCTAGTTCCAGTATTTTGTTGAACATTTTTGTGTTTAAAGTAGCAACAACTATTGACAGTTTGTTACAAAGTTCATATGTTGATTGGTATCATTTCATTCATGTTTGTTGTTATTGCTTTTGCTGAATCTTATGTAATTTATAAAGAGTAAATTGTCCTTGGGCCTGCTCCCCTTTTTTAATAGTGAATCCAATGAATATTATTTATTCTAAATGTGGGACTTTAATGGTTTTGGTTGATCTTTTTTAAGTTTTATATTCTTCTGTTTGCATTTCTCAATGAGGGTTTTATGTTTATTTTTCCAGAAATGGAAAGAAAAAAGCATTCAACTCATTTTGTTGTTATTATTTGTTATACCACAAATATTCTTGTAGTTGGTCCTGACTGACTATAGTGCATTTCTGTTCCATGTAACTGATTTTGTTTTATAGTTTTATTTTCCAAAATCATTCATCCTTCGTGATCCTTATTGTAATCATCAAGAGATTTTGTTGTTTTAAATATGGGACTGAATTAATGGGAAGTGGAAGGAGGTGACACAGATTATTAAATGGGCCAGCATTGTTTGAATCAAAATAATAGATCGAAAACGAATCAAAACTATTTAAATTTAAATCTATAAAAATGTTGCGGTAAACGATTAACTTGCATACCCAATAAGTTGAAAGCTAATTTAAATTATTCTTACCTTAGTTCTAGCGGTCTTAAATTCTGAAAAGTAAAATCTGATTCCTTCTCTTCAAAATAATCATTTTTAAGGTCTTAGAACCTTTATCATATGTTAAGGTTGTTTTTGCGCAAAAAAAAAATAATTAAGATCATAAATAAGGTTGCTTTTGGTCTTAGAGGTCTTAACTAATCCGAATGAAAATAGAGCTTATTAAGACACATATGTCTTAGGTTAGGTAACAATGGAATTTCAGTTACGTTCAAAATGTTAAGTAGAGTCCAATAATATAATTTTAATAAATTCCTTTAATTCTATTCGAGATTAACTATCACCGTATTTTAAGAGTTAGAAACATCCGAATGATTTGTAGTAGCGCAGTAGGTCGTTAAATCTGACTCCTGATAAATTACCAAGTTCGTCTAATATATAGCCTCCTAAAAACGTTTCATTTCTTTTGATCCCTAGAGCAGGGCATTCACAGAAATGGTGTAATATCGTCTCGTCTTTATCCACATCAAAGCAGCTACGAAATTAAAGTGCAATCTTAGTCTTCATGTTACAAATAGGCCACATCTTCTTGGCTTCATCCATTGTGTGTATCATTTCCTATCTCCACTCGGTTAAATCCAGGAAATGTTTCCACTGATCAGCTTTTCTCTATGTTTATAGACCAACAATAACATAATAGTCGAATATTCGGTGACAGAAGTGCCGCTTGACTTTTCTGACCCAATAGTCACTACGTGGGCTGAAAATAGCAAACATTTTTGCATTAATTATGAATTCGATATGAAAGCACCTGTCGAAACTTATATCAGGCATAACGTGCAGACGCTGATACAAACCATGTATTACAGCATCCTGCGCATAAGCCACTACTTTTATCACTTTGTAGTGCAACTCTAAAAGAACTGAGTTAACCCCAAGTAGACGAAGCAAAGGTGAGATAACAATACCCTAATGTCTTTGAGATACAGCTATTACCAAATCGCCGCTAATAGTCGTGAAATCATGGAACCTTCTTTTTCGATAGATAGAGAAACATTGGATGGTATTCAGGATTTACTAAATCTGTTGCGATAGCGAAGCTTGGTCCTGGGGTGGCAACCTTCTCGACTACCCTTTTCTTTTTCGTAGACTTACCACCATCTGTTTTACCAACAAAATTAAGGTTTTATAAAAATATTGCAAACTGACCGTTAATCCAGCTCCGAGATGGATTGAGATTTCACTTTGACTTTACAGGCTTAATGTCCTAAAAATTAACTATTAAAAAATATAAATATTGAAAATGGAATTTACTTACTGCGGGTCTAGAGTTCTTAATACTGAGACAAATTAAACAATTTAAAACATGATCAAAGATCTAATTTGATATTAGAATTTGTTTGTTGTTGTTTTGAGATCTTTTAATATTTTAATATTTCTAAAATTATCGTCGATAAAGCCTTTATTGGCTTCAAAGCGTGATTATAAATCAATCTTTAAAAGTCCTAATTGTCGATATAAATGAGATTTGATATTAATTTCTTAAATATAGATTAAGCTTATTTTGGCCTTAATTACTAAAAAATTTGTTATAGTATACAGATTTCGTAAATAAAGCTAATTTTAATCGAGCTTTAGAATCCTTTAGTTCTCGAAAATTGAGATTTAAAAAAATTTGAAAAGTGATCCCAGATAAAACTTTTTTCGCCAATAAAAACTCTTGTTACATTTGAAACTGATTGCCGAGATTGCTCTGGCTCCCTTCTTTCTAGTTCATATAAATAAATATTTCACAAATACTATAAATCCCTAACAAACGTTGTTTTATATTTGATTAGGACTCAAAGGTTAGATTTAAGTTCTAGAAGATGCAAATAAATATTTACTTACAACAAAACGTTTGATAAAATATCTCTGTCTCTGTATGTGTAATTACAACATTTACGTTGTAGTTTAATAATTTCTTTTGATTTACTGCAACATGCACATACATATACACATTCATACATACACAGAAAAAAATCAATGTAAAATTAATTAAAATAGAAATAATTTAACTTTATTTCAATTATGATTTGGCTTCATAAATAAATAATGTTAATTTAACATTGTTTGACAATAAATTTTCTACTTGAAATTTTATGCTTAAAAGTTTTTTTTAAAGATTCTAATATGTACAATATTATTTTACCACAACTAAATGAAAAAAATGTATTCAATTTCAAATCAACTATGTTCAACATTGATTTTGCTTCATGTTTTTTCTCTGTGTACATGTGTTTTGATAACTAGATATTGATGAAAATGTTGACTATTGGAAACTAGCAGAGAATCAAAGATGATTTCAAACAATTCTTCAGTCATTAAAATAACGTTAAGGATGAGTGCAATTCACTCATTCGAATGTTGCATATGAAAGTGAATGCGAACGAGGCTGGTGATAATATTGATGTCAGTATGTATATGTTTGTATATGGAAATATTGTACAAAGTATTGTTAAAATATTTAAAGTATTTTTATACCTAAAGTCAAATGAGACGCCTGTTAAACATTATTTCTAAAATACTAAGATGCCACTCATTTACTTAAAATTCTAATATCCCTTCTAACTCCTTAATCCTTATGAAAGTGAGTGTATTTATTCATGCATGTTTAACAAGGACTTTTACTGTAGACTTAAAGTGTATTTTATACTTTTAACAGTTGAATTATTATTTGTATAATGTTTTGTTGCTTTTTTTTAAAGTCATATAATGGAGATGAGATGTATTTAGGTTGATGATATGTAATCATAATTTATGTATGCACTGAACAAAAGAACAATGCAATGTACACAAAGAAAAAGAAAATAAAATCAACGTTGAATATAGTTGATCTTAGACAATGTTAATTTTAAGCATTTTTGAGTTTAGAATGAAAAAATATTTTACAAATTAGAATTTTTTGATATTAATTTATGAAATCTTACGAAAATATTTATTTAAAATGACTTTTAAGTAGTAAAATTACAATGAAGAATAAAACTACATTTACTGTGAAACAATGTTGTATTAACATTTTTTTGATCTATGATCTGTAAGATAAACAATTGTTAATTCAACATTGTTTACTATGAACAGAATTGATCGGGGCTTATAAGTAATTTTAACATTTTTTAATGTTGATTTAACAGGTATCAATATTAAGTTTAATTTAACTTCATATGTTTCATTTATTGAAAAAGTGAGCAAATTTTACCAAATGCTGGCCAAGGCTTTGATATCATTTTCTGTGATACAAAAAATATTAATATATATAATCGTTGAACATCTTTCGCTAAACTATTGATGTCTGCTAGCATCACGACCTTTTTTCGAAAAATGCCGCACTCTTTGTGGACACATTGGCTCGAGTTTCAACAGTCACTCGAGTTTTAAATCTCCTGTAAGACGAAAAATTCCAATTTGCCTTAAGCGGTTAATAAAAAAATATAAAAAATCTACGTCAGTTATATTCGTCAGTTGTTGGGCACCACACTATCGCTTCTCTCGCAATTGACTGGTTGAGCAGGGATATAGATTTTCACAATTCCTTGAGATCCACTTGATAATTATTACTTTTGTTCGATTGTACATATCAAAAAAATGACACTATTTTGTATTAAACACTTATTTTCATTAAGGACTTACAAAATTGTTAGGATTTGTTATGATTCAAAGAAAATTATTTATTGATTTAACATTAAACAATGTTATTTTAGTAAAATCTTTAGCATGAAATATTTAAGTTTGTTATGTAATACGAAATAGTTTAATTTTAATGTCCTTCTGTCTGTTAAGTGTTCATCAACGGACATAAACGTCCGTTTTGACAATTTTTCCGGTTTATACGATATCGCAAAATCTGTCTAGAAGAAAAAATGTTTTAGATTATTTTATGCGATGGACTAAACATACAAAATATAAATAAAATTAAAAATATTAATTTTGGTTTTAACATTGTGCAATATTATTTTTACTTTGTTTAATTTTAATTAAATTTTTTCAATAAGTCCAATACCATAAATTAACAGTTTTTAACCTTATACCACTCTAGGTCGAACCAGAAACACTTTCTTATGCGATTTAACGAAGTTTGTCTGTCCAGTTGTCCATATAGAGGTATATTGATAAAATTTATTACATATAATTTTGGGTTGAAAACGATGCCAATTGAAATTAGTTATATTCTGTCCAAATTTCTGGTAGCTTCTATAAAATAACCTACTGGAATGGGGTCTCAAACTTAGAAAACTCACAGATATCAACGTATTTCAATTAAATAATTATATATCAGTTGAAGTCTACATGCTAATAAGATCGGTACAGTAAGGACCACAGCTAACATACAGATCCACTTCCGGATATATCATATCTCAAAAATATGTTATTCCCTTATAATACTTACTAGAAAACTTAGTGTCAGTTATTGTGAGGATCCGTGCATTATAGGAAATTATGCCCTCACAAATAAAATCAGATTCTACGAATATCAATATCAGTATAATATTATTATATATTTTTATGCTTTTATATATTTTGCAATCAACTATTTTTTGCACTCTTTTGACTTACATTTTTATTTAATAACAGAAAATCAACATTTTTCAATGTTAATTTAACAATTTTGCTAAGTGTATAATTTATTTAGATTAAATATTTCTATGTGGAATTATATTCATTTTTGCTTTTACTTTGATTTAACATTTTTTTAGTGGTTGTAATGATGACTGGATTAAGTTGATTTCGTGAGATCTTAAAATTTCTATATTTTTTCTTTATTTACCTTTTTTCGGGGAGCATTTGACTTCTTAAGATTCATTTCTTTTAATTTATCTTAAAACTCATTTACATTTCTTTATTTTGGGAAAATTTTTTCTTAACCACTTTATAAAGTCCAAACTTTAAATGTCACTGTTCAAATAAAATGACAATTTTTAACACTGTTTCCAATATTAATTGAAAATATGAAGTTTGAAAGAATAAAATAAGTAGGAAAATACTTTATGTTTCATACATACACACTCACAAACGATTAATATACATATCAGCTTTTTCTGAATATAACGAAGGAACATTTAATGAGTTATAAAAATAGTTATATTTTCGGCTCTATTCTTTTTCTACTGATCCGATTTTAATAATTTTTAGAACGGTAATGATATATATACAAAATATCATTCAAATTTGTCGATTTATAATTGAGGTTGCCTCAGTTATCGATCTGTATTTTTAAATATACTGAACCGATTTGGCTTGTTTGAATTCTGACAGTTATTGTGAATGTGTGCGTGCCAAAAACAGACAGATGGACATAGCTAAAACGACTCAGATTTTGATTTAATGCAAGATTATATACATACATTACGGGGTCTGAGACGATTTCGTCTTGCGTTTTTTTTATTTTTTTTTTTGCTAATGGAAACAGTGTCATTCTTCAAATACAGGAGTGTAAGTGTGTTTGTTATGCTAATAAATTAATATAAATTCAAATTTTTTTTAGCTGAATCTCGTATAATTTCTAAGAAGTTATTTTTTTATATTTTTACTTTTGTTCTTTTTTTGTTACTTGTTTCTGTCATATTGACGTGCCAAATGTCACCACATTTATTATACTCTTACAACTACCAGGAGTGGGTGTAGAGTAAATTTATATATATTTAAGGAGTGAATTCGAAAAATTCTTAACACACGTTTTTCATGAAAATTTTTAAACCAAAAAGTTGGCCAATAATTCACAAGTCTGCCATTAAACTCCTTTCAGTGTCACTAAAACTAAAAAACTTGGTTCTGGTAGAAGGATTGGTCCACATGATGTTTTAAAAGCCTCAAAAATAGAAAATATTTTCAAAAGAGATCAAAACACATCTGATAGGAAAGTAGCCAATTTAGCTCATAGCTCGGACTATCTGACACGATTTAAAGTTTTAAAAATATTCAAGGCTCTAAAAATACCTGACAGAAACGTTGCTAAAAAATTAGAGGCCAAAGCAGAAATAATGTTGGATGAAGAAACATATATTGTGGCAGGTTTTTCGCAATTTCGTGATCGAAAATTTAATATTGCTGAACTTCGGGGGGATATTGAAATACTCAAAACCCGTCAAAATTTTCCTAAAAATTTCTTGATATGACAAGCAAAATGCAGTTGCGGCAAAAGAACCCAAGTATTTTTAACAATCTAATACCGAAGTTTCTTTCAAGGGTGCTACCATTCATAAGACTTCACAATATTGTACCGTATTTTTGACTTCATTCGGTATCCTGTCACTATGGTAAACAAGTCCTTGGATGGTAGCAAGAGAGGCAAATTCTGTAAACTGCCCGAAGATATATAAGTATGAGCAAGTTTTTTATTTTTTTGCCGATGGAAACTTTCAAAAATCTCATGGCAACAGTTTTTTTTCTGGAGATGGTTCAGCCTACGATGTCAGTTGTACTGAAGCTATAAGATCAGTTAATTGTTTCCAAAATGGCCAAGAAAGGAATAACTAAAATTTAAAACTATTTTCTAGGGAAAAGCAAACTTAAGTATTATGGGACCAAAAAAATATCCAACATTTTTATCTGTCATTAAAGCCTGGACACTACAAGTTATATGTGGTGATTTAACTCCATTTGTAACTTTAATAATTTTGTAATAATTGAAAAATATAGCAAAATAAAACAAAAACCCTGATTTTTAAATTAAAAAAAGTGCGTAAAATAGAATAGTCAATCAAAAAAATCAAAGTCGCCAAAATATTTATTACATGACAATTGAAATTGACAACTTTAGTTGCCAGTTGCCATCTATAATATAATTTTGGCAACAAACAACTCAACTGAAGTTCAGTAGCCATACGTCATCGAGTTTAGTGGTTTCGTTTTTTTAACATATATATGTATGTCAAGAATTTTTCGATCTCACTCCTAACATACATATATATAGAATATACATATTTATTTAAGAAAGGTAAAAGCAAAGGCAAAAAATATTAATAAAATTCTAGCAAATTATGCATTTTGTTGCCAAGAGACTTCAAATAAACCCTCAAAGAAAAAAGTGAAATGAACGCCTATAAAAAAGGACTAGCTTTCTTTAAATGGACTTGAATAAATTTCTAATTGTAAATAATTTTTTTCTATTTCTAATATTTATATTATTTTTTTTTTGTATTTAATGGTCACAATTGTTTTTGGGGATTTTTTTTCGTGCTAAAATTTTAAATATTTATTTTAATTTTTTAAGGTTTTGGATAATTAAAAATTTAGTTACCATTTTTGCTTAATATTTCCTAAATTTTTATGGCTTAATATGTTCTTTTATTTTTTTGCCTTAAGAAAAAAATAAAAATTAAGTTTACTTGGTATTAGAAAGGACTACAAAAGAATAAAAATCCTTAATCACGTTGTCATAAAAATGTTAAATAAAAACTGCTGAATAAAGACAAAATAAACAAAAACGAAATATATAAAAAGTAAAAAATATATTGGAGTCATAACCATAAAAAATAACCTATAATACTATCAACATCATTAATTGAAAATAAAAACAAATGCAGTAAATTTATTAGATCCTTAAGGTTGTTTGTCCCCGAAAAATATGCTATACAAAACTTTAGATGGGATCTCAGACCAACGTATTAACATTTTATACAACTATTTCATCAAAGAAGAAGGTCGGAACCTGAAGTATGAACATTTTTAAAGTAAAAGTGGAACTTTTTTGATGACCGAATTTCGTGAAAAAGTTAAAATTTATTCTGGATTTAAAAGTAAAAAAATAAATAAATTTAATA
Organism: Cochliomyia hominivorax; assembly: GCA_004302925.2. Taxonomy (NCBI): domain Eukaryota; kingdom Metazoa; phylum Arthropoda; class Insecta; order Diptera; family Calliphoridae; genus Cochliomyia; species Cochliomyia hominivorax. The sequence continues at coordinate 8,307,274 of PYHX02000413.1, forward strand.
TTCAAACTTTAATAAAATTGAAACGAATCTTTCAATTTTAAAACTTTCACTACAATATATACAAACTGGTCCTTAATCACAAATTTAAAATATGACCAACTTTTCCGTATGGAAATACCCAAAATCCCAATCCGTAGTAAATATATTTAAAAATTTTATTGTCATACCCATCAAGACTACAAAACGCTAAAAATGTATCATCTTAAACCCCATTTTCCTGCATCAAATAAAAATCTGATTCTCATGCCTACAACAATTGTCCGCACTCACTGAAATATGCCCACATTATTTCCTATTTCAAACCAGCTATACCGGTCCATTAGCAACAAGGTTATAGACCGTCATCTGGGATAACCTCACAATTCCAAAGATGAACTTTTTTTGAACAAAAAGTGAGAGGATTTAAACAGAATTTAACCGCAACATACAACTGTATGAACACCTTCCTAAGACAATCGGATTTCCACTCCGGAACCACTCGTCTATATACTCGTGTTAATAATAAGTTTTTTTCAAAGAATGAATAACCAGATAAAGCGGAACTGTTGCAACAAAAACTGTCTGTACCTCATCATAATTCATCAAAATTATCAAAATCAATTCAATAGAAAAGAAGTTATAGACAAAAATATGTGAAATTTTGATACACCCCAAAATTAGTGTGTCATATAAGTCGCAATTTAGATTTCTTTTAAACTTGCCACAGATGTATGTTTCAACGTAATAATATATTAAAAAAACGGATTGTGATAGGACCGTTATTTTACCTACATACTGGAGGTTTAAAACCCCTTAAAAATTCGAAATTCGGTATAATTATTTTTCTAATTGCTTCATATATGTGTTAATGATTTGATGAATATCGGTCCATATTTTGCTATAACTCCTCCATATGAAACCTTCCCGTAAAATGATTATGAGCTTTAAAAATTCTTATATTTTAAGCAATTTTATTGAAAATCATCATAATTATATTTGGATGAGTACCGGTTCATATTTTGCTTTTTCCATTTAATGGCCCCTTCTCGGAAAAGTGTGTTCAGCTTATAAAACTCTTATATCTCTTAATCACTCTTAATCAATTGTATTGAAAATTGTTATAATTATTTTTCTAACTGTATTAAAGATATGATTGTAATTTTATTATTATCGGTCGATATTTTTCTATAGCTCCTTCCCGGAAAACAATTTTGTACTTATAAAACTTTTGAAAATCGTCTTGAGTATTTGTTATTAATTTAACGGATATCGATCTATTTTTTTTCTATAGTTAAGACTATTTCCACAAGAAATCTTTTAAGACTATTAAATTCGAACCGATTTTATTGATATTTAGTACAATTCCGTCTTATTCAATATAATTTGACAATAATTGGATCATATGCGTTTGAAATTCCTATGTAAAACCCCTTTCCTGAATACGCTTTTAGGCTTAATAAAATCGGCCATTGTTATCTATGGCTCCGTTTCAAATTTCACAGTAGATTTTATATGAGGTCTTTATCAGGAATCGGGGTTTAAGCTGATGAATGAATAATAAGTTTTTTCGTGAAAGAAACATAACAATTCTTCAAACAACCCTCGCTTTTAGTGACACCTCCTGTCACTTAATCTCAGTACATAAACAATTTCATGAAGACGGCAGTAATTTTTGTCGCTTTTTTACTTTTATGACTGAAATTCACATTCTTGCAATGCTCGATTTCACATTTAAGCAAAAAAAGTTTATATTCACATTTATGGCGACAATTTAAGTCACATATAAAATGTGAAAAGAATCACTTTTCAAAATCATTTTGCATTTTTTATAATTCTGCACAGAAAACGTTGATTTTTTTATGATTTCAGTTTACTGTCATTTTTAAAGCATCATGGATTTGCTGTTAAATGATTTTTTTTAGCTTGAGAAATTAAAAAGGGAAAATTAAATGAGAAAAAATTCATCGAAGCTGAATTTCAGATACCCTTCATCATATAAATATATAAAAAACAATTTTCAAATAATCCTTTTTTTCATAATTGATGTTATTTTGGAGGTTGCGTACAGCAGGATAAAGTTGACTTATTAAGATCTTAAAATTATTATTTTTTTATTATCTACAGTTTTTAGTGAGTTTAATCACTGAAATTATAAGTTTTTTTCTGTTTATACCCTACACCACCAATTAATTTTGTCATTCCGTGTGTAATACCAAAATTAATTATCTTAGACCCCATAAAGTATATATATATTCATATTGCATTATATAAAAATCTGAGTCGATCTGGCCATGTATGTCAATCTGTTTGAAGACTTCTCACGGTCACATGATTATCAAGAATTTGATAAAATTTGACCAGATTGTTTGTTACTGTCCTAATTAGACTGCTTTTTAAAACCAGCATAATCGTTCCACAAAAAAGAAGAATATAAAAAAGGTACCACAAAATTCCATATTGTCAATTCTCAACCAATTAGGTGCAACCAAAAATACGGTACAACATAATGAGTCCATTTAGGACTTCATATAGTTATTATCATATTTTAACTTAATTATTACAAAAAATACTCAAAAAGTACCAAAATACAATTTTTCTTATATTGAAAAGGACTTTTTAACCTGAATTTTCAAAATTCTCAGTTTATTTAACTGTCCATATTGCAGACATGAACCCAAGAATTAAATTTTTCTTGAAATTCTTATTATCTAATATTTTGGTGTCACATTAATGTTTTTTTCTCAAATGTTGGCAAATTTTATTAGCGATTCTAAATAGATACAATTACCCTTTTTTACCCCCACTTTTTGGTTCAAATTCAAATTTCCTAAAAATATCAAAATTACACTTCCAATTAATTGTAAATTTTCGAATGTAATAAGAATTTCATTTTTATGCGTTTTGGTTGAAACAGATACATTGGATGCTAAAAAGTACCAAATTAAAGTTGTTACCCTTTTTCTCATCAAACTGGCTAAATTTTTTTTAAATGGGAAACGATAAATACTAATTTTTATAAGAATGTAGAATCTTAACATCTGTAACAGCGGGAATTTTCAAATTTAATCTACATGATTTCGTTAAGGAGCTGTTTTACTGGACAAAATGTAAAACGAATAGGATCAGGGGAGAAGTAGCCCCCATACAAAGAATTTGGTCCCAAATATATCTTTTAAAACACGTCGATTTGTGAAATTTCTTTCGGGGTGTGGGACTGATTTAATATGTCAAAGAAAATATACAAAATTATTTGACGAAAGAAATAGTTAAATGAACAAATATTTTATTCAAATTAACTTCATTTTAGTATGAAGAATTGAATAAATTTTTGTATTAATTTACTTACGATGATAATTATTATTATTTTTTTTTTTTTTTTTGATATTTAAAGAAAATTCTTCAATTTGAAGATAATTTTCTATATTTAACACTTTTCTTTCGTAAAAGTTCTACGAAAACATTTGGTTCAGTGTTGAACTGAACTGGAACTAAACTATAAATGAACTAAACTTTGAATTTCGAAAAATCTCATCTAATTGGATCTATTTCGGGAGATAGAAGATCAGATTCGAATTTTCAGCCTTAAGGCTATCGAATCAGTAATGTTACTCTTTATATATGCAGTTAACATAATATTAACTCTTATTATTAGCAAGTTAAACCCCCAAAGGCATTAAACTACAAATCAGTATTAATGATCATTAATGTCCTTGATTATAACTTACAATTTTTTCCAAGAAAAATATTAAAGCGTTAAAGTGAAAAACTCTAGTTTACATATGTTTAAAAGTTTCTCGGATGGTGCTTCTTGTTTCCTGTTTCAAAACTAAAAATAAAAGTTATGGGGGGGGGTAAGAAAGAATAAGCAAAAAAAAATCATTCGAAGGATAAAATATTTAAAATTCCTTTTAATCGTTCGTTAAATAGCAAAATATTTGCAACCATTAAAAACTCATTTTTTGTTGCCTCGTTTTTTCCTCCATTTTTGTTGTTGTTATTTTTTTTTGGAAGAATCTTCTTCCTTTTTGTGTTTGGTGTGCAGCCGAAAGAAAAAAATGCTTAACACAAAATTTCTTCTTCACAAAAATTCATGTGCGTGTGGGAGTGAGTGTATGTGTGTAAGTTTGTGTGAGAACGTTTTGGTCGTTTATATATTCAGCCAGTCATTCATTCATTCATTCATTCATTCAATCCATCGGTTCGTGCATTTATTCAATTTTTATTTTTGGTAGCATATACCAGGATGTGTATGTATGTAAGTGAACAGTCTCCCTCATTATATTCACTTAATGTTGAAATATGTCACATAACCCAGCAAACAAGAAAATTTAGAATTGTTTAAAGTAAAGTATTCATTTGGAGGATTGAAATTATTTATTTATTTATTTTAAACAGAATATGAGATTTTACATTTCATTCTTCTTAAATAAAATTATTGCTTTTATTTCAAATTGTTTATTGGGTTATCATTATCCTTCTTGATGGTTTGTTGGTATAGGCAACATTAGCATCGAAAAATGTTAAAAAAAATGAATCGAAAAAAAGCTGTAAAATGTGTAGTTGAAAAATCCTTAAGTTAAACAGCGTTTAAACAACGATTTGTTAACGATCGTTATCTAAAAAAAAATTGTTGAACAAATTGTTTTTTTCTATTTTGTTTGTTACTTGAAAACATCTCCTTTTTATTGCTCTTCTATTTAAAATGTTTGATTTTGTTGTTGTTGTTTTTTCTCATTTTTCTCCATTTGTTTGCCTTAAGGGCTGCTAAACATATCCTTGTAGTTTGTTAATCGTTAACGATTATTAGAAAAAAATGAATAACTCCAACATTGTTGAAGGTCCTTTTCAGTGTTTGCATGAAAAGGCACCCTTTTTTTCCTTCAAAGTTTTTTTGTTTTTGTTAAAAACGGCAAGAATTTAAAGTCTTTTTTGCAATTCATTTTTAAAAAAAACCTTTTTTTATTGTGAAATTATGTAAATAATGTATTTATGTTCCAAAGCATGTTGACTCTCGACTGATGGCATATTTATTTTTAGTTTGATAAGTTTATTTTCTAAACATTTACCGACAACTAAAAGAACATTAAATAAATAAAAGATCTGTAAAGTAATGGGATTTTAAATTTACAATTTACTTAAAACTTAGTTTTTGTAAAAATCAACCTTGACTCGCCTTAAAATATCCACAAACTTTCATACTTTCCTCAATAGTTTAAATAAGGTCCATATTTCCTGAAATGAAAATTTGAATAAACCTTCATATCTTATGACACTAAAACTATTGAAAAATTCGCATCGGTTCTGATTTTGAGGTTGATCTTGTTTCGCATCAGTTCCGATTTTCATACAAATAATTCATTTATATTCATACTTCATTCCAATCATGTGACATCAGTCAAATGAAGGCGACTACCGACTATTCAATTAAGATAACTGTACACAGAGTAACGTCATTTCGCAATATGTTCGTCACAAACACAAATATATTCACGGCAAACATGTATTGTTATCACCAACATGTTTATTGTAGAATTTATTTTATTTTGATAAAATTTCGTTGCTGTAATAAAATTATTTTTATTAAGTAAAAAATAGAATTGTGGTCGCAATATGTTTGACTCAACACAATTTGATTGTTATTGAACAGCCCGTTATAAACAAAACTATTGTTATTCGTACAAAATATTATTTTCACTGACAACTGATTATGAACAAATATTTTTTAAATAAAACATGTTTGAATTAATATTATCATTATTTAAAAAAATTAGGTATTAAAAAGATTAAGTTATTGACGAAATCATTTCAAATAATGATGACATATTTTCCAAAGGTTTTTTTATAAAATGAGAAATATATTGAATTTTTTATTCAATAACAAAATAATGCGAACAAATAAATTTTTTATTCAACTTAAAATATTTTTGATTGTAATAACAATATTCCTAGTGTCGGTAATAATATTTTAATTGCCATAACAATATTTTTAGTTGACAATAACAATAACTATTGCTATTAATGCAAAAATAAAATGCGAATAAACAAATTTTGTAGTAGCGGTAACAATATCTAATAACAATAGTGTGCTGCTTCTCGTTTATGGTTACCGCAAACATATATTTGCTGTAGTGGTAGACTTAATATAAATGGAAATAAATGGTTTTCGGTTTTATTTATTTATTTATTTATTTATTTATTTTTTTACAGGCAGCATAATAGATATTTCGAACCCAAATAATTCGGGAGTATTCAGTTCGGCAATTTACTGTTGCAAAAACTCATTCAGACTTAAAAGAATTTGGGGACTGTTAAGTTCGACAAATACGGATGCATTAAATATAACTAATTCACACCTAATATAATTCGGGAGCATTTGAATTCATCATCTTAGCACGAGCATATAATTGTTTGGTCAACTAAATCTGTCTTTTGTGTCAAAGCCCTGTCTGTATATCCGAAAATATTATAAACTAAATGAGAATTATAAAAATAAAAATTATATTTCATTATTCATATTCTTGATTGAATTTTAACATGCACTAGCATGCATGTTGTTGATTACGCATAATTCAAAATGGAAATAGAAAAACCATGTTGTACATTGTTCCTCCACCACCACAAGTGGTGAAGAGGGGTATATTAACTTTGCCATTTTGTGTGTTACACTAAGAGGGAATCATCTCAGTTCCATATTGTTTATAATTTATATGAAATCAAAATCTGAGTCGATTTAGCCATGTTCGTTCGTGTTGTTGGCACGCTCACATCCATAAAAATTATGAGATCTATGAAATTCGACATGAGTATTTGCTATAGTCCTGAGAAGTATTCTATTTAAAACGAGCATAATCGGTATAATTTATTAAAAGTTATAGGCCGATATCTGAGACATCCTCTAAGTTCAAGCAAAAAAGTTTTCGTGATCTTGTTAATTATAATCGAGTGTATGTGTGATTTTGCATGTACATAACATATTGTATTTACTTCTCACGCATTTGGGGTGGAGGGTACTGAAGATTCCTCATAGCCAAATATATTATTCTTACTTGTTTTGTTTTGAATTAGTTAATTATTATAATGTCAATATAAACAGATTTGTAACGGACCCTATAGAGCTGAGTCCAAATGCTCACGAAATGATAAATTTTTTATCAAAATTTTGACCTTAAAAAATATGTTCTAAAATCTCAAAGTCTGAGTCCTAAAACACAATGCTGTTTTGAAAACCATTATTTGTTTCTGATCATATTTTAACGGGTCTTTCCAGACCTTCAACGAAATATATAAACTAAAATGTAAAATTTAAATTGATTAATTTTTACCTCTGCAACCTTAACTACCGAAAGGATGAGAAGTATTTAGATGTTATAGGCTAACGGTTAATAAAAGGAAGAAGATTTTTCTAATTTGTTCTTTATTGTTTTGCCATCGCTAATTGGTCACACAATTTGAAAAAAAAAACTGTAACAAATTTAAGGCAGAGAGAGAGAGAAAGATTTTTTAAATTCTTAAATTATATTCAGAGATAAAAGAAAGGAAATGAAAACTTAAATTACAATGTCAATTAATGTCAAATTGACACGTGTAAATTTCGCTGAACAAAAATTCTACAGAGAATATTGAATTTATATTGAAAAAATATTATTAAGGACACGCGTCATATTAACCGTGCAACCACGTTAAGTGTACACATACTTAAAATAAATAAATAAACAGACGGACGGATGGACGGACAGATAGATGGATGAATGATTCAGATTCATATAAATTTAT
>PYHX02000413.1:8315125-8356008 GCA_004302925.2 Cochliomyia hominivorax
GTCAATTTTGAAATATAGAAAATTTTGTTATGTTCATAAATCGCTGCTTCAAGTTACTTTAGTTTTACATTTTCATATATCGCGCATTTGCTTCAACTTCGTCATAAGTCAAAAAACAAAAGTTTTGACTATTTTAAAAGCCAACCAATATGTATACCAACTTTTATTGTATCAAAGAGGATTTCGGAAATAAATTGGAAATAAAGTGTTATTTCAGTCGTCTGTCGGTTGTTGTGTAGTTTCCAGAAAAAAATAATTTTTTGAGTTATGACCATATTGTGATAAAAGAACGACACAAAGTAGACATCTTGCTCTTCTCAATTTTATACAGAAAGGCCATCGCTCTTCTTAATTTTCTATAGAAAATTTTCGCTCTTCTTAATTTTCTATAGAAAATTTTCGCTCTTCTTAATTTCTATAGAAAATTTTCGCTCTTCTTAATTTTCTATAGAAAATTTTCGCTCTTCTTAATTTTCTATAGAAAATTTTCGCTCTTCTTAATTTTCTATAGAAAATTTTCGCTCTTCTTAATTTTCTATAGAAAATTTTCGCTCTTCTTAATTTTCTATAGAAAATTTTCGCTCTTCTTAATTTTCTATAGAAAATTTTCGCTCTTCTTAATTTTCTATAGAAAATTTTCGCTCTTCTTAATTTTCTATAGAAAATTTTCGCTCTTCTTAATTTTCTATAGAAAATTTTCGCTCTTCTTAATTTTCTATAGAAAATTTTCGCTCTTCTTAATTTTCTATAGAAAATTTTCGCTCTTCTTAATTTTCTATAGAAAATTTTCGCTCTTCTTAATTTTCTATAGAAAATTTTCGCTCTTCTTAATTTTCTATAGAAAATTTTCGCTCTTCTTAATTTTCTATAGAAAATTTTCGCTCTTCTTAATTTTCTGTAGAAAATTTTCGCTCTTCCTAATTTTCTATAGAAAATTTTCGCTCTTCCTAATTTCTATAGAAAATTTTCGCTCTTCCTAATTTTCTAAAGAAAATTTTCGCTCTTCTAAAGGAAATTTTCGCTCTTCTTAATTTTCTATAGAAAATTTTGCGCTCTTCTGTGAACTCCCTTCCATATTTAAAGAAAACAATGTCTTCTATCATTTTTAAATACTGCAATCACTGTTGCTGTTTTAAAGAAAAGTGATTTAAAAATCACTTTCACTGGGAACAAGGTTATTCAAAAATCACTGTATCGATCATCACTTTAAAGTAGATAAATCTCTTAAAATTTTGCGTCACGATGCGACCTGTCGTCGCATGAAGCTAATAATTAGAGCTATATATATATAGTCGAATTGGACCCGACATATATTGATTGCATATTTTCATATTCATTAAAGAAGATTAAAGTAGCGTTTGATTTGCAGCTTTTGACAACAACTAAAATCTGACACGATATAAAGGACTCCAATTTCTTGTGCTAATAAATTTCTCCAAGTGTAAAAATATCAACTCTAAATCAAAACTAATATTTCATATCCCAAAAGAAATATTAATTTGTCAATAACAAATTTCACACATAAACATTAAAATATTTTAAATTTTTCATTAATTTCATTAATAATCCTGATATTTATAATGGAACTTGCTCACATAATATTTTACCGACTCCCTTCCCTCCTTTATAAATTAAATGTAATTTTTTACGCATTTTTTACACAATTAATAATACCAATGTACTTTTTTTATATGTATATATGTATGTATTTATGTATGTATGTATGTATGTATGTATGTATGTATGTATGTATGTATGTATGTATGTGTAAGTGTTATTTTAACGAAAAAATATTTATTTTTTCCAAAAAAAAGTATAAAAAAAAAACAAAACGGAAGTGAAATAATTTAGTTAAAATGAATGAAAAAAAAGAACTGAAAATTATTTAAAAATACCATGAAAATGTGGTTAAATAATTTAATTTATAACAATATAAATTGAGACAACATTTACTGATACATACATACATATATGTATGTATAAATGTATGTGTATATATAGGAATATTTAAGTACATAAAAACATGGCCACCAAACAAACCATCTGACCATAAAGAGTCAAACATCAGTCCATTCAGCAATTGAAACTTGACCAACAACTGTGGACAAATGCATTAAATACCAAATGTAACCAAATACACAACAATTAAAACCAACAACAATTTTAACAAACAACAGTTATAATAAAAAAATAACCATAAACCGTTATAAACTGAATAGACCAGGAGCGTAGAAACATATAGTGATAAATTTGTGGATTCTCCTGAAGCCCCTTTGAATAAGTAATTCGAGATTCCTGAGACTGTGAAGAAATATAAGGGGCAGCTACATCGCTGAACCATCTACAATTGCGAATAAAGCCACATATATCTCCCATATCAGCCAAATACGTCTGTGATTTTATCGAACTTCAAAACAACTTATTTAAAAAATGTCCCTGATCACTACGTATATATGAGATTTAAGCAGTTTGATTTTCGAAAAAGGCTCATATAGAGCACAGTATTAAATTATGGACTGATCCTCGCCAAATTTGGTTGTATAAATCTACTGTAATTCGTGGACCACTGTAGTATTTATTTGTGCCAAATTCAACTAAAATAAATTCATAACTGTATGTTTAATCCAATTCCGTAAAGAAACTTAAATGGGAGCTACCCGAAAATTGAACCAATCATCCCAATTTTCATTGATTTCGTACCAAATTTTATCGAAAATCTTTAAAATTGCGACCTGTGGAGTATACATGGTCAAATAGCCCGCCGATCAGACGAACATAGTAATACTGTATACTGTACTAGAACTGGAAAGGAACTAGAACTGATTTAGAACTCAACTATGATAGCATTAGTGGTAGTGTAGGGTACATAAAAGACAAAAATACCTGTAAATTCGACAAAAAATTGTAAACCTTACACCACCGGAGGTGGTCGGATTTATGCGTTTGAGCTGATGTTTGCAATATACAGAATAAATTGTGTTACACCCACCATTAACTTACCGTTCGACTCAGAATCATTTTCTAAGCCGATTTAACGATGTCCGTCCGTCCATCTGACTGTCTGTCTGTCCGGGTGGCTGTAAAAGTAAATTAAAAATTTGGTAAAAGTTATTAGTTTGGCCTTAAGAAGAAGAACATTGAAGTTGGCCATGTTCGGTCCAATATTTCAGTTACCTCCCATATAAATGTCCTCCCGGAAAAAGGTTTTAAGCTCATAAAAGTCCTAAATATAAAGCAATTTTAATAAAATTTGTCAAAAAAAGTGCTATAATATTCTAAAACGATGTGCTAAATTATGCGAGGGTAGGTCCATCAATACTAATAGTTCCCATACAAGCTTCCTTCCAAATATCACTTTGAAGGGGCATAAATCTCACAAATACTTTGGTATTGCAATAACAACTGGTCAAATTAAAATAAATAAAACAAAAATCGAATGTAAAATTTCACGAGAATCGGTCCATAATTTCTTCGAAGTCCCATATAACCCCCAGAAAAATTCATTTTAAAACTCTTAAATTTCACATGTTAGTTTTACCATAATATACTGCATACTTAAGAATAAATCAGAAAATAAAATTATGCGAGGGTCGTTTATTAACTTTTCGTTACTGCTATTTATAACCAACATAGTAGTGTAGGGTATTTCATAGTCTGACTTGACTGACAACAATTCAATGGAGAAGTAACTTTCTTTGGAAGTAAAGTTTTTTAGCCTCAATTCCATTTTTTAGTTACAAAATTCGTCATTATTATAAATTTTTAATTCAGATGTTTACCCCCCAAATTGCCATGTTTGGTATTTTTGACTGGAGTCAAATGTCAATAATTATTGATTTAAGATTTATTCGTCCTCCTTCCTAATTGCGATTATATTTCCTTCTCTAAATATTCATTCAAACGCATCTGTACTGAATTCCAAATTAAATCCTCAAATTATTCACAGTTTGGAACGATATCGAAAATAGTTGAGTTGCAACATTAAAAAATAAGAAAAAAGGAATTTATATAAATATACAGTTATTTCAATAATTACAAAACCACAAATTTACTAAAGTACAATCCAGTTAAATGGGCAACTGACTGAAAACAACTCTGCCAACTCTGACCAACCTACCAAACAACAAACTATTTATTTACACACACACACACAAATACATAAACAAAAAAATACTCAAACGAGTGGGAGTTACAACATTTCAATGTAGTTAAGGAGTAGATGATGGTAAAACAATAACAAGGCCACAAAAACAAATCCTGGACAAAACCACAGAAACAGTAAAATAGAGTAAAACTTTATTGCTCACAACACACACAACTCATACACACACACACACAACTAAAAGTTGTTACAATTGGCAGGGACAACGAAGCAAATCGTAAAAAAATAGTTTTAAAACAAAATTTTATCCCAAAGAAAGAAAAAATTAAACTAAATTTGTATCTGTTGTTTATATGTTTCAGTTCCTTTAGACATTAAACCATGTCATGCAACAGTAACACAACAACACATTTTGCTACATCACCAGCAGCAGCAGCAACAACAACAACAACAGCAGCAGCAACATCAAAATACACATAGTAACTCTTTAATGGTCATGAACGGAAATGAAAGAATGTTAACAACATCTACAACAAATACTTCCGCCTCAAACAACAATAATAACAATAACGGCAATAGCAATACAATAGCTACAAGTGCTACTAGCAATAGTAGTTGTAGTAGTATCACAAACAAGAGCACCTCTTCACCAATAACGCCTCAACAAACGACAACAAACTCTACACAATTGTCAGCAACACAAGTCCTTAACTCCTCAACTAATATTAGCAGTAATGGCAATAGCAATAGTTGTGGAAATGGTAGCATTAATAACAACAGTAACACAAACTGTAGCAATAGTAACAGCAGTCATGGTAGCAGTCAGGAAAATCTTAATGACAATATGACAACAAACAACAACAACAGCAATACAAATAATGGACAGCAGCAGTCAATGACAGGAACGACACTTGTCAACGGAAGTTGTAACAACCACAATGGCAACTGTAATCAAACAAGTTTAAACATCAACAACAACAACAATAATAACAACAATAGCAACAGTAACAGTAACACAACGTCATGTGATAACAAATCATCAACAAATCCTTGTGGACCAGGACCACCATCAATGCAAACAGCATTACAACAGCAACAGCAACAGCAACAACAACAACATCATCACCAACTTCAATTGTCTCTACATCAACAGCACCAACAAGCCTTAAATATTTTACAATGTTCAGCCAATCGTTTGACATTAAGCGAATGCAATATGAATACAAACAACATAAATAACAACACTAACAACAACATTATCAACAACAGCAATAACATAAACAATTGCCACAATAATAACAATAGCAATAACAATAATCAACATGCAATTGAAACAGCTTTAGCTTTACAACAACACTTATTACAACAGCAATTGAATACAGCTGCAATTGCTGCTAATACTTCAGGCATTTCATGTTCTCAATCTCATCCCTCACACTCACACGCACACTCACATACACATCATCACACACATCCTACACACCTCATTGATTCTTTGTGTCCATTGTCGAGTTCGACATTGTCATCGTTGCCACCGTCGTTGTCATTGTCTTCAAATGTCGCCTGCTCTACACCATCGTCCGTCTCTAATGCCTCCATGTCGTCCACTTCGCTGGCCTGTGGCTATTGTTGCCAACCAATTTGTGATCGTTATATAATGCGTGTCGTTGACACTTCATTCCACGAGAGCTGCCTTAAATGTGCAACATGTTCGTTGCATTTAGTGCATTCCTGTTTTGCCCGCGATGGTAAACTCTATTGTCGCATCGACTACGAGAGGTAAGTTTTCAATTTACAGTTTACAATTCATGTGCAATGTTCGTGTGTGTGTGTAAAAGAAAATTTGTCTGTTGATTTTAAGTTTTTTATTTGTCCCTGGAGTGAGTGCGTGAGTGAGTGTGTGATTTAAAGGATATCGATGGTTTAATATCCTGTGTATAATGCCAAAGGCAAATGTTTTAGATTTTAAAGAGCGCAATTTTTGAAAGTTTTTAGAAAATTCTATAATTTAAGTGTTTTTTTCTAAATTGTGGGTAGAATATCTTTCGGAATTCTCGAGTATTTTAGAAGTGGTTAAATTAGAGTTATTAAATCTAATGTTATTGAGAATTTGATCGGAAAGAAAGAAAGAAAAAAACCAAGTTCATGTTAACGACTAAAAATATTCAAAATAATCCATTCTTATCCCACGATATCAGAGAAGAGTAGTATTATAACGTTTAAGCTGGAACACAATTGGGGTTCCATGGGCGGAATTTTAAGAGTGTCAAACTTTTGATTTACATTTTATTTCAAAAATTTGTTTACTCTTTATGACCCTTGACGACAATTCTAAGACATATAATTAAAAACGACTGAAGTCAAATCTTTACGCAGTCCAAAAATAAATAATTTATAATTTAAAAAAATGTGTCTGCACTCATTTTTATCAAAAGTGAACTTTTTCTTTAAAGCATTCATTACAATTATATAAATCTAAAGGGGCTAAGTCCAGACTCTCTCGAATTTAATAAGTCTATATGATATTCCCATTGTCTCCAGTTCTCGAATCGAAATTGTTATATAAGTTAATTGTGCTTGAATCGGAAATATAATTAGAATCAAAATGGAGGTAAAATTCTGTACGTTAAGCATTATTTGATTGCGGGTGTATGGAAAGTGTCGTGGCATAATAAGTTTGAACGAAAAACACATAGGAGGTCCAGTATCAGAGCTATAAAGACACAAAATGAGATGTCTCGGCTATTACATTTTTTATAAGGTTTGCAAAAATGTGTTCCATTTTAAAGTTTGCCAAAAATTTTGAACCAATCATTTCCGAATTCAATAGGCGCGATATATTGTAAGATTAGTAACGGTCCCAAAAACAACAAAAAGTTTTTGTACCATGTGGGAAATATTTTGTGTTAAAAACTGAATATATTTTTGATCAGAAATAACATTCACTTTGATATAAGCGATTTAGAAAAGCTATAACCTATAAAATATAGGTTAGATAAGTTTACGTTTTCCAAGTCTATTACGTATTACGTAATGCAAGTTCTGTATGCCTTGCATATCCCAGCTTGAAAGCAGGCCGTATCTATTTGGAAACTCTGTATGTGCATTGTCCAGACCATCCAATTTCGGCCTGTTTGAGAAATAATTCGAAAATAATGTTTCTAATATGACCAAGTAGAATTGCAAGTGACACCGTAGAACCTTCCCTGACTAGCTCATCGTCCTGTTCATTACCAAAGTGGTCCCTATGCGCAGGGATCCAAGATTTTCAAGATGGTATTTTTCTCTGTTTTGGAAGACTTAAAAGGATCTTGTTACATTTGCTATCAGAGACAGAAGTGCCACCTGACAGTCGACAAATACTCCAATACTTCTAAAGATATTCCTTTTCAAGAAAATGGGTACAGCTGCCTAGATGGAATAGGGGTTCAAATTCTCTAAAATATTTTATTTAATTAATTATTGTTCTGAAGTTTGGCTCACAGATAGAACGTTCAGTAAACAAATTCGCGGTTTATCCAATTTTTTATAGGGAAACGTGTGTTAACAACCAGTTTAAATGAATAATCACTCAAGTGACTACAGTGCTAAAATCTCTCCTAAAAAAATATAAATTTAAATGTAAAAACTAATTTAAATCTGTATAATTTTATTTTAATATTTATTACATTTAACCGACAGACTTTTTTTACGAAATCGTTGCCTTGGCTGCGGTCATAAAATTGCTGCCGATGAGCTGGTGATGAGGACACTTGAAAATGTTTTCCATTTGAAATGTTTTGCGTGTGTCGTGTGCGGTGCGATACTCAAGAAGGGCGAACAATATGTTGTTAAACAGGGCCAACTGTTTTGTCGTTTCGATTACGAGAAAGAAGTTGAAATGTTGCAAGGATACGGTAAGTAACAATTACAATAACAACAGCAGCACTTTTAATAATACTTTGCTTTGAATAAATAAATAAATTTGTTAAGAAGCAACAAAGTGAAAGCAAAAAAAAAACATTTTTAACTGGAATGTTGATATTTGAATTAAAGCTAAAAATTTAACTAAACATCAAATCAGAGATACAAGAAAATGTTTAATAAATTGTTTGAAATCTTTTGCTGTTCCAACAGATTTCTATGGTGATGATTTGTTTGCGCCAAAGATGGATGGTCGTAGGGGTCCCAAAAGACCGCGTACAATATTAAACACTCAACAGAGAAGAGCTTTTAAGGCTTCATTTGAAGTATCACCAAAACCTTGTCGTAAAGTAAGAGAAAATCTAGCCAAAGAAACCGGTTTAAGTTTAAGGATTGTACAGGTAATACCAACACATGTACAAACACATTTATTTTGTTTTATGTTAATTTCTATTTCCCCTAAAGGTTTGGTTTCAAAATCAAAGAGCGAAAGTTAAGAAAATACAAAAGAAAGCTAAACAGGAGGGTCATACTAAAGGCAACAGCGATTCGCAGGATTCTCAGGAATCTGATAATAGTAATATGACAAAAATCAAAGATGAGGCACAAAGTGATAATGAATCTTTAATGGATTCACCATTTTCAACAGCGAATACCGCGGATACCATGGCGAAATTAAGAAATTGTATAAAAGATGAAAATGAAAATGCTCCTTTCAATTGTATAGAAACCAATAAAGGTGATTTTATCTAAAATATATTCTTAAAGGAATTTAAAATTCATATTCCATATTAATTTTCCTTTTTCAGAGAACTGCAATAAAACCAATGAACCCATTTTGAATACCATTTTGGGTTTAAGTTATTCCACATTCCAACAACTGATGGGACCTTTTTCACAAACTCCCATGATCAATCCGATAGATCGTTTGTATAGCATGCAAAATTCCTATTTTCGTCCTGAAGAATTAGCATATAGTGAAGCTGGTGGTGGTGGCGGTGGAGGTGGAGGTGGTCTAGGAGGTGGAGGTGGGAGTGGCATTAATATGGGTAGTTTAGTAAATAAAGACATTAATGATAATTAAATTTTAGAATTT
The DNA here is from genome assembly GCA_004302925.2 of Cochliomyia hominivorax. Lineage (NCBI taxonomy): Eukaryota > Metazoa > Arthropoda > Insecta > Diptera > Calliphoridae > Cochliomyia > Cochliomyia hominivorax. The sequence continues at coordinate 8,324,227 of PYHX02000413.1, forward strand.
TAAGTAGTTTTAAGTTGCACTTAACTTTAAAATAATTAAAAACCACAAAAACAACAAACAAAATCAAAATTAGTATTTGTAAAAAAACAAAAACAAAAAAGGATAAGAAAGGATATGCATTTTATGTTTATCACATTTTAAGTGTTATTAATTTAGAAAATCAAAAAAATGAAAAAAATAAAATAATAATTAATTGAAAAGAAATTGAAAAAATAAAAAAGTATAAAATAAAATCTAATGAAAACGTGTTATTTTAAAAATAAGTTAAATATTGGATTTTAAATATATTCAATCCGAATATCATAATTTATAACATGAGATCAAACTACCGCGCACGATGTTAACTATAAGTCACATCCTTAAGTCAATTGTTTGCTCCTCTTGGTTGTCATCTCGGTTGCCGAATACAACTATATACAACTGATCATTTCGTTAAAAATCATCTAAGTATATTCGCTCGGAAAGCTTCAATGTTGCTTTTTTACGTTTATTTCCGTTTATTGAATCTGCCCAAGACCTGACAATGGGTATTCAAATCTTTAAATATAAAACTAAATATAATTTCTTTCTAGGAAGAAAGTAAGCAGATGGTCGATCCTCACATTATCGGTATAATATGTTGGTTTTACGAAGCTCTGTGACTGAATCGTCTACGACTAGAGGGCTAGAATGGTTCCATAATTTATTTTTCCTTAATTTGGTTTACCATTCTTTTAATAATCGCATCTCCTGCTACCATAGTTGGATGCCAAATGTCCACATTGACTTAAGTACATTATTATACAAGATGACTTCATTGTCGAGCTTAGTTTGGAATGGCTATTAATTAGCGTTTGAGGGCTAGATGAATTCAAATTGATTTGAAATATCCTGGCTTTAGTTAGACGACCCCATATAATTGTTTGTCCATAATCCGTTTTAGGTGTATTTATACCATTAAGTGTAACAGCGGCACAGTTTTCCCTTCTTAACACCGCCTAAGACTCTTCTTATTTTGGAGATATACAATGATTTTATTTCGCCGATTCGACAAAGGTATTTTAAAATTGAAAATTGTAGTTATTCATGCAAAAATGTACCAAAATCGAATCAATGACTTGATTTGTTTTGATGCTCTGTAGTTACCGCTTGAAGAACTTAAAGTTTAAGGCTCCATAGATCCGTATTTGGAAAAAGGGCCAATAATTTAAAGATTTTGTTATAGATATATAAATCACAATATAAAGGCCTTTTTCACACAAAAACTTTGAGAGTTTTTGCATTCCATTGTTACTGGTAATGAAAAATGAACACAATGAAATCGTCCAAACAGTCAATTGTACGACGTAGACAAGGTAATCAACAATCTTTTAAAAAACAGGAGGGTACTGCAGCAGTATGCAATTGGTTCGTTTGAAGTGAACAATCGATGTAATACGACCACAACATTCGTCTGACTATGAGAATGCTGGATCACATGTTGCAAGACTAGTTATTGGATGGAATGGAAAATACCCCTTCAGAATAAACAGAAATTAGCTATCGAACATAACAATATCTATCTTGGACTTCTGACATTATATTAGTTTGATAGATGATCTAAACTAGAGTAGCCTAAGAGATATGGCCTGCTTTTAAACTACGATGTTCAGGACAACTCCTGAATCGTAATCGTATTGATGTATCCAGCTCTCTCTTAATAATCAGGAGTCTCTGCGTGTTAGACTTGCATGAATGTAGACTTGGACTACCCTTAAATGAAAATTGTGGTAATAATTTTGAGATGCAGGAAAGTGTTGTTCACCTCCTATGTGAATGGCCGGCCTTGACCAACTACATACTGAACTCTCTTTGTGAAGATTCACAAGTCAAATTAAACGACCTACTTAGATCCCTAATAGATACGGAATAGATCTAGTACAATAGGCTCTTATTATTTTACATGTTGTTTGGTCATGTCATTGAAATTCTACTTGAAAGTACCACTTAGGAATCCACTATACCCGATTTTCAAAAATTAAAAATTATTGAATTTCTTTTTGAAAGCGTCATTTCCTTAATATAATGGATCCAATCAAGGATCCAATTCCTTAAATCCCTCTACAAAATTATGAAAAAAAATATTCAGATATAAATATTTTCAGCATTTGTGAAAAAAACTCGAATAAATGCTGAATAAGTATAATAAAATAAGTCCTTTTAAATGTTAAAACATATTTGCAGGTGCAGTCAAAGTACAATTTGTTCCACTCAGTTGACATAAACAAGGGGGACAAGAAGGCAGACAAGGCAAACAGGCATCACATTTACAAAATGTGGCAAATTCGAAACATTTGCCAACTAAAACAACGAAGGTTATGTAATCTAAACGAATACGAAAATAAAAATGGTAAAATTGAAAAACTTTCATGGGTTTCTATACATCTAACAAGGGTTGACTACTACTACCACTACCATGCACACATACTAAAGCACATGGTTTAGACAGAAAACAAAAGGACTTTGGAAACAGGGATCATAAAACGTTTTACTTAAAAATGCGTAAAATCTTATTTCGTCATGCATTGTTACAAAAGGGCGACAATTGTTGTTTTTATGTCACATTGCATCCAAACAATGCCCGAATAACATCACAAACACTTGTGTCATAGAAAGAACATTCTGCTTTTTTTCTGTAGTTGTTCTTACTTTTGTTACTGCCATCGTTACCCCAGATACAACAATGAAATGTTTTAGATGAAAAGAAGCTAAAATATCTAATCTAATGTTTGACATAGTGTCACACTTAGACACACACTCTCACATACACACATATATATCACATACAAATTTTTGGAGATATAAAATATTCGAACTCCCCAAAATATTCAAGTGAATTCAATTGAAGCGAAAATTGTGTTGTATTGTTAAACATTGTATTTTGGGTGCCAAAGTTGAAAAGTTAAAAAAGAATTCAATGAATTTGAATGTTTCATACATTCAATACATGCATATGTTACACATACATATACATCTACAATATTGTACACATATACATATCAGATAAAGGGGATACATTTGCATTTATGCATATTTGAACTTCAAATGAAATTTAATAGTTAAATCATTTTTGAATATTAAATCAGATGAACTTGTATTTAGAAATTTAAGTCATGGATTGATTTTAGTTTACACCTTAAACGATTAATGCATTTCCGTTCTTTTTTTCTTCTTATACCCTGCACCACCGTGGGTGGTTGCCGTTTGTTCTGATGTTTGTGAAATGCAAAAGTATACCGTTCGACTTAGAATAATTTTTTGAGTCAATTTTTTGAAATATCTCGATTATTATATTGGACTATTTAAATTGGTCATATTCGGTTCAGTACTTCAGATACTTCCCATACAAATATACCTGCCGGAATGGAGGTTTATGCTTATGAAAGTTCTCAAAATAAAGCGATTAAAACGAAATTTGGCAAAAATAATTCATACAATATTATTAAACGATGTGCCAAATCATGCGGGGGTCAGTCCATTACTTTTAATAGGTTCCACACAAGCTCCACTTTGAAGGGCATAAATCACATATGCTTTGGTATTACAATAACAACTAACAAAATTATACGAGGGCCGGTTCATAATTTCTTCAAGCTACCATTTAACGCCTACAAAATTAATTTTAAAAAGCATAAATTTCGCATAAATCTTAGTGTCACAATAATGTGCGGCACAGTTAAGAATAAATCAGAAAATTAAATTATACGAGGGTCGTTCATTAATTTTTCATAACTATTATTTATAACCAACCATGTGGTGTAGGGTATTACATAATCTGACTTCATCGACTATAACATCTTTACTTGTTTTTATTTATCCTTCATGAAGGATAATTTATCACAATATGTGTCACATTAGTTACAGTAATTTTACAATTAACTACGCCACTAAAACGTTTAGAATCCAAATAAATGTTTTACAACAAACAAGTGTTTTGTTAAAGGAAATAAAAAGAAATCCGGAATGTAGAACAAATTTCACTGTGTAAAAAAATATTCATTAAACCTTTTTAAAGCAGAAAGAAATTTTGTAATCTGATCTAAAATTCTGTCAATAGACAAGTTTACAAAATAGTCTACTTTAGGTAATAGACCGATCTTTAAACTAATCTATAGCCTAACTCATGGATCTGTCTATAGTCTAGTAAAACCACAAATTTATAAACTAATCAATTCTATAGGAATTTAATCAAAAAATCTGTCTATAAATAAATGTATAATCTAGTTGATCTTTCAACTGGTCTAGTCTATTTAATAGACCTGTCTTTTTACTAGTGAATAGAATAGAGTTTGTAAACTAGTCTATAGTCCAGTGTAGTCTATTCATTGAACCTATTTATAAACGAATATGTAGGTCTAAAGCCTAATATATAGATCTGTCTGATCCAATTTTGAGGAATTTTTTTGAACGTTGTTGAAGTATATAAAACTGTATTATAGTTAAATTTAATGATGTCTAAAAAGTACGCATATTTTAAAACATTGAAAATATATCCTTATCAACTAAACTAGAACGTACTAAGGAGCAATAGTCATATCCACTTGGAAAAAAGAACCATATACACCGAAAAAATCTATGTAAAATTAAATAAAATATAAATAATTTAACTTTTTTCAATTATGATTTTGCTTCATAGATAAAAAATGTTAATTTAACATTGTTTCACAATAAATTCAACTTCTTCAGAAACTTCTTGAAACTTTTCTACTTTAAAGTTAACACATTAATATCGAAAAAATTCACCACAAACGCAAAAACGTTCAATTTAAACTAAATTAAAAAATAATATTTAATCTTAAATCAACTATGTTCAACATTGATTTTATTTCATGTTTTTTTCTGTGTGTATAAGATATAAAACAATAAAAATTTCGGTCAAGCCCGACTATGTAATAATCTAATACCGCTTTGTTGATTGTAATTGACTGCTATGAAAATATATGAATGACCCTCGAATAATTTGCTTTTCTTATTATGTGTGCGATAGATTATGGTGATACTAACATTTAAGGAAAATTTAGGCCTTTTACAAGAATTTTTGTTTGGAGGTTATATGGGAAATTCAAAAAATTATGGACCGACCCTCGTATAATTTCGCACAGAAGTTCAGGTTTACATTTATCTTAGAATGATTAAATCCTTTTACAATACCCAAGTATACGTACGATTTGAGAGTTTCAAAGTATAAATGAGTAAACATGGATCGATCCTCGTAAAATTTAGCATATCGTTTTAGAATATAATAAGAAATTTGGTTAAAATCGTTTTATGTTTTAGAATTTTAAAGACTAAACACCACATACCCGGGTGGACATTTGAATGGGGACTAAACGAAATAAAAGACCGACCGACGATTGGAGTACGTACCAAATTTCATTAAGAACAAGCGAACAAGCTTTACATGTGCAGCCGGGACGGGAGGACATGATTAAATCGACTTAAGAAGTGATTCTGAGTCGAATGGACTTAGAAGAGTCCAGAATCAGGTAAATGTTATTTTAATTACATAACCCTGTTAACTTAACAGAATTTTATTCTTAACTTTAAACATCTTCAATAGTAACGAATGAACTCCTTTCATACTCTGTTATTAAAATGTAAACAAATGATTTCAAACAAAAAACAATAACAAGACACTTGATGGTGGCAAAAAAAGGAAAAGTGGGAGGAACTTAACAAAATCACTGTGAGTTTCATTCAAGTAGAAATAATAAATTAAATTAATCAGAATAATAAACAAAAAAAAAACAAAAACAAAATACAACATACCAAATTATTCCAAAATTATTTGCAATGAATTTGTCGTCATAAACAAATCTTAATAGAATTTGTGGCCACAATCGCAAGTTATAGAAAATCACCAGTTATCACATTTTCCTTAAAACTTTTTATTCTTTTTTTTTAAATTAACAACAATCAAAACATTAAAACTTATACATTTTTTATATTCAATAACATTATTATTTTTTATTATTTTTCAATTCGAAAACTTTAATTATTTCAATAAAAAACTCTGTATTAAAGAAATGATATTCAATATTTTAACTTGCATCATTTAATTTCTTATTGTTGTTTTAGTTTATCTTGTTAATCATTTCTCTTTCTGTTTTTGTTTCCTTCTCCTGCCCGTTTGACACTTGTTTAGAGTTACCATTATTTGTTTAACTGACATATTTAATGTGTTTTTATTTTACCCACCACCAGCACAAGTGGTGAAGAGGGTATATTAAGTTTGTCATTCCGTGTGTAACGCTAGGAAGATAAGAACTCAGACCCCATAATGTATGTATATATTCTTGCATTCAATTAAAATCTGATTCGATTTAGCTACGTTCGTTTGTCCGTCTGTTTGTTATTAGCACACTTACATCCACAACAATTGGCAGAGCTCAATTAAATTTGATCTGAGTTTTTTTTATAGTCCTGAGAAGTTTCCTTTTTTAAACCAGCAAATTCGGTTTGATATAATAAAAGATATAGACCGATATCTGAGGCAACCTTTAAGTTGGAGCAAAAAACTTTCGTAAAATTGTAAAAATTATAAATCGACAAATTCGAATGAAATAAATGTCATAACATTAAGTTATATGTATTTGAAAAAAAACCGGAGACTGGTTAACCGGTTTTTTGCATTTCAGAAAACCTAACGGTTTCAAACAATTTCTATTTTCGAATTATTCGATATGCCGCTTTCTTCAGTCGATTAACCGGTTTTTAATGCAAGTTAATTTTAAACTTTTCACTATTATATCCAACTTCACTTTTTTATATTCCGCCATGATTGAGAATATAAAAAAGTTTTTCATTCCAATTTTTTTTATTCGAAAAAGGAGATATGGATCTATAATTAAGATATATTCATATATAAAAGAATAATTTTCTGTAAAGCAAAAATAATGGGTTTAAATAACATCATTGTATCCCGACACATTATTTTAAATACTTCGGTATCGTATTTAAAATAATGTGTCGGGATACAGTACAAAAAATTCCTATATCTCACACATTATCCATATTTAATATTTTTTCTATAAAAGTATAATAATCAAACAAAAACCGGTTAAGCGATTTTTTTAACATAAAACCGTATTCGAGACCGGTTTTTTGAAAAGCTTATTTTTCGAATAACTCGAAACCCTATTTTCTGATAATGTTGGTTTTTTTGAATACACTATTTATTACCATTCAAATATTATTAAAATCGTTTCAGTAGAATGAACATTATATAGATGTAAAGCTTGTTTACACCTGTGAGTGTATGTAAGAAATTTAACGTATATATTTCACAAGCATTTGTGGTGGAGGGTATTGAAGATTCGGCATATCCGAATATATCATTCTTACTTGTTTTGTTTCGTTCGTGTGTAAATTATATAATTAATTACAATTTTATTTTAAATTGTGGTTGAACAAATTTACACTCGGATTACGAACAAAAACAAAAGAAATTTTTATGAGCCGGAAGAATAAAAGTGTAAATTTCTGTTATAAATTCTAAAATAGAAAATGGTGGTTGTTCTTTTTATTCTAATGGATTTTTCAACAAAAAGGAAACACGTGCTTTTCAATCTTTGTTAGATTCATTCGGGGGACAACTTTTTTCTCTTATTGTGCAAGTGTTCATTTATTTATTTATTTATTTACTTATTATACGGTAATTATGGCGTAAAATTTGCATAAAATAGTGTTTATTTACACTTATTATCGTCACAAAGAATGAACGTATTTGCCAAATTACTTGAAACTGTATTTACAGCGTTTTTTCAAGATTTAAAAATTTCTTTGAATTGAAAAATATTTTTGGGAATTTATACATTTGAATTTTAAAATCACAAGAAAATATTTTGTATTTGTTGAATGAAAATTGCGTTTGCGATATTAAAATATTTTATTACAACAACGTTGTAACTACGTCAATATTAAAAATCAAGTGATAAATTGGACGAAAATGTATTTTGTTTAAAAAATGAAAATAAACAAATTTCACACAAATCCCAACAAATCAAAAGACTTTAAAATAAGCTTATAACAAACTTACTAGCATAAACGTAAGGCTTGCAAAAATGTTAAGATAATTGTTATGAAACTCTTGTTAATATTTTTAGTTAAAGTACACAAAAAGCTTAGAATTGCAATTATAATTATTTTTGTAATATTTTTATAAGCTTAGAAGCTCAATTGAATTGAATTTTATTTTTTAATATTTTAAATTACACTTCAAAAATGGACATTTTTATACAAAAACACTTACAAAACTATTGCGAGCATAAATCTTTTACAAATCACATTTGTAAATATTATTATTCCAACAAGTGTATAGTAAGTGTTATAACAAATACTGTTGCTATAGGAAACATTTTGAAAGCATTATTTTAAATTTATCTATAATTTTGATTAAAATAAACTTATAATAAAAATCCAGAGTTTTACGCTTAAAAAGTAAAAATATAATGATGAAATGCCTAAAATTTTATTGAGAAGAGATGTCAATATATATTCTAACGCAACGTCCTGGTCAAAAATTGTATGTTGCTGAATATTGAGGGAATGTTGGAGAAAATTTTAGAACCCAAAAGCAGTTAAAATCACTTGACATTAATGGAAGGGTCTCTGGAAAAGGTTCACAATTTCATCACTAGTGATCAAAACTATAAAAATATTTTTTTTTTGTAATTTTTAATTTTAATTTAAATCAATTAGAAATAATAAAACTGTGAATTTATTGGTTTCACTTTTGCGAACTTAAATGTATGTTTAGAATTTTTCTTATACATATGTTGATTCATAATAAATAATATTTTTATTTTTTAAATAATTTAACAAAGTAAAATATATTTTTTTAAAATAAATTTTAATGTCAAAATTTCAACTAAAAAAACCTGCTTTATTACCAATAACCTAAGACGTTGGCAACCCAGTAAACGCATATGTAAACAATAGATGAATATTACTACATACTTGTATGGGGTTGCAAGCTTTACTAAAATTAGTGAAGACAAATACTTTTATTTTTATTATCTGCAGTACCCAAATAATTGCTAAAGATCGGATTTGATTAAATGGCAATAAACACTTGATTGGACTTTGCTGGTCTAATTTTATAAAAAAACTTTATAGAATGAAGTTTTTTCAATCAGAGACAACTTAACGGCACTTTTCTAATGTAAACAAGATTTTTTTCTAAGACATGTTGTTTGTCTAATTCATGCGATCAAATTTTCTTTATGCTATTTTATGTGGAATATTTCGAAAAAACGGAGAGCAAAATGCATAACGAACTAGTGGAATATGGCTTTTCCTCTTTTGTGGACAAAAAATGGATGAAGATTTCATATCCCAGCAAAATAGTGCTGCAGAACATGTTTCCAACCAATCAAAATCATAGTTTAACGAACGATATGCTTTGTTTTTGGACTGATCGACTTGGAATTCGAAGTAAAATTTAATAAAGAATTTGTGGGGTAACATGACTTTAATAATACTTTAACTGGGGCCAAAACTAAAATTAAGCAAGTTTGGATAATAAAAGATTTTCACTGAATCAAATGTCGTAGGTAATATTAACGAAAAATTTCGAAGAACTTTAACAAAAAATTTTCAAATAAACAGATTTTAATTGTAATTAACATAATTATTCTTCAAATTGAAGAATATTCTTCAAATATACTTAATCAAATAAATTTTGTTGTAAAATATTTTAAATGAATAAAAATTAATGAAAAATATGTTATATCAACAGATATTTAGTAAAAACGGGAGTGACGCATCGTAATTGAAATAACACGCAAATTTATTCAATTTTACATAGTAAAATGAAGTTAATTTGAATAAAATTTGTGTTAATTTAACAATTTTTTTCGTCAAATAATTTTGTATATTTTCTTTGTCATATTAAATGGAAAACGACAAAGAAAATGTAAACTGAATAAAGATAAACATAAAGAAGGGAAATAGTTTAAACTTTTCATCAGGAATCGTCCTACCACCTACTGACATTGCACTATTGAAAAGTTTTCGTCAATTTGAAGAATTTACGAAAAAAAAAAAAATATATATATATATATATATATATATATATATATATATATATATATATATATATATATATATATATATATATATATATATATATATATATATATATATATATATATATATATATATATATATATATATATATATATATATATATATATATATATATATATATATATATATATATATTATGTCCGTCTGTCTGTCTGTTTGAAACATTCTCACGCCTAAAATAATTGTCCCAATTCAATAAAACTTGGCCACATTGTTTGTTATTGTCCTAAGCAGTTTGCTATTTAAAACCACCTATAATTTCTTTTACAAAATTTCTTTTAAAAATTAATTTTAGCATACAATTGCACGTGCTTCATCATCGCCCCAAACTCTTTGTGTCATATAGGCCGTAATTTTGAGGATAATTTACTGAAATTTGTCACATATACTTACTTTTATTCAATAATAAATCCAAAGAAGTCATATTGTTCTGGGATCATAAATTGACCCAGCTCCCATATAGGAACCCTTCCTGGAATATGATTAATAGTTTATAAAATTCTTAAATTTGAACCAATTCTTTTGATATTTGGCACATTTTATTTTCCAACTATTTTAAATATATGCTATAAATTGTATTAACATGGGTCCATATTTTGACATAGCTCCGATATAACGTCTCTTCCCGGAAAACCGGTTTGAGCTTATAAAACAATCAAGTAAAGACTAATTCTATTGGAACTCGGTACATTTTTAAACTATTTTTAATGTATATTTTTAATTGGAACAATCTCGGTCCATATTTTGATGTAGCTCCCATATCAGGCCCCTCACAGTTTTCAGCTTATAAAACGAGTAGATAAAGACCAATTCTATTGAAATTCGCACAAATATTTTGCTAACTGTTCATATTATATTATATTACTTTGCCCTATATTGGTCCAAATGTTCCTATAGCTTCCTTATAACGGGATTTCCCGGAAAACGGATTTGAGTTTATAAAACATTTAAATAAAGTTCAATTCCATTAAAATTTAGCACAATGATTTTTCTAACTATAATTAAAGTATATAATAAATATGAACAATCTTGGTCCAAATTTTGCTGTAGCTCCCATAAAAGAGCCCTTCCCGGAAAACAGTTTTTTATACGCTCCACATTAGAAGTGGTAAAGAGAGTATATTAACTTTGTCATTCTGTGTGTAACGCTAAGAATGAATTATTTTAGTTCCCATAATGTATATATTCTGTATGTGTATGTGTATCTATGGAATATATGTTAACCTATGGAACCTAACGTATTACTTTACACGAATTTGTGGTGGAGGGTATTGAAGATTCGGCATAGCCGAATATAGCATTCTTACTTGTTTTTCGTTGTTTTCAACGAACATCACCTAGAGACCTTGTTTTTTTCACATTGATTACAGTTCAAAAATCAAAAAAATTTATATCTAAAAGTCGTACGTCGTTTAGCCATCAACTGCTCTCAATAATTTTGCATTTATTTATTTAGGTTCAACAGTCCAATTTCAGATTTTAGTAAAATAAACAAAAAAACGTACAAAAATCCAGAATGATACATAAACATATAACAAAGAGACACACACACAAACAGAAACACACATACTGAATACAAATAATTTAACAAATCTTAAATCTCAATAAATTTATTGTTTTATTGATGACAGACAATAATGTATTTATTGACAAAATGTAAACAATATATCAGTTTATTTTTGCCTTTTTTTATATTCAATAAATGTACGTATGTACGTATGTGTACATGTATAAATGTATTGATGTACATATGTGGCAAATGACATTAAAATAACATTGCAATTTTTGAGAAATTTTACACCAAAAAAAAAAAAAAAGTAGAAAAACGAATTCGTTTTCTCTTCCCAAACACACACAAATATAAATTCAAAATTTATGAACACACGCATAATAAAATCAAACGAGTAACATTTACACACACACATAAACATTCACTTAACTGCAGGAAACAAAAACTCCAAAATGTTTATTATTGTTATTTGTTTTTGTATTTATTTATCTTTGAATTGATTTTCACATATACGCACACACACACACACTCACACACAGTCAGCTATAAAATCAATTGAATTGTTACAATTTGCCAATATTTTGTGGGAATTTTATTGTACCTCAATGGGAATGAATGAATGAATGAGTGAGTAAGTGACCATTATTATTTGTTTAACATCCTGTGGTGCGTTTGTTTGTGTGTGTTTAATTCATAGTTCACATAAGAGGGGAATATTTTATTTAGTCTTTATTGAATTCAAATTTATTATTATTTTAGGAAATGTTCAATTTTTTGAGTCACATAAATGTAAAAACTTTCCTAAGTTCAACCGCGTTATTAGTTTTTCCATATCGAGTCAGATTTTCGTAAACAAGTTATTTTAAAATATAACGGATATGAAACTCTCATAATAAATAACTGCTGAAAAAGGGTATATTTGCCCTACAAGATACGTATATTCTTGGATCGAATCGATATGTCTAATTGATCTCGTCGATTCTTGTTGTTGAAAGAAGATCACCGAATTGACCGAAATTCTTTTATTAAAAAATCGTAGAGAGATTCTGCTCCAATAGAACCTCTATAGTTTTGTAATAAAGAATGAATTAGGTGCCCCCTTGTGAAGTGAAATGTAACTACATTCCAATTCGCTTTAAGTTTTTGAATGTTTTATTCAATACACAAAAGCCTATAAGCCCGTTTTTTATAAGAATATAAATACGGAAAAGTGGACCCAAGAACAATTTTTTATAACTCAAAAAGAGTGTAACTACTTTTTTGTCAAAAATCTGTAAAAATCGACATTTTCGAATATAAAAATTTAAACTTTTTATAACTTTTGATTCCAAGAAGATATTTTTAAAATTTGGACCTATAAAATAAAACCTTCGATGGGTCAAAAAATAAAATTTTAAATTTTGGAATATCAATTATAACCCGAGGTGTCCTAAACAACCTTAAAACAACCAAACTCTTCATTAGCAGAATTCAGTCCTGTGAAAATCTTTAAAATCGTTTCTGATATAAAGAAGTTCGACCATTTTAAATATATTTATGACCCGTGATACATAAAGTTCAAACTCAAAACCACCTTTTGGATATACCGAATCGATTTAACGATGAACGTCCGTCTATCTGTCCGGCTGAATCTTAATGTAAACGCTGTGAACAGATATCTTTATGGAATTTGTACAAATTTTCATATTTTTCCAAGAATAAAACTTATTAATATTAGATTTGATAGGTTTATCTTTGAATATTTAAGGTAGCTCCCACTCAAACGTCCTTTAAACTCCATTCCGAGGTTTTAACATGATGAAACTCAAAACTCACAAGAATGAAGTTATTTAACATGATTGAATTTATATTATTAACTTTAAGTTTGTATCAGTCCAAATCCATGTGCTAAATTTTAAGAAGATCGGCCCACAATTCACCGTAGCTCCCACAGGGATTCACAAAATTAATTTAAAATTAGTTCTAAAAAAATGTTAATTTTGCAGTCTAATTTCGAATGTTTAAGAAATATGTACCCAGGGAGCATAAAACCAATTTTCTATGATCGGTCCATAATTTCCTTAAGCTCTCACATAATCCGTTAAATTACATAAAAATGCATTAATCTCTTAAATACATACGTGAGTGTGAAAAAAAAAATATGTTAAATAAGTATATTTTATTCAACTACAAAAACTCAGATTTAACAAGGGTCAGTTCATATGGTCCTGTCGTATATGGTATTATATAGTCGGTCTTATACGACATACTTACTTGTTTTTAATTTAAAACACTGTACATAGTCCAGAGCATCATGATATTCGGCGGTTAAACGACCTTTGACATAATACAAATCAAAAACAAATAAGAATGTATAGTCCGTCAAGCCCGACTAACTAATTCCCTACACGGTGAAAATTGTAGTTATGAAAAATTAATAAACGACCCTCTTAGAACTTGATTTTCTAATTTATTCTAAAGTGGGTGGTACATTATTGTGATACTGAGAATTATGTAAAATTTATGCGTTGTAAAATTAACTTTTCCGAGGTGCTATATGAGGGCTACAACCAAATTTTGAACCGACACCTATATAATTTTGCACATCGATTTTTGCTTATATTTATTTTAATTTCACTAATTATAATTACAAGTGTTATTTTGAAAGGATTTGTATGGGACCTATGAGAAATAATGGACCAACCTTCGCATATTTTGGCATATCATTTTTATATATTATAAGACTTACATATGCCAAATCGCTTTGTATTTAGAACTTCTACGGTCATACCATTTATATGGGAGGTACCTGGGATATTGAACCGAACATGGCCAATTTCAATAGGCTTCGTCCTTTGATAAAAAAATAATATGTACCAAATTTCATTGATATATTTCAAAAATTGCGACCTGTACACTGTTCACAACGTTTACATGGACTGCCAACCGGACAGACAGACGGACGGGCATCATTTTATCGACTCAGAAAGTGATTCTGAGTTGAATTACTTTTATTCTTTTCAACGCTGTTCATGTCGGACCCATTTTCCTTATTTTTAAATTCAAATTTTCAGCCTTTTCAAATGGTATGTTGTGCGACTTCCAATAATGGAACAATCGTTGTCGTTTAAAGCTTTCAATTCCTCATCATCAAACTTTTCAACGGAACATGCTTCTCTTTGTCTTCTGTGCAAAACATTGTTTATAATTATAAACCCCTGTTCCCAAAGGACATTTCTAGAAGAACTACCTGAAATGTTGGTCCATATATACCAAATTTCAAAGATGTATTTTTAAAATTGCGACTACCAATACTTGGAAATATAGCCTTCCAGACGGACTGACATCATTAAATCGAGACGAATCTTATAAATGATCTTCTCTCCTGATCCTTTTAAATAATGCATTTTTAGTTACATTTTAGTAACTTATTTTACAAAATTTCTTAAAATAAACAATTTATAATTTCTTTTAAACAAAAGATAAATCGACAGGATAATTTTTTATCCTTTTTTAGGGTTTATTTCTTTATGTGCAAAAAGAACAAAAAAAATTTGTTTTCTTTATCATTTTATTATAAATATAAATAAACGGATAAAAATAGTTTCTTAACTGAAAAAATACAATAAACGTACTTTCTTACAAATACATACAGATGTAGACACACAAATACATGCATATAAGTAACCACCCAACAAACCAAAAAGGCTTTGACATAAGTTTGTAATAAATTTTCTAGCATATGCGTAAGGCTTGCAAAAGTGTTATGATAATTGTTGTGAAACACTTGTTAAAAATTAGTTTATTAAGAAAATTGATTCATTGAGGTAAACGTTTTAGTTAAAGTTTACAAAAAGCTTAGAAGTGCAATTGTAAAATAAGCTTACATGGAAATGGTTTTTGAAAAATGATTGAAATAAGCTTGTTGTCGTAATATTCTTATAAGCTTAATTGAAATTACATTTTATTTTTTATATATTTTTGAAGTTTTACAATTTATCTTTATTTAATTTTTCCAATTTTTCTATTTTGTAAAATTGGAAAGATGATTTTGTCCTCTCCCAATCCAATAGAAATGTTGGTATCTACAAAATTGGAAAATTAATATATTTTAAAAGAAGAAATTATGTATGAACTATTTATTATGGTTTTTGATATACTTAAGCTACGTACACTTGTTTTCAACATAAATTTTCCGCTAACTCATCTATTAATAACTTCCTGCAGTTTTTAACGAAATTTGGAGTTTTTGCAACAATTTGGAGCTTGTTTACCTGTAAATACAAAGTAAATGAACGCAAGAGAGGAATAATCAAGTAGGCTTTATTTTAGCTTACAACTGAATCCGAAAAGTTTTTTTTTCAGAATCCACATTATCTTCAGAACTTCCGAAATTTCATTCTCATTTGTATTGTATCATCACTAATTTTGGAACTAATCTGACTGGGGCTGGTTGAAACTTCACTCGAATTACTTATTTTGGGTCTTTTATCATTCAACAATTTCTTTTGATTCTTTACTGACAGTGTATTTTATTTTAATTGTCACTTTTCAAACACAGATCTCATAATTCTATTTTTTAATATTTTAAATTACACATTAAAAACGGGACTTTTTGTATAAAAACACTTACAAAACTATTGCGAGCATAAATCTTTTATAAATCACATTTGTAAACATTGTTATTCCAATAAGTGTATAGTAAGTGTTATTACAAATACTGTTGCTATAGGAAACATTTATTTATTATTTATAATTTAAATTAAAATAAACCTATAATAATTATGCTTATGAAAATGTTGTCGAAAATTCTTTATGATAAGTTTATTTTAGGTTACATTTACATTTAGTTTTTTAATTGGTTTGTTGGGTAAAGAATCACTTGTATCACTTTCTTGTCCGTCTTGTAGGTGTATTTATTTTCGCATTGAGTAAAAAAGTAACAAAAACAACTTTTTTTATATTTCTTATTTCCTGATTTTTTTCTTCGTTGTATTTTTAACGAACGCACGTATTAAAAAATATTTCACGAAAAGATACTTGAGACTCTTCTTTAATTTTTATTATAGTTCTTTTCGTGTTTTATTGTAGATGATGATTTTGCAGAGATGTATGACTTTATCTTAAGAATACTTAAATGATAATTAAATTTAGTGCAATTGAAGTAAAGAGTTTTTATTAAACTTAAAAGAGAAATATGAGCATAATATGAGTAACTTCTAAGCTGATCCAATATCGCGAAATTACACAGTTTATTTTCAATGGAATTGATCTATTTTTAAGATCCTTTTGAGCCTTAAATCCTATTTCGGAAGAGTTATAGCCGAATTTGGGCCGACAACTGCCAGACAATTAAGAAAATCATTTTAAAAAATTCGAATATTTTTTTTTAAAGTTAAAGTCTTTTAAGTTTAAAACCCTTTTCCAGAAAGAGGCTTTAAATGGAAGCTATAATAAAATACCGACCGATGTTCATCTAATTATTAATATATAAAGGCCGTTTTCCTGGAAAAGACATTTATGAAAATATAGACCTTTAATGGTTAAGTTAATAATATATATTCAAGATTTCGGGAAGAGGCATTAAATGGGAGCTATGACAAAATATGTATCGATATTCTTCAAATTAGCTATGCACGTTGCTAATTATGAATTTCAATAAAATTTGTCTTTATTTAAAACTTTTATAGGATCTTATTTTCAGAAGAGGAACTAGAGCAAATAATGAACAGACATCGGTCAAATTAATAACATATATTCTAGACAGTAACAAAAATAATTGTCTTGAAATTCAATAGAATGAGTCTATTTTAAGACTTAAGGTGGAACCAGGTCAAATGTATCAAGATTTTTTATTCTCGCCGAATTTCAGGTCAATCAAGGTAGAAAACCTTAATTTGAACTGGATATGCTTCAATTTATGATTTTTCCGGAGTCTTATTATGATCAGAAAATAATTGTTTGTTGAATGCTCTCTACCTATCCAATGATATGCAAGACCTATGATTTGTTAAAATAAAGATTTCAGATAAGCTGCCAACAAAGAAAAAGGTTTAAAAGGATTTTTTCCGAAGGTTATCTGTAACTCGTTTAAAGTATATAACAATTTTAATCGCCATATTGATAGCTTTCTACGGTGTCTGAGTGCTTTATATCAAAGAGCATCTTCTTCTCGCTATCAGAACATATGGGCAGAAATAACTTGGCCATTGCACAAATGAATCAAAAACAAAACAAAAAAAAGCTTATTAAAGCCAAATTTCCTAATTTCGGGAATTTGCTTTTAACCTTAGAATTTAACAGAATCTAAACCAGGAATCGGAGGAGTCTTTCTGTTGCTTTTTGATAAGTGACTTTCAACACACATTGCATAGTGTGACGGAACTGATTTTTTGGAAAAAAAGGTGAAACATTTGATCCAATTTCAATTAGCTTTTTTAAAAGTCTTATTAAGATGGTGCAATTTTCTATTCAACGAGTCAAAATTTACTGTACCATATTCCTGACTTGATTTTTCCTTTTCCTTTTCAGAAGGAGAAAGTGAGAGCCGCTTAGTTTAGCTCTTGCAATTTCTTTATCCGAAACCTTAGAAGGAGAGACAAAGAGGTCTTCACACTCACCTGCAATCTCTTGATAATTGAAGCGATCTAAATTGCGTCAAATATGGGTAAATAATACATCATTTGATGAAACATTTTATTTTGGACTGAAAAAATTACGTGAAAATAACTGCTTATAATGAAATTTACAATTTATTTCAATGGATCAATGTTTTAGGTCCAAAAAATATTTTAGATCTTTGCTAATTTAACTGAGGAAACTCCACATCCCTGTTAAGTGGTGCATACAATTTACTTTTGTTGGACCCAGCAGTTATAACGATCAAATGTTTATGATTACGATGGTCTCATTCGAATGACTTGTACAAATTAAAACTCAGTTTGATATTAAGAGGTCGATTGTCATCAATTGAGAACTGTTGGGGAGTTACTAAAGCTTTAGGTTGGTTCTTTCATTATAACTGATGCAAAGACAAGAAGATGAGGCTTAAGACTGATTTTTTTCAAGATATTTAACATAAATTCATAAGCAAACATATCTACATAAATACGAGGGCTGTTTTTGAAAAAAATTGTTTATTTAATGTCATAAATAATTGAGGACTTCAAGCACAAAGAAGCAACTGTCCAGAATCGTCTATAATAATATACTTTCTGAAACCTTTATTCAAATAACTTTTCAAATTAACTTCGTATATCAAAATTTTTTTTTAACTCCGAATGTATAAAACATAAAAATGAAGAACTCACAAGATGAAAACAAAAACAAAAATGCTGAAGAAGGAGGAACAGAAAAGAAAAGAGAGGAAGAAATGTTGTATTCTTATTACAGGAGCAGTAAAAATATATATAAAAGAAATCTGTGTTTAAGTTACGACGATGTAAAAAATGTTTTTATTGCATTTCGCGAATATACTCGTCGCATAACATACAAAAAAACAACAACAACTACAAAAAAAAGAAATAGAATATTACGATTAAAAAAATGGTAAAATAATAAAATTTCATATTTTACTAACAAGTAAATCAAAAAAGAAGAAGAAAAAAATCTTTGTAAAAAAAATATATAAACATACATTTGTTCATTTGTATGTGTGCGTTTGATATGGAAAATCGTCAAAAAAAATTAAAGAAAAATCATAAAATAATATAAAGCTGAAAGGTGTATATTCAAACACCCTCATACTTAAGTCTGGAACTCCCAAGAATGTTTGGTCCTTGTAAGAATATACAAATGGGACAGAATCCCAAGGAGGGCTATTTTTAATGTGAACTATAAACTAGACTGTAGTGTATACTATATATATATATGATATAGTCAATATCATACATCCTCCGCGATACTGCTGTTAGAAATTACTTCGCAGAGCTGATCAGAAATTACGCTGCTTCCATATCTCCAAGAATCCTCTGATCGTATTTTTTCCTCTGCATCCTGCAAAATGTGCAGATAGATTCCACGGTACCTCTCTAGATAACATTATTTTTACTATATTCGCAGAGCTAAATGACATACCAGAATAACTCTTCAATTTTTGCCTCAAATATCCAAATTTTAGGCATCTGAACACCATACGTTTAGCATACTTCATTGCTGCACAATTAGAAGAGTTTGGAGAGTCGTCATAGCCCCTTTCAAAAAGATAGCCCCTAAATGCCCAACAGTCTCTCCATGTCTACTAATTTTTTATCATCTGTCAGCCTATTCCAATCTGTTATTGTTCATGTTCGCTTTCATAGCTTCCTCTGTTTTTTACCACCCGCAGCCTACTAAACAGCACTGCCGAAGAATTGATAAAACAATTTTGCGAGTTTCATTTCTAATTACCCTCGCCCATACAGCTGTTCCATACATTACTATTGATATTGTCACTCTGGAACGTCTACTCAGCAGTGGACCGCTGGATGTAAGGCATATAATCTATGTGCATCCTAGAACTACTTATATCATCTACCATTACACCCAAGAATTTTATTGACACATTTAACCAGATGTTTTCTCTTGCCACTTTAAGTTTCATTCTCTCTCTCTTTTCCTTCTCCCACTAATCAGCCTCTATCTTATAATTCGATGGGAATATTCAGCTCTAGTATGTCGTTCTAAATCCAAAGACCAAATGACCAAAGAATTGTTTTATTTAGGTGCACTTATCTTGAATTCCCTTAGATCTTTCCACTGCTGGTAGCACAATCTATTATATAACTCTTTCCAAAGTTTTCCCAAGTAAATCCAGCATAAGTTTTCACCAGGTTTTGCTAACAACACCAGTTTCAGTTTTTTTCCATGAATTTTTCCGCATATATCTCTCTCTTTTCATAGCACCTCAGAGCTGGTTGGAATATTATCGATACCTTGTCTTGAACAGATTTGTATAACTGGATCTTCTGATACTTTCTCTTCCTCTATAAATTATTAAATATTTTCAACAAACCCCAACTGGATCCTTAAAAAAATTAGGTCCCAAAGGGAGTTGGCATTCAAATGTCTGTCCGGCAATATGCAACAAAAGAAGCCAATCATTTGTTACAGCAGGCTCAAAAATACCGAAATTTGCATCAAGGAATAATGAGTCCAATTATATTTGACCTGACTTGAAATCATATTACTTTGGTATCCAAGCCAAAAACAATAATGTGGTATTGTGTATCAGGAGAGGCAAATTCTCCAAATTTTTCGGAGCTAAGGTCAGTTCAGAGATATTGGGCTGTTGCTAAAAGAGAATTGAAGAAGGTGTCCAAAAATGTGGTAGATTTTAAATGGAGATGGAAAACCTGTACGGACAAAGAAATGGAAAGCACAAAACGCTCTAGTGATCTATAGTTCTAACTCTACGTTGGCTACGCAGAACATCTTTGTTTGCATAGTTTACTGTATACTCTATATTGGACCTAATGAGTGCCGGAGAAACCTGCTATCAAAGCTTTAATCCTACTAAGATTTTCATTTTTATTGACATCCAAATTCGAATGGTAATCGGAATTCTGCATCCTTTATAATGATATAAAATATGAATAAATCCTTGATGTTACATTCCCCCCCCCCCAATAGATTATTACTTGCAAAAAAACTGATTCTTTTCGCTTTCGCGCCTTCTTTATGCTGATAATCATCAAAAGAAGTGAAAGAAGTGCTTGTTGCTGATTTTTACGATTTTGTATTCATTGTAGTTGCTGTTTTTGTTTGTGTTGTTGTTGTTATTCTTCATGTATCTTAAGTGGTCCTTTTATGCTTTGTTGATTTGCACAAAATTATATCTTTGTATGTATATAAATATCCTTCAGAGATTTTTATAAGGATATCATCTTCAATTTTATTTTTTCTCTTTCTTTAACTTAGAAATATATATATGTGTGTGTGTGTGTATATATACAATGTTTTTTTGTATATACTGTACAATGAATATATATATATATATATATATATATATATATATATATATATATATATATATATATATATATATATATTATTTTTTATACTCTCCACCACTACAAGTTGTGAAGTGAGTATATTAACTTAGTTATTGTGTGTGTAACATAAAATTAAAATTTTTAGTCGATTTGTCTGTCTGTTTGCCCTCTAATATCCACTGTAATTGACAGTATTCAATGAAATTTAGCCTGAAAACCAGCAAAATCGTTTCAGTATATTATAAGATATAGACCGATATCTAAGGCAACCTCTAAGTTCAAGTTAAAAGTTTCCTAAAATTGTCTGTTGTAAATCGAAAAATTAAAAAAAAAATATATCAGAAAAAATTATCCAAATCGGTTCAGTAGAAATAAAGTTATAGCCAAAAATATACCTAAGTTTTTGCTAATTTTTAAAAGGAAATATGACAGAACTTTCACAACTACTCAGGTCAACTTTCATTGAGCTTTGATAATTATTGTCGATGTGAGCGTGCCAACAACAGACAACCGGACATAGCTAAATCGGTTCAAATTTTTATTTGATACAAAAATATATATACATTATGGGGTCTGAAATGATTCCTTTTTAGCGTTAAACACGGAATGACCCTTATATACCCTCTTCACCACTTGTGGTGAATATATATATTTCATACGCCTGTGTCTCTGTCTGAAACATAACATATTGAAGATTCGGCATAGCCGAATGTAGCATTCTTACTTGTTTTTTTATTACATTTTTTCATTTCAACGTTCGCTAACCAACCAGTTGTTGTCAAGGTAACTTTTTCTTCTTGATATTTTTTTCTGAACATTTTTTTATTTTTCCTTCCACTCATTCAATTCATTCAGTTTTTTTTTCTTTTTCATTATTTTTCTATTTTTTTTTTTTTTTTTTTCATCATACAAATTCAAGTCAAGTTGAATTGTTGACAACAGGATCCGCTGGAAAAGCTGAAAAAAAAAAATATAAAGAAAATTTTGAAAGAAATCGCAGCTACTTAAGTTGTTATTTATTAAAAAAAAATACGCTAAAGGAAAAAAAATTAAACGAGTGTTTGTTTGTATGTATGTATGTATCTGTGAGTGGCAGCAGTAGAAGTAGTAGTATTAGTAGCAGCAGAAAAATTTACAAAAGAATATCAAGAAAAAGAAAAACTTCTTGGAAAATTTATTTGAAGAAAGAAAAAATTTGCATTGAGAAAAATTTAAATGATGTTGAAAATTTTCACATCAAACGCCAAGTTAAATTCAAGAAGAGTTATTAAATTACTAGAGTCCTGGAAATTACAAGAACAAAAAGAAGCAAAAAAAGAAAGAAAAAAAAGGAAAAGATTTTTAAATATAAAACTGATAACATAAACCATTGACACAGAGTTTATGACTTGATAAAACATTTTAGATTAAAGAAGGTTCGTTATTTTATGAAAAGCGGGAATAAATCTAGATTCTATGCGAAGCCATTTTTCAGACCTCTATAACCCCTTTTTACTTGTAACGCTAGAAATTGAAATTTTTTAGATGATTCTCTCAGAACAGTGACAAGGCTCCCTAAATATAGAACTAGTACATTATTAATTTCAGATGAGACCAATTACAAAGGTTCTGGCACCGTTCAGAGATCCGTTAGAAAAATATCCTTTTGCACATCAGTTGCAAAGTGTCTGTAAATAAGTAAAATTTCATTGAAAAATAGTTTAATTAAAACAATAATGCTACATTCGGCTGTGCCGAATCTTAAATACGCTTGCATGAGTTTAAAATATTGCATTTGAAAATGAATTATTCATTCATCAGCCCAAACACCGATTTCGGAAAAAGGACCTCTTTCGAAAACTTCAGTGAAATATGATGAAATATTCTTTAAATTAACTCATATATTGAAAAAACATTTTATATATGTCTGAATGTTACTGGAATCGGTTTTAAGAAACCGTACAACCTAAAAACATTATTCCGGGAAGTGATGTAAGGGAGTTATAACCTAATATGAACCGATAATTGTCAAATAGGTTGATATATTAATGACAATTTTGAAAAATATTTGCAACAAATTTCAATTACATTTAAGAGTCATAAAATCCTTTTCCGAAAAAGGGAGCCATAGAAAAATATGGACCGAGATAAGTCAAACAAATAACACATATTTAAAACAGTTAGATCAACAATTGTTCTAAATTTCAACAAAATTTGTGCATATTTTTATGAGCTTAAAATCATATTCCATGAAGGGACCTTTTGTAGGACTTAGATCAAATAATGGATGCAGAATTTAACCAAAACAATTTAGTTTTCTTTTAGGTCTTTTATAACATATGATATTTGTGGGGAATTTCAGAAAATTATCTTTAAATTTGCGACAAATATGACACACTGATTTTGGGGTGTATCAAAATTTTTAATATTTTTATAATGATTCGATATGAATAAAATTTATTTTGATTTTTGTGCTATGATGAAGTACATATAACCGGACGTTATGGTTAAATTCTGCTAAGAACTAATTAACTTTTGTTGAAAATTTTTGAAACCGACAGATCGATTAAAAGGTTATTCTGAGTGAAATAATATAATAAAATCACATTTGGTGAAGCTTCACCAGATTCCAAATACAAAAAAAATTTAAATTTCCCTTAAAAAATCGTTTTATTAAAAATGAATTAAACTCCTGATATCAAATTACAAAACCATATTGCGATGAAATAAACTTTTAAAAACATTTTATGGCCTTAAAATGATTTTGCTATTTAAAAATGTCAGCTTTCAAAAAGTTAACCAAAAACGTTTCCCAAAAATATTAAAATAATAACTGTTGTATTGGAAGATTAAATAAGAATAAAAAAACGTACATCAAATGTTCATAAATACTAATTTCAACACGTTGCAAAACAAACAAATGAGCAAAAATCGACTCTTATCCAAAAACAATATTCATATGAATATTTACAGAAATGTTCTATCAAAGATTATGAGTTTATGAAGAGTTTCAATAATGTCCGTCTATAAACCATAAGTATTCATACATACTTACATACATAAATAGATGTATATGTTTGTTAGCCTGCCCAACAAACCAAACCATAAACAAAATGTAATTGTAACCTAAAATAAACTTATCATAAAGAATTTTCGACAACATTTTCATAAGCATACTTATTATAGGTTTATTTTAAACAAAATTAGAGATAATTTTAAAAAATGCTTTAAAAATGTTTCCTGTAGCAACAGTATTTGTAATAACACTTACTATACACTTATTGGAATAACAATATTTACAAATGTGATTGTAAAAGTCCAATGCTCGCAATAGTTTTGTAAGTGTTTTTGTACAAAAAGTCCCATTTTTAATGTGTAATTTAAAATATTAAAAAATAAAATTATGAGATCTGTGTTTGAAAAGTGAAAATTAAAATAAAATACACTGTCAGTAAAGAATCAAAAGAATGATAAAAGACCCAAAATAAGTAATTCGAGTGAAGTTCCAACCAGCTCCAGTCAGATTAGTTCCAAAATTAGTGATGATACAATACATATGAAATGAAATTTCTGAAGTTCTGAAGATAATGTGGATTCTAAAAAAACTTTTCGGATTCATTTGTAAGCTAAAATGAAGCCTACTTGATTATACCTCTCTTGCGTTCATTTACTTTGTATTTACATGTAAACAAGCGCCAAATTGTTGCAAAAACTCCAAATTTCGTTAAAAACTGCTGGCGGAAGTTATTAAAAAACGGATGAAAACAAATGTGCGTAGCTTAAGTACATCAAAAGCCATAAGAAGTAAATAGTTCATACTTTATTTGTTCTTTTAAAATATAATAATTTTCCAATTTTATAGATGCCAACATTTCCATTGGATTGGGAGAGGACAAAATCCTCTTTCCAATTTTACAAAATAGAATAAAATTGGAAAAATGAAATTAAAATAAAAAGTAAAACTTCAAAAATATATAAAAAATAAACCGTTATTATTTCAATTGAGCTTATAAGCTTATAAAAATATTAAGAAAGCTTATTTCAATCATATTTCAAAAACCATTTTACCAAAAAACATTTTTTAAAATTGCACTTCTAAGCTTTTTGTATACTTTAACCAAAACTATTACCTCAATGATTCAATTTTCTTAATAAACTAATTGTTAACAAGTGTTTCACAACAATTATCATAACACTTTTGCAAGCATCACACTTATGCTAGTAAATTTATTACAAACTTATTTTAAAGCCTTTTTGGTTTGTTGGGATACAATTGTAAGCCTGACTATTTGTATTTTTGTTCTCTGGGCCTTTTATAACTGTCTGTCGATTATTTTGTTTGTTCAGTTAGTTGGTTTTTGAGTTCATAAGGGCACATTTATGAAAAAGCCAAAAACACACTTTAGATTTTAATAAAAAACCTCATATTTGATCATATTGATGCCGATGTTGTTACAGTTGTTGTTTTTACTGGTTATTAGTATTGGAATTGTTGTTGTATTGTTATTATTGGTATAAAGGACTAAATGAAGCCATATTCGTAGTATAAATGAGTAAAAATATCAAGGATTTTGTAACAAATAACCAAACAAACAACCAACAATCAGATTCAAAATGAGCACTTTATTTATGGATACATTTTTGTTTTCATTGTAGGTGTATATTGGATGATTATACCCAGTAAACAATTGAGATGTGTTGAAACATTTTATATCGAATTAAAGAAATATTTAAAATATAAGAGAGAAAAATGTAGGACGGAGTTAGGAGCATGATATTCAACACAGTGATAGAAGAGGAGTGTATTTTTATAATATTTTAGGTGAGATCACATAGAGGTTCCATGGCGAAGTTAAAGTCGTTTAAGCTGGAATGCCTCGGATATATAATTCTTTCTTAATATTTGTTTCTCATTTAATTTAAAAAATTTTCAATCTTTTGGTCCCAAACGGGACTTGAATCATTTTGCAGAAAGTCCAGAAATATGTCTGCTTTATGCACAATTTATTTGAAATAAAAGTATTCAAAATTGTTTCCGCTTTTAAAAATCTATTTTTTTAATTTGGTCCATAGAGTCCCCACTTATTAAAGGTCAAAAAAATGTAATTTCTATATGATTGAAAAAAAATTATGGGCTTCAAATATGCATTCCGATCGCTCATAATGGTACAATATTCTGACACAACATGTATGTTATGCGTTTGAAAACAAACATTTTCTGGGCGGCTCTATAGGAGTAAGAAGATATTGTGGACCAATACCCGTATGATTTATCTTTGACCAACAATTACTGCAATACCAACGTATTTGTGAGATTTGTGCTCCCCAAAGTGATATTTGGAAAGAGGTTTATATGGGACCTTTGATGAATAATTTGTCACATCATTTAGGAATATTTATTTTATTGATTGTTTTGGACTTATAGACAGCTAAAATACTGGCCCGATTTTGCTAAAATTCTCGGAATGTTCCTCATATATCCGAAAGTTAAATAGACAATAAAAATTTTTGATAGGACCAGGGGGAGAGATACCACATACAAAGCAAATATTGATTATCGAATATCTAAAGAACTATAACAGCGTGAATATTAAAATTTGACTCCAATCACTTCTTCAAGGAACTATTTCACTGGACAAAATGTAGGACGGGGGAGAGTTAACCCCCTTACAAGGAAAATTTTGATCATCGAATATCTAAAGAACCACTTCATCGAGAATTTTCAAATTTGGTCCCAATAAATTTTTCAACTAACTGTTTTACTAGGCAGAATGAAGGTCGGATAGGATCATGGGGAGAGTTATTCCCCATACAAAAAAATTTTGATTATCGTATATTTAAAGAACTATAACAGCAATAGTTTTCAAATTCGAACCCAATCATTTTCTCAAGAATTTGTTTTATTAAACAAAATATAGGACGAGTAGGATCAAGGGGAAAGGTACTCCCATACAATACAAATATTAATATTCGCATATCCTTTTGCTGGCGAAAATGTAGGACGGATAGGACCATGGGAATTTTTAACAAAAAAATATTTGTTTTTTTATTTTCGCTGACCAACTTTGAATAGAGCTTCCTGCCCAGAGCAACCTTTAAGGAATTAGTTTCAAACTATTAAGTTAATTGTTCACTAGGTTTGGTGCAGATGAATAAGTCTGTGTAC
Source organism: Cochliomyia hominivorax (assembly GCA_004302925.2). Classification (NCBI taxonomy): domain Eukaryota; kingdom Metazoa; phylum Arthropoda; class Insecta; order Diptera; family Calliphoridae; genus Cochliomyia; species Cochliomyia hominivorax. The sequence continues at coordinate 8,351,939 of PYHX02000413.1, forward strand.
GTGTACATATGATGATGTTATTGAACTAAGATTGTATTGAATGTTATTGTTGATTTTATCCAAAACCAAAACACATTTAACCAATGCACAATGGGACCAAAAATGGACTAATCAAATCGGGTAATAAAAACACATTTCAATTTTCAATAAAGATAAATTCTTAGTTCCTTAAATCGTCTATAAAAGACACCTTAATTAACATATATAGTGACATGGAAACAACATCTATTTAATATTTAGACCCATTGTACCCAATAATTGCATATTATTTGTTCTTGTAGATGTGTGTCAATATGAAAAACTAAAAGATATGAGTTTCTATTGGAAAAGTGTTCTGATAAGAATATTTGAAAGTATTTGTATTGTAAGTCCATTTGTTCTCAGTCCAACTGCTAAAAATATGCGTCAATGTTTGTTTTTAACACAGATTTTGAATACAAAATTAAGACTTCAGGCTCATTTTATTACTACTAAACTTATACTCCCGCATAAAAACTATACAAACACACATATATGTAAATGTATGTCTGTATGTGTATATATACATATAAGTAGTGTAAAGTTATCATTGATATCTTTCTCTATAGACATCATCTTCTGGAAGTGTATTTGTAGTACATAAATGTAAATAAAATTTGAATGAGTTTTTCCTTTTTTTTTTTTTTGTTATTAAAAACTTAAAAATGGAAGAAAATCAAAATTGTTTCATAGAAAAGAAAATAATTGGATTTTCCTAAAGAAAACAAACAGTTTTATAGTCAACAGACTTCACTAAATAAAATTTTCCAATCTATAGAATTTACAACAATTTGTATTTTGGAAGGAAAAAAATCATAACAAGAACAACATATACAGGATAATAGAGAGGTAACATTTGTTTTCAGATTATGAGTGTGTGTGTGTGTCTTTTAAGTAACAACTTGCATAAATTAAAAATACAATAACGATCTAAAATAGATTTAAAATAAATTGTTATTCTTATTTAATATTCTGGAATTTTACTTAAAATATTCACATTTTTTTTTATTTCAATTAAATTTGTATAAATTTTGAAAAATTTTCACCAACACACATGAATGGAAACAAGTATGAATGATACATTAAGCAAAGTCGAATCTTCGATACCCTCCACCACAAATGTCTAAAAAAATAATAACAAACGACTGCAATATTTCTTATTTATAAGAAAAAGACCTTAATGAGTCATACAATTAGTTATATTTTTAACTATAACTTTTTTTCTACTGAACCGATTTTGATATTTTCTTTAATTTGTCGATTTATAATTGACAATTTTAATTTGAAGGTTTTTAATGGAAAATTTCTCAGGACAATGATGGATACAATTATTGTAGATGTGAGCGTGCCAACAACAGGCAGACAGACGGTCAACAGGAAATAACTGAATCCACTCTGATTTTGATTTGATGCAAGAATATATGTACATAATGGGGGTCTTAGATGATTCCTTCTTAGCATTCTATTATAACAATATGAAGTTTTTTTTGGATTTTGGACTATAAAGTCCACATTTATTGAAGATCTGGAAAAAGCATTTAGCACATGATTAAGAACACGTCACTGTTTTCGAAGCTGCTTTCCATTTGAAGAATTTGGGACTTAAAACATTTCTGGTAAAGTCAACATAAAAAAAAATTGTTCGAATTTGGAAGGCTATGAACTTAGCCGTACAGAGTTTTTAGATACAAATTTTAATTTTCGACTTTCTATGTAAAGAAAAAATTTTAGAATAGTAAAAATTTCAATAATGTTGTATTTTTTTTAAGAAAAATTATATATAATGAAAAGATCGTTAAATTAACCCATTGAAGATCGAAGTATTAATTGTAGTATCTCGTCGGATTATCTGTTCAATAGTAATTAGTCAAATGAAAGCCGAAGTAATATATTATTTATTCGATTTAGAGGCAATGAATCGAGCCGAGATCTAAAAGGTCATCGAAAATATTATTTTGCATAATTGCAGATCAAAAAATCGAAAGCTGTTTAAGCTGTTTATTAATTTTCTAGCTGATTGTGTTAGATTTAAACTGTAGGAATGAATTCTTTGAAGAATCTGAACAGACAGAAAGATTATAAACCTTTAACATTATAAGAGTCCGGAATTCATTAAAATATAATATAAATTTTAATTATTATTTTGGTCTCTCATCAATAAATTATGCAATAAAAACCAACATAAAGATCTGAATATTTATACGCAACAAATACAATGTTAAATCAATATTGTTTATGATTTATGATTTGTTTCATAGATAAACCTTTTTAAAATGTTCTCACTTCAATTGGGTCTCAGATCCGAAACGATATGACTCTTAGTCGACTGAAGATTTTCAGTACTTATTTTCAGTATTATTTGCAAGCTTTTAGGGATGAAACACTAAAAAGAGCGAATTTGTTACAACAACAGTTTACAATGTTAAAACAATATCAAGTCATTTAAAAAATTAACATTTATGATGTTAACTAAAAAACCAAGAATGTAGGAATCAGGCATGAGCCACTATATACCATATCTAAGACATAAGAATTTGATTTTATATTTTGTGCCTTGAACTATATAAGTATGGAAGATAATGTTACAATGTGGAACATAGTGCTTATATTTTATATGGATTAAAATTAGATTTTCATAAGTGGGTCTTGTATGGAAGCTGCTGACATTTGAGAACTGAAATTTGGATCATTGGTAAAGAATTGTACTGGATTTATTATGTCAAATTTAAATAAAATACTTTGTATTTAGAACTTGTATGAATTTAAAACCTACCGGAAATAGGCTTCTTGGCCTAAAATATTTATATGAACTGACTGGAACTATTATAACAATTATAACTTTGACAATCCAAGCGAACGGACGTGTCAGTGTCAGTGGGTGTAGGACTATGTTTTTCCGTATGGACTTGTCTATCACCTTTCTGTTCAAAAATACCCAAAATCCTAATCTGAATAAAACGTATTTAAAAAATGTACTTTTTTCATTAAACTGATAACTCTATTGTTAAGGCATCTTAGGTCTAATGGTCTTTCGGTATTTCCTGTATATGGAGAAGTAAAAATGAAAGCTAAGAAACTAAAGAGAGATAATTTTAAGTTGATTCCAAAAAGATTTCCATCCTTTTGAAAAAAAATTCGAAAAATGAATCTTTTTTCAAAATTCCAAATCCAGATTAATATAACTTTTTAACGGTTTTATAGTTTTATATACAATTGCAGCAATAAAATTTGGAATGTTGTATGGAATCTGGTCCATATTTTTAAAACAAGTTTAAAAATGGTTTTTAAAATTATTTTGACTTAAATATCTCTGAAACCATAATTTGTAAGAATTATTTTATAGAAATTTAGAAGAACCATCGATATGCAAAACTTCTTTTCGTTCCAATTCAAAAGTAGCCAACTTTGGAGGTTCACCTAAAATGCTTCCCACCAAATAGAGTTCGGTCCTCCGATTATTTCTAACAGTTCAAAAGTTACAGAAGTATTTAAAAACAAGTCGGTTAAGCTCGGCTATTTAATACCCTACACCACATTGCGAAAATTTTACAGACTACCCTCGTATAATTAAATTTTTTGATTTATTCTTAAAATGAGTTTTAAAATTAATTATATCTGGGCTACAAGAAATTATATGCGAGATTCATTAGCTTAAAAGTGATATTTGGAAGCGCATTTATATGGCACCCATGAGAAATAATGAACGGGACCCTCGCATATTTTAGCACATTGTTTTAGAATGAAATAAAACTTATTTGTGCTTAATTTTGTTAAAATTTATATACATTGGGAGAAACATTTGTATGGGAGGTAACTGAAATATTGGACCGAATATGGTAAATTTCAATGAGCTACGTTCTTAGACTAAAATAATATTTTTTACCAAATTTCATCGAGATATCACAAAAATTACGACCTTTAGACTGTGGAAAGCTAGCCGGACAGAAAGACGGACGGACATCGTTAAATCGACTCAGAATGTGATTCTGAGTCGAACGGTATACTTAATCAGTTTTACGTATATTTTTAAGTCGTTTAAATGCTCCAAGATC
>PYHX02000413.1:8356108-8393991 GCA_004302925.2 Cochliomyia hominivorax
TGTATTAATTATGAAAAAGAAAAAACTATCATGAGAAGTTTAATAATGTACCACATAATAATGGCTTAAATTACTTTTTACCCCACATGGACCAATGTTAATTAAGGTTACTTACGGAGTGAATAGAAAAATTCTTAACAAACACATATGTAAATAATTATGAAACCAATAATATTACGGTCTTAGTATTTCTATTTAATAGAAATTATTATTATTTAGAAAAAAAATTAAATATTAATCACTGGTGATGAAATTTTAAACCGGAAGTAATTCCGTTAACGTTTTATAGTATAGTCCCTTTTAAATCTACCACACTCACATTTAAAAAACTTTTATTTTAGATGACAAGGTCCGCAATTTCCTTCTCTTATACTTCTTTATATCATTTTAATTTAGTCATGTTTTCATGGTATAAAAAAAACTCACATTTTAATAAATTTATTAAAATAAACCTTATTTAAATTATTTTAATAAAACAACACAAAACAAATTTAATGGTCAATGAACTGTCATTATTGGTTTATACTTCACCTTTTTTACGATTTGGTAGGCAACATATTTATAAATCCAGATTAATAAAACCGAAACAACTGCTAAACAACCGAAAATGTAATTATTATGCATAATCAATGAAACAGGTAACTTGAAATCATAAAAAAAATAAATTTAATAAAAACAAGATCAATGCACAGTGATTCGTTTCATGGACAAAAATATTTAAATATTCAGAATGAACTGAAATTTGGTTTGATGATAGTTGATAACTTCCATATTAAAAATATAAGTAATACATTCACCTTAAAAATGAAAGGGAAACGTGTTCTTTTTTTAATTTGTTTGATTTAATTAATTATACATACTTATAGATTAATAATAAAAAAGAACAGCTGCCAGTTTTGTGTTAAGTTTGAGAAAAATGATTTATATAAACTAAAATTGGTACGCGAATTACACATAATACCGAATAGTTAACTTGGAAAAAAGGCAAAACGTGTAGTTGTTTTTACTACATTAATGTTTAATAGATTAATAAAAGAGAACAGCTGCCAGTTTTTTAAAATGTTTAATATTATATCTACCGATAATGAAACAGTTTTAATTAAAAGTAATTAATTAAAAATATTAATTAAAAATAATTTTGTTGTTATTAGCTTGGACTTCTATTTAATATAATTTTATTTAATATAAATTGAAAAAAATTATAACATTATTTTATTGAAAAGTTACCATTACAAAAGTCATAATTACAAAATTTTAGATCTTTTCGACAATATTTTACATTTTAACTTCAGGATATTTGGGAATTGCCTGTATTCCAATATATAGCAGCGTGCAAGTTTCAAAATTGTGGGATAAATAGCCTTTTATTGCCGATTTTTGTATTGGAACGAATCACTGTGCAATGAGATAAAAATTAAATTTATAAAATTCCCAAAAAATATATAAAATCTTCTCACACTTTTCAAATGAAAAGGTGAATGTTTGATAAAAATCAAATTAAATGGTCGATGAGTGAATTTGTAATTTGATATTTTTACACTTTTTTGGAAAGAAACGTGATTCAAACAAGAAAAATTATTCAAAAATACTTAATTATATTTTCTTTATTAAGTTTTTGTTTAAATATTTTGTCATATTGGTGTTAAATGTTATTTAAAATTAAATTAATTCATATAACAGATGCTACCGGTTCTTGTAATATCAGCGGTAATTTCGGTTGTTTTCGATTTAACAAACGTATATGGGTGGTACTGTGAGGTGTTCGTGTTTGTACCACACTTTGAAATCCACTATTACCTTCTACCTGATAATGCACCATACGAACCATACCATTGGGTTCAACAAGACCATATTGACCCATAACTTTATCACCACTACGTTCCTCTAAATGCATCATATGCACTTTGCTGGGAGGGTGATCGATGTAATAATGATATTTATAATTTAGCTGGAAATGTATTTAAAGGAAATATTATTAATTTAGGAAGTTTTTAAAAGAAATATTATCGAATATCTAATTTTATTATTACATAATATTAAATAACATTTTTTTATAATTTACCTTATCATCATCTGGATAATTATGATAATTTGCATAATATTCCGTATGTAGAGGATTAACTAATCCCATTGTTTTCCTGGTTAACAATAACACCAATAATGATAATATTAAGGTTAATAAATTATTTCCTGCTGGAAACATAGTTTTTTTTAACTATAAAAGAGAGAAAGAAATTTTATTAAAAGAGATTAATTCAGTTAATATAAAATTTTTCAATTGTTCCTTTTCTAAACAGCTTAAATGCAGAATAGGAAGATCGATATTTTTTCTGATCTAGCTCAGAGTTTAATTTTGCAGAATGTTTAAATTTGATTTTAAAAAAGAGTTGTTTTTCTTTAAATCATTCGGCGAAAAATGTAGAATGAAAAGAAGTCTAGATTCCAAGAAAAATCAAAATCCAAAAAGAGTTAAAATGAAAAGTCACACAATTAATCTAAAGTCTTTAATACCCACACAGACCCACTAAATGATATGTAGTTTCAACAGCATTAAGATAGCCACAGGCAATCTACACATACACATTAATAATAGCAAACTGTATTATATAAAATCAAATTTCAATCATCAAAATTAATGTATTTTGGACTTTAACATTTTTCCTGCTTATCTGATTTTGATTATTCTTGGAATTAAGCTATAAGTTATAGTTAAATTTTATTTTCATCTGACAACTAGTTTTTGTAAAAATTGTCAAAAGTTTTTTGTCGAATTTTCGAGTTTATCTCGGATATTGGCTATAACTTATTTGTTATTGGACCGATTTTTAAATAATAAACTGCTGAAAGCAATAAAAAACAATCTGGTCAAATTTTGTTGAATTCAAATTTTTATTGTGATCGTGAAAGTGTTTCCAACAGACAGACATGACCAAATCAACTGAGATCTTGATATGATGCAAGAGTAGATATCCTTCTCGGCGTTACACACGGAATGACAAGTTGTAGTGATGGAGGATATAAAGAGAGATGTGTATTCACAACCTTTGTGTGACAAATATATGCACTAGGGCGGTCCAAATGGTCATTTGTTCTGAGGTCATCAACTAGTTGTACCCATTTTCCTTCGACATAGAAATTCGGTTATTAAAGTTACATATTTTGAGAACCTTAATATGTTAACTTGCGTTTAATATTGCTATATTAATTATCTCCCAAGTCGAATTTACAATGTCGGTCCATCGGTTTTAGAGATATTATGATAAATTTGTTACACATTACCAAGAATGAATCGAATTGCATTTGGTCATGTTTACTCAAATATATTCTATACAAATATCCCTCCAGAATAAGATTTTAAGCTCATTAAAAAATCCTCTTATATAACGAAAAAGGGTGTAGAATTGAAGAAAGAAAGGTTTAATATCAGCCAACAAAATCTTTGTTCATCATAATAAAAATTTTCGCTAATTTTTCGTAAATTCTTTAAATTGACGAAAAAATATCAATATAACTATTTGAATTCGTTAATTTGATTCCAAAGACTTCATCAAGCAACTGTTTTACTATACAGAATGTTAGGATCAAAGAAAATATTGATTATCGAATATCTATAGATCTACTACAGAGAAATTCCATTTAAGATGACAAGGAATATATGAAATTATTTTACGAAAAAAATAGTTAAATAAACAAAAAATTTATTCAAATTAATTTCATTTAAGTATGTAGAATTCAATAAGTTTGTGCGTTATTTTAGTTGCGATGCATTTCTGCCGTTTTTACTAAATATCTTTAACATCTTTTACTACATTTTTTTGATTAATTTTTTAGTATGTTTGAAGAAAATTCTTCAATTTGAAGAGAAATTCTGTTAATTAGAATAAAAATTTGTACATTAAACAATTTTTTTCGCTAAAGTTCTACGAAAACTTATTGTTGGGTTCAATGCATGTTTAAAAGTCAATACGTGTTTGTTTGGAAGTTATAGACAACTTAATTACTTAACGATTTTATTCAAATGTTAACAGACTGATCCCAATATACCCGAAAGTAATATGGGATATAAAAATGAACCACTATTGTAGCATCTCAAATACTTCCCCAAGGAACATTTTTATTGGACAAATTGTATGTGGGAATAGGTTGTCCACATATTGCTAAACTAAACGTTGGTTTTTATCACACTTATCAATAATTAAGGGACTGTTTTACAAGAAATAGTTTTATTAGATTAAATTAGGATCGTTAGGATCTGAGGGAGAGGTAGCCCACATACAATGAGAATTTTGATTATAGATTAAAAATTTAGTCCTAATCAGTTTTTTTCCATTCAACTCGAACATTATTTGGGTGATATATGAAGAAATTTTCAGTCAGAATTCTTTAATTAAGTAACCAAAATTTTTCTATGTAACAGAATGCTGTCAAAGAAAGGAAAGCCAATCCCATCCAAAGTTTCTAAATGTTTTCACCTTCAAAAGAAGTGACTTTACTGAAGAAATTTAGAACATATAGGGGAGAGGGGAGATGTATCCTCTATTGAAAGCAAATATTTGTACTAGAATATCTTAAGAATTATTACCGCAAAAATATGACTAAATCTTCATTGTATTTTGTTATATACATCGCTATTTACAACAATAACATTAATTGCGATAAGAAATTTGTTTGTGTGTTTATACATTGAGTTTTATTAAAATTTGTACTCTTCTTGTAGTAAGAGGAATAAAATATTTTTTTGATGATCTCGATCCGAATTTAAAAAATTAAAATAACAATTTTAATGCAAAATGAATTTTTTCTGAAATCTGAAAATAAATATTTAACTACGATTTTTTTCCGAATCTTATGCAAATGTTTACGATTTTTCTTTACGAAATAAGGTAACAAACTTAATCCTTAAATTAATGTTTATTTTTTTAACTTGAAAAGGAAGATAATCCGCATACAAAGTTTTCACTTTTTCGTACCTCTCAACTAAACCTTTACGATTTTTCTTAATATAAAGAAAAATATATTTTCCTTTTTGTTTGCTGATTTCTTTGTTTGTTAAAATTATAAAAAAAGTTATATCTCAGTCACGTTAAACAATTTTCCATGAAACGTTTTACAAATTATTAACAAACATTTTTCACACTTGCTGGCACTTAAACATAGTTGTCAGTCACTTAAGTCAGTCCTTAGTCGGAATTGTTTTGTTAGCCACTTTATACGTGATATTTTTCATTCCATTACCGAAGTGAAGTATTTTTCTCTTTTGATTTCGGTTTCTTGGTATCGTTACAACGAACTTTTGCTACTTAAAGTTATTTTTTTATTTCCCAGCTTCTGATATTACTTTATGTTGGCTTATGATTTTGCTATTTCTATTTGATATTCATCTTGAAAAATTGTTATAAAACTATATTTTTTTTGTTTTCTTTATGATTTTCCATTTATTTTCTTCAAATTTAAGGTTCATTTGAATTGACCCTTTAAAATTGTTTATACTCCCAAGTAGTTAATTTAAAGTAGTAAATGTTTACAATTTCACTTAAGGTACTTGAAAGGTGTTGTGATGGGAAAGTTAAAAATCTTTACATTAATTCGATTACGTTTAAGGTAGAAGGAAAAAAGGTGTCTTTATTTTAAAATACGATTCTTCTTACTGTTATTGCATTTAAGCTTATTTTAAAAATTTAGGAAGATGTCATGAAATGTACACCATTTAACAATTTGGAAGAAAAATATCTTAAAATCATTTACCACTAAATTAGAGATTATAGCGATTAAAGCTGGATTTTCAATTTCTCTATAAACTTATGTTATGGAATTTCACAGGATATATAATTTTATATATATTAAAATTATGTCTTTGGACCATCCGGAGCAAAAACATGAAAATATGAAATGAAATTCTATAAAATATCATTGTAAATTTGAAATGAAATGTTTTTATGCAAATTAAAAAAAAAAACACTCATATGGACCTTATAAGTCTCTACAAAAAATAAGCTTACATAAGTGAGATATAACTTATAGTTTAGGGAATATTAAGACAAAAGCAAAATTTTGCACCATTTTTGGATATATTTACATCCTAAACCACCGTAGGTATGCATTGATGGTATTGACTCCGACTGTTTCTTCTAGCAGATCAATGGCTCTAAGCATACGGTGGAGATTGTTCTATTATGGATATTTTATAACACTCCTTACAATCTTTTAAGAGTTTTCACTCCTCCTTAGTAAACCGACATCAACATAATAGAGCAATAATGGGATTACTACTTCTAAAGTTGGATTCGAAAACATCACATTACTTTCAAAATATGCTTAAAGAGAAATTAAGAAATTAAAAGTTTTGAAAAGGAATACGTTTCCAGCTTCTTCGGGGACGGGGGAGTAACATGATATTACTTCGGATTAGAAAAATTAAAATTTTCTTAAAAAATATCATTTATACCAAAAATTTAGCTCTTGTACTAATAGTAAATTTAAGTAAATTTTCATAAAAAATTAATTTTTTAATAAAAATAAAAAAATATATTTTTTGTAAAAAAATATTTTTTTTTTCAAAAGAATTTTTTAGAACAATAGAAAAATATTTTGCAATTATAATTTTAGAAAAATTAAAATTTTCTTAAAATAATATCATTTATACCAAAAATTTAGCTCTTGTACTAATAGTAAATTTTAGTAAATTTTCTTAAAAAAATTTTAATAAAAATAAAAAATATATTTTTTTGTAAAAAAATATATTTAAAAAAAAATTTTTTTATTAAAAATTAAATTTTTCATAAAAAAATTTACTTTTCATAAAAATTAAAAAAAAAACTAAAAATTTAATTTTTCATAAAAAATTATTTTTTTTAAATTTCATTTTTTTAAAGATTTAATTTTTTATAAAGAAAATCATTTCTCATAAGAAATTTAATTTTTTTTAGATTTCATTTTTTATAAAAAATTTCTTTTTTTATGAAAAATAATTTTTCATAAAAGAATTCGTTAAAAATTTTATTTATCATAAAAAATTTTATTTATCATAAAAAATTTAATTTTTCATAAAAAATTTAATTTTTCATAAAAAATTTAATTTTTTATAAAAAAATTAATTTTTCATAAAAAATTTAATTTTTCATAAAAAATTTAATTTTTCATAAAAAAATAAATTTTTCACAATAAATTTAATTTTTCATAAAAATTTTAATTTTTCATCAAAAATTTAATTTTTCAAAATAAAATTTATTTTTCATAAAAATTTCATTTTTCAAAATAAAATTTATTTTTCATAAAAAAATTTATTTTTTATAAAAAAAAATACTAAAAATTTAATTTTTCATCGAAAATTTAATTTTTCATTAAAAATTAAATTTTTCATTAAAAATTAAATTTTTCATTAAAAATTTAATTTTTCATTAAAAATTCCATTTTTTAAAATAAAATATATTTTTCATAAAAAATTTCATTTTTCTAAATAAAATTTATTTTTCATAAAAAATTTAATTTTCATAAAAAATTTAATTTTACATAAAAAATTATATATTTCTTAAAAAAAATATTTTTCATTAAAAATTACAGTTTGTCATTTCGTTAATATGAAAACCAAATATTGTGCATGAACATGACTGCTTTATGTCAGATAACAATATTTGCTTTAATATTATTTTGAATAATTATGCACAAAAAAAACATGAAGTAAAATCAACATTGAACATATTAGAATCTTTCGATATTAATATATAAAATTATACAACGATACATTTTTGAATTTACTTTTAAGTATTAAAAATCCAAGAATATTCTCAAAAAGCTGTATTTACTGTGAAACATTAAACAATATAAAAAAAAGTTTAATTATTTATATTTTAATTAATTTAGTGCTTTAGTTTAATTTCTTTAGATAAATTTGCTAACTCCTTCTTTGCTTTTTTAAGTAAAAAAAGACCGAAGATCAGTACAAATATATTCCTCATTACAAGGTTATAGAAGAGATAATAGATTACCACGTTGGACAACATTAAGTTTAAGTAACTAGTGGGGAGCAAAGTAAAGCCGCCAATAGTGCATCTTTTAAGACTTTTTCATAATTAGTTTGAGATTGTCACCAAATACTTATGGGTACTAATACTAATTACTTCAAATTATTGCACACACATGCAATTAATTATAGAAAAATGTTAATAATTCTTTATTTTTTATTTTTCATTAACATTTTAACACTTTTTCCCAGATTATTTACGTTTGACTTATAAAAAACAATGCAATACGAAGTGATGCACACACATAAATATTCTCATATAAATTATGTAACTTTGGTTTAAATTCAACTTCACAATATCTTATTTTATTTAACAATGTATTAGTAAAAATAATAAAATATATTATAAATAATTGCTAAATAAATGTATGTGACCTATATTTAATGGTGTTCACATAATAGTGTCATAAAAGTATTTCTGCCTTCTTTTTCCGTAAATAATTGAAAGCGTAACAAACCAGTCTAAAATTTACACAATTTTTGCTAAAATGACAACAATTTGAAATATTTTTTGAAAATATTTAATTGCTCACAGGAGAGAAGATTATATTTGGCTAAAACGAATATTGAATTATCTTTACCACTCAAATATAGACTCACACACACACACTAGTAATCAAACTGTTTATTAACTAGACTGTATAAATATTTTGATCAATTTTTAAATTTTATATCTTTTTAGTTTAATAGGAAACTAAAAAGGAAGAATCCATTAAGTAAAGAAATAAACATCATACGGAGAATCATTGAAAATTTAGCGAAATGAAATTGTACAAATATGGGTGGTTTAATAAAAAATAACAATTCTGGTGAAAAAAATAATTTTGGACTATCCGGTTATTGTTGCTACTTAGGTTAAAACGCACTGATGCATATTCCTTTAAATGCATTTATTTGCGTTTGTGATTATGTTTGCAACGTACAGAAAAATATTACTACCACCAATTTTAAGTATACTGTTCGACTCAGAATCACTTTCTAAATTGATTTAACGATGTTCGTTTGTCCGGCTGGCTGTCTATGTTCACCTTGTGAACAAATTGCAGGCTTAAATCCCACAAATTCTTTCGTATTGGTACAAGTAGTCAAATCAAGACAGATACAAGCAAAAATCAATGTGCCAAATTTTACAAGGGTCGGTCCATAATTTCTTCTAGCTACCATGTAAAGCTCACAGAAAAAAAACTATTAGAACGTTGTAGGTTCATTAATTTTTGGAAGCTATCACATATAACCAACCACGTGTGTTGGGTCGGGCTTGGACGAATATAACTTCTTACTTGTTTTGTTCTATCTTTGTTGTTCTCATCCAAAAGTAAAGTACTTTTTTAATGTAAACAAAATTTCTTTTCAGGCGATGAAATTATTTTGGTGCTATTTTATGTGGAATATTTCTATAAATGCAGAACAAAAAAAATATATTAGTTTCTGTTTCTTTTAAATAAAGATCTGTTTTTAATGTCAATATCTCATTTCTACTCTCAAATTAACTAATTAAATCGATAAAATTTTAAAGATGTCTAAAAAAAATTTTCTGTTCGATCGAGATTCAAATTAAATTTTTCATGACCGAGAATGTTTCAATAGATAAATTGATCATATAAATAAATGTTCCAAAAGTGTGGAAGGTAATTTCTTTAAGAAAGAAAAACTGCAAAGGGAATTAAAAAATTAACAAGAAGACAGATGAATCTACGCAAATAAAGAGTTCTACTCAAATAAAGAACAAACTTAACCTTCCCGAGACTTTCAAATAAATTGCCCACATTTTACGAAAAGTCGAAAACATAAAATGGAAGAAGCCAAAGTGCGAAAAAACGAATATACATAAAATAGGCAGGGGGAGTGGAAAAGTGTTATTTTCTCTAATAAAAAAAAATTATAAAAACTTTTACGGTCCTGACTCTTTATAGGAACTATTTGAGATTAAATGTTGCTCCCATGTCCAAATGTAATTTCGCCGATGGTACTGTTATTGTGAACAGTATTTTCATCAGTTGGCGAATCTTAATAATTTTTTGTTTCAACAACGGACTGCAGTCCGGACTTAAACCTAATGGAGAAGTTGTAGGGATACATGCACAATGAGCTAAAACTAAAGAAAGGCAACCTTGAGAGAAAATTAATTACGGTTTCTTTAAAAATGGATCACTCACCCATTATTAACAATGCTATGGAGACTGAATTTTCTTGTATCCAATCAAAACATAAATCCATTTTGTTATGTCTGATTGTTGGAAGTATTCTCATGTCCATAATAATGATGCAGTTTACTTTTTTCGGTTGCTGTATAGCATCTTCTTAAAATACAAAAATAAACTTTAAAGCAAGTTTGATGGATTTGATTCCTCAGAATGGGACCAGTATAGCTTTACATAGGTATTGATTTTATCTTTAGTTTAATGCGAAATTATAAATTGAATTTTTAATAAAATTTACATTTGACATTAAACTTTTAGTCTTAGACTTAACAACTTTTAAGATTTATATGAAGGTGGTAAACTAAAATGAACAACTATTAGGAAAATCCCAACTTTAATTGAAACCACTAAAACTCTTTGTTATTGATGACGTTAATAGTTTTTAGGATGCTATAAAATGTTATTCACATTTTAACCCTATAAAGTACTAAGGGGTTATATTGAAAAAAATAAATAAATTAATAAATACTGTTTTTTTATTTGAGAGAAATAAATTTTATTGAAAACAGCTGGTTGAATATTAAAATTCAAATGTTTGTTTTTGAAAATTTTATTATTGATTTTATATTTAAAATAAAATAAAAATCTTTTTATCATCCATAATGTTAAGGTTTAAATATTTATTACAAATAATAAAAATAAAATATCAATAGTTTATATATAATCGGTTATAAGTGTTTTTCCAAAAAAAAGCTATAAAAATAGAAGTGTTAGTCATTTCTTTTAACATCTTCCTTTGCTCTTAACAACTTCTATTAATATTTTTATGTTGGTTTTTTACAACGTTTTTTACTGTCTGGTCTGAATTGGATAAACAAGTTGCGAAATAATATTTTTTTCTTATATTTAGTGGTTGGCTCCTCTCAGCATTGTGTCACTGGGAAATGTCAAAAAGAAAAAAATTTTAATAAAAATTTTCCATGTTTGTTACAACATTAATAAGAGAGTATTGCAAAACTGGACTTTTGGGTTACGATAAGTTTGAAAAGATTTTATTTAAGAAGAAAAAATACTAAAAAAATTACATTTCAAAACATCAACTCAAACAATTGAGATAGTCAAAGCTGACTATATAATACCCTACACTACAATATTGTTTATAAATGGTAAATACGGAAAATTAATGAACGACCCTCGTTTAATTTGGTTTACTATTTGTTCTGATACACTAACCTTTATGTGAAACGTATGTTTTCAAATGGATGTTTTCCGAATGGATTATATGCGAGATAAAAGAAATAATGGATGAATTTATACGTTTATCTTTATCTTAATTTAGCCAATTTTTTTACAATACCATCGTATATGTGTGATTTATGCTCTTCAAAGTGCTATTTGGAAGGAAGTTTTTATGGGGCCAATGAGAAATAATTGACCAATAATGGTATAATTTGACAGATCAGTTGAATATATTATAAGACTTAATTTTACTTAATTTCATTCAAATCACCTTATATTTGGATTTTTTTTACAAAATTTCAGCAAGATATCTCTAAAATTGCGACCTGTACAGAGTTTACAACAATTACATGGACAGCCAGCTGGATAGACAGACGGATGGACATCGGTTAATCGACTAAAAAGTGATTATGAGTCGAATGGTATACTTAAAGATGGATATAACACCTCCTTTTCTGCATGTTACAAACAACACAAACAAACACAAACGCATAATACCCCAACCACCTACGGTGGTGTAGGGTATAAAAACGAAGAAAAGAAGCAAAATTTCAACAACAAACAGGCCATTTAAAATTATTATTTAGGTAAAAGCTACTTATTACTGGATGGATCGTAAGACATAAATATTTTAGCTAATGGCATAATTTTGAAAAATTTAAAATTTTGAAAATTCA
Source organism: Cochliomyia hominivorax (assembly GCA_004302925.2). Taxonomy (NCBI): domain Eukaryota; kingdom Metazoa; phylum Arthropoda; class Insecta; order Diptera; family Calliphoridae; genus Cochliomyia; species Cochliomyia hominivorax. The sequence goes on from PYHX02000413.1 coordinate 8,368,186, forward strand.
AACAAAAAATGTTAACAAATCAAATTATACAACAATGTAACGAGAAATTTCAAAGATTTAAACGCCAAAAATTTAGCGAGAAAAATGTATATTTTTTAATTTTATATAAGTTTTAAGTTAAGTTGCATTCATAATTTTAAAAATCACATTCATTCACACTTTTAAACTTTATTTCTTGGCAATTATTCATTCTCTCATTCATTTATTCATTCATTTATGGCATTTTTTTGCTTCTTAGACAAGTGATGGCAAATATCTCTTCTTATTTTATGAAAAATCCCAAAAAACTTAAAAATAAAAAGTAAAAATAGTGATTTTAACACTCGTTTACTTATTTAAAGGTGAAAAGTTTAATTTATTTGTATTTTAGATCTTTTAATTTTTATTTTTATTTTATATAAATAATGTTTGATGTACAACTTGGTATTTGAAAGGTTTAAAAAATATATTTTATGAACTAAAATTGATGTTGAAGTACTGTGTAATTTTTATTGACATTTTTAGTCCCAAAAAATTCGCAAAAAGCTTAATTTTTAATTTAGGAGATTATAACATTCTTACTTATTTTAATTAAACATGACAACATTAAAATGCTTCCATACATTTTTTTGTTATGAAAATCAAACGGATGTATAATTTGAAATTTATATAATGACCTTAACTGCGCTGCCTGTTTACCTTTTTTCCAAGAAATTCGAAATTATCTTTCCTTAAAAAATATTCCATTCAATTAAGATCGCTCTTTCAAACCACCTCATTTCAACACCCCTCGATTAAAATCCCTATATAATTTAATAAAGTTTTATGTATAAAATTCATTAAAATAATACAAACAAAAACTCCTTTACCAAGAATTAAAAAATAAAATTATAAAAATAATGTGTATCTAAACCGAAAAATTATTAATTAAAAATTTATTGATTTCAACACTTAAACAAAAAAAAAAAACTTCCCACAAAATGCAACAGACAATAACGTTCGCATTCAAACACACAGACACACACATACATAAGCACACAAAAGCCAATTAAAAAAGCATTTTTTTGGCTTTAAATTAGGACTGCGGAAATTGATTATTGATCAATGAATATTACACATAAAGAAATAAAAGAGAAGTAAATAAACCAAAAAAAAAAAGAAAATCAACTACAACAACAAACATGCTCTTAACAAATACGGCCAATCACGATTTAAATGTTTTCAATGTAAATTTAACAGTAATACAGACAATGAAATGGCCAAAAAGATATTAATAAAAAACTATAACAAAAATCGAAACGTTAGATGATGTTAACAAACATAAAGACCAAGTTTAACTTAAGACAATACAAATTTACATAAATCTTTAACGAAAACCAAAACATAAAAAAAAGAGTGAAAAATGTTTTTGGTAACAATGACTTTGGTACTACAAGTAAATCAAAAAAGTGCAATAAATATATTTTTATTGGCAAGCGATAGGTTGAGGGAAAAAGGGGATTTTTTAATAAATGGTAATGAACGAATATGAAGTACTCTTTAACCTCGATTTAACTAAAGCTCATTTCACACTAAAAATTAATTTTTAATATAAAAAAAATTGTGCGTATCAAACACTGATTGACCGAGTTCAGTGAAACTTAACTTTGGTTTGTAATTGTATAGAAAAGTTTCGTATTTAGAACAAAAAAAAAAATCGGATCCTTAGATTAAAATTAAAGATGAATATCTGAGTCAATCTAAGACATCGAAAACCAATATCTGATTCTATATTGTAATGACTGTCAGACAACCGAATTTGTAATGACAGGTTTCTAAAGCCTAAAGCTTGATTTTTGATCTCCTTTTGAAATTTTTATAAATCCTCAATTTTCTCCTTAACTAAGGCCTCTAGAGCCTAAATAAGTTCGATATATAAATATATTATAAAATCTGCCAGATGATTCCACTCATACTTAACAACAGTGTTTAATAAAAATGGCCACTGATTGTTATTGCCTCAAACATATTTTTAAATAAAGTTACAAAATTGAAACAGTAGACAAATAGTTATATATACCAATATCTGGAACAACCTCAAAATTTGAATAAATTATAATTTATAGCTATATACACCAAATATATCAAATATAATAAACTTAGAACCCAATTGCTTTTATTAGTGTGAGTTTGAAAGAGTGTTATGATGTATTTGTACTTCATACATATATGAAGTGATGGGTATTATTGTAGCGTTAAGGCTTGATGGGCGATGAAGAGTTTATCAAATTTGAATTTTTGTAGAATAAAACATATAACGACCACCCATTCGAGTGAACCCATTTAAGGAACAGTACCTTTTTAGGTTTAACAATTAAAGTATGATTAATAAATAATCCAGTACATACTTTGTAGATATTGGCGGATTTGTGTCAATATTTGGTACTGTTTTTGAAAAATGTTTTCTACTTTCTAACAGAATTATACGAATAGTTTTTTTGTGAAACTTCCCGTAGGTTTCCAATATAACGAAATAAATTAAATTTAAATCAAAGCAGCGGAAAATGGAGTAATTTAAATTGGTACTTTTTTCTTGAACTGGAGCTTTTAAATATTTGGGAAAAATCTACTAAAGACCGATGAAAACGTTATCTAATATGGTTCCATGCGATTGTGGAACAAGAGTGAAATACTTAACAAATTATTTTTGTGATGCCTTTTGCATATTATAAATTATGAACTGTAATATTTATTATTATTTTCAAAGGGTACTTTTTGAGTACTTTATAATAGTTAACATTTAGAACCTTAATCTTACACCTTCTCTAAGGAGAGATTCATTTTGGAGCTGAGAAGAAAGCGACTCATAAGTAAAGGTAAAGAACCGCCGTGTTACGTGAAAGTGGTCAAAAGACATTGATGGCAATAGTAAAAGCTCCTATTGAAATATTAAAGTTCACAATCATATACATCTTAGCATTAGTGGCAAACTATGCCTTGTCGACAAATTGGACTTTCTATCGGAAACAACATTTTGTAAAATCGGCAAAACTCTCATTGGAAGGACAGTCAAATCGGATAAAATTCCCCCGTCCGAGATATCCAGAGATATCTAGAGGTCCTCTCCCAACCACACAACGAGAGGACTACTGCTAACATACATTCTATAATACTTAATAACTGTAAATCAATATTCTGTGTAGATAAGCCCAAATAGATGAGAGTTGACACAATCGATCTAAATCTTTTTTTAATATTGTGTTATAGTATAAACGTGTTTAATCCAAGTTTCATATTGAAAACGTTCCGAAGGATCGAATACTTTTTTATACCCCACACTATGAGCAGAAAAATATACGGTTCAATTCCTGAGTCGATTTGACAATGTCCGTCCACTTGGCTGTCTGTACACGTAAACAATTTTCAGATTGCACCTTTATATATCCAGATATATATCTGATATATTGAAATTTTAAGGCCAAGGACTGATAAGTTTTTCCAATGTCCTCTTGAAATGGGGCTTCTACTCACATATTAAACCACATTTAAAAATCACGAAATGTCATGACATATTCACAAGCATTTCGTATATCTAAAATGGAAAAATCATAATTCGATTATTATTCTACGTTCATACACCTCATTGTAAACAATCAACATCACACACTCACACACATGTATCTCTCACCATTGTTATGCATTTTATGTTGTCTTTTTACAATCAATATAATTCTCATTTAGTTTATTAACAAATTAATATGCCTGTTAAATGTTGGATTTCGATTCATACGAGACCACAGATTAGATTTGTGCGAGACAAGAACTCACCAATGAGGTCCTCGAGGTTATTTTATAGTCTTAGACTTGTTAAGTATATTTTGCAAAATAAAGATAAAGTTGAATTTTTGCAAGACTTCGATTAAATGTTAATTGTTAACTTCACGAACAGCTTTGGCTGTGTCGTTCTCACCAGTACCTTAGGTTTTTACATTATCACAAGCATATTCGGCTGTGCTTGTGTGTGGTAATTAATTTTTCTATATTTAAAGAAAAGAACTATTTTACCTAAAATTCGTGAATTAAACGACTTCTAACTTAAGGTTTGTGGATCCGTAAGTAGACCATGTGGGTTTATATAACCCTAATTTTCTAAAATAACATCAAATCTCTCAAATGTGTGAATATAAAGAAAATATTTTAAATCAGTTTATTCGATACTAGTGCAAATCATAAAATTAAATTGAATTCTTCGGGGGCCAGTCCATAATTTCTTCTATTTCACTTTTGCTTTATTTTACCTAACGTTACAAACACCAGCGTAAACATTAAATGTTTTCAGTGGCGTAGAGTATCTCGAAAATTGTTTTCAAACAAGACAAACTTTAAATGAAGTTCAGGGCGAAACAAAAGGCATTGTGCCACTAATAGCATGAATGTAGTACTTTCAGAGATCAGACTAGACCAAACCAGACAAAATGTTTCCAAAAAAAAACAAGAAACTATTAAAGACAGATAGACAAACTTAACAACAAAACAACTATTGAAAATTGCAATGAAAAAATTTAGTTTTTTTGTTAGAAAGAAAAGAAATTTTTTGGAAAGGAAAAGGAAGTTTTCAACACAAGGTAAAAGTTCATAATTTTACTTATAAAGTAATAAATAATAAAGGGAAATTGAGAAAAAAAAATAAATTTAATTTATAACAAAGGAAGAGATCTTTGAGGACTTAAAAAATAAAACCATAAAATATAATTTTCCTTTTATAAATAGTTAACGTTTAATAATTAAACTCTAACTTACCTTTACTTTTATAATGTTGTAACACTTACAAATAATGGAAACAACAACAATAACAAAAACAAAATCAAATAATTGTTTAAGTTTAATTTGAACTTTCAATTTTTCGACGTTTTTTTTTTGGAGGGGAAAGACACAAAAAAATCCAATTTAAATAAAAAAATTTGCATTTAGTTCTTCGGATTTTTTAATTGAGTTTTTGGCAATAAAAGAGACGAAAAAAATCACAATTTTACAGTAAATTTTTCGATTTTTGAATTTTGTGTTTATTTTTTTTTTTTTTATTTTTTGGTTAAATACACTTGAATTAAAACATTGATCTCATTGATACAATTGCCAAATACTTGTTGTACAAACACATCAGATTCACTCATTCACTCACATATATCACGTATACGTATACGTTTACATACATACATGTATGATCACACATTTAGGTTGTATGATGACAATGATGATGGTTGGATGATTGTTGTATGATTTTTTTTGTTAATTTATTTGTTTATTTTCATTTTTTTTCTTCAGATACTTTTGTAATTCATGGATTTTGTTTGCTTGTTTGTTTGTTTATATTCCCCGTTCATCGATTAAATTGTTTATTTATTTATTGTTTGTTTGACTGTCAGTATTTTAATGTTATTTTTCGTGAATCCAATTTAAAATCGAAAATATACTTCAATTGTATTTAAGGAAAAAAACACAAAAAAAATCTTAGATTTTTAGCAAAAGAAAATGTTGCGTTAGTTTTGTATGATGATGTTATTTTAACGTATGCCAAACTTAAAATGTTTATGGTGAACGTTCAAATTTATGTGTAATACTGAAAAATCTAGGTTTAATACTATAAAAACAAATATATTTCTTCTTATAGTATTTTTTCAGATTTTTTCTATTTTTATTTTAGAGTTTTTCTTTATTTGTCTGTTTGTTTGTTTGTTCATACCGAACCTTTAAGAAGATGTTGTACAAATTTTTTTCTGGTTTTACAATTCAATGCAGTGCATTGCAGTTCAGTGTAGTTCAGTTCAGTTTAGATCAGTTGTATATGACGGTATGTATTTTGTTGTTGTTGTTGCCCACATATATAGAGATTATAAAGAATGTAATCTTTTCAGAATTTAGAATTAAATTGTACTCTGTGTTATTTAATTAAATTTATAATTGCAAGTTTAACATTTATCTACAATTATCTACTTTGGAGATTTAAAATACACTACAAGTTAGTTAGTTCGTTTCTTAATGATTGACATTTAATTTAATTGTTTTAATGACTCGCAAGCAAATATTTAAAATTTTATTTAATTATTTTGGCTCAAATAAAATTAACCATCAGAAATTAATATTATTAACACTGAAGTAATTAGTAGAAGTAGGCAAAGTAAACAAGTTATCAAAACTCTGAACAAATTTTGTATAAATGAAAATTAAAAACGTGTGTTATGAATTTTTGATCTCACTCCTTATTTGAGGGCGTGTCGAAAATTCATTTGTCTCAACCATTAAGATATTTCTAACATTTAAAATATACAAAATTATTATAAAAATTGTTTCAAGATCTGATTCCTCGCCGATCGGTATATATATAAGAGTGGGTCTAAAACCATTTCTAATGTTGCAAACATCTAGAAGAAATGCGTAATTCGCAACTATAATGTAGGGTCATCCATTGTTTAAAATATGCAAGTGAACTGATCGAGCAGGATCAAATTTTTTCGATCTATTTACCTTTGGATTAATTTCCAAACTAATGTATTTATTCTCCTAAAGTCCTGTTCTGATCTGATCTGATATGCTCTGCTCTGCTAATGTTAATTTTAGAGAACTTTATTTTTTTGTTTAACAAATACATGAATAAATAAAGAAATATTTTTTTTTTTCAGTTAACTTTTTTTATATTTTTAATGGGATGTGACAATAACAATGCTGTTGTAATGTTACATAGCGTATATTTGTGTATATATGTATGTATATACAACTGCATAATAACACAAACATATAAAGAGTATTTAAATATGTTGCACTCTTTTTTATTTGAAGGTAATTCGTGCAATTTATTTGAATTTGAGAGCAGAATAACAAAACGAATAATGAATATATCGTTCACTTAAATATATTAATAAAAATATATAGAAAAATAAACAAAATACATAATAGAAATCTTTAAAATAAGAAGAAGCAGAAGGAAAAATATCAAAATAAAAACAAAAGCTTAAAAAATTAGAAGGGCTTAACATTTCAAATTTTTATAGAATCGTGGTAAATGTGTTGGTGGCATGCCACAAAAGAAAAAAAAACAAAATAGAATTTTAACAAACTCAATTTAAATGACAAGATATTTGCATGTGTGTATGAGATATTCATAAATTTTATGATTTTTTTTTTTGGATTTTACGAAATATCTTTTTTCGGTAATGGTAACATGACCTATTAATTGGCTAACAAAACATTATCTTTGTTCGCACGTCATAGCGTATATTCTATTCTAGTGGATTGGGAAGTGATTCACAACAATTAAAATTCATTTAAAAAAAATAATATTTTTGAAGGGTTTCTTTAACCCATTTATGACCAATAATAGATCCCTTTGAGGTAAAGAAGGGAATTTTGCATGGTGCTCAATTTAGTAACTTTTCTGATTATAAAAATCACTTATATTGAGTCCAAAATTTTTTGTTCTTTCATATTTCATTTATACGAAAAAATATTAAATATTTTGGCATATTTCAATCTGATTTTCGGGATCGGGATCGGGATTTCCCGTTTGGCATTCCTAGTCAGATAATAGGTGATAACATAAATTATAGATCGATCCACGTTAATTTCCAAGGGTCTTCTTATCGTTGCTATACGACTATATCTTATCTATCTGTACTTGGGATGCCAAACGAAACTGATTTTTCAATTCCCGGAATTCGGGATTTTTTATGTAGGGATTACGATATTTTTCGCAATAATTAATAAAATAAATTAATACTTCTCCAAATTTCACGAAAAATTCGAAATTGATTAGTCCCGAAAACTTCCGATAATGTTTTTTTGAAATCCCGGGATTCGAGACTTTTTAATCCCGTAAAAATCCCAAGATTTTAAATTTTAAACTTCCATTCCGCTAAAATATTTTTATGGGAGAATTGCCACCAGTTCCAGGACTGAGATCGAAAAAATCCAAACACATATGTATGTTAATAAAAACGAAACCACTAAACTTACATTTTTAGTTTTTTTGTTTGATTGAAATTTTATAACAATTTCCCCCAAAAAAAAATATTTTTTTAGTCTTAGTTACTGGTGATATAGTTTTGAACCTTTTTCGAAAGCTCTTTCATTAATTTGTTTATACTTTATCTGTCAATATACTTGAACAGGTAATCACAATTTGAAATTAAACACACTTTTAGACAGCTGTTTTGTGCTCTTCTATTCTATTTTAATAAGGGCCCAATATCTCTCCTCTTTAGCTTCTGGATTTTTTGAGGTTTTTACTCTCTTGGCACAATTACAACAGGTTTTCTATTAACACACAAAAAATCATGTAAAAATTACGGTTTAAGAGTGTGAATGAAAAATCTTTGCTAAGAATTTATCGATCTTACCGCTTAAGTTAAATTGTTATCGATATCACTCTTTTAAATATTAAAAACCCATATTTTAATAATTCATGAATTTTAATATTTTATAATTCTAATTTAACAATCTCCGATTATTTGACCTCAAAACCTTATCGCAATTAACATGTGTTCTAACATTCAAACAATTTCAATCCATCATTTTGCCTCATTTCCAATAACAAACTCATCAAATAATAAAAATCAGAAATTTTTTTATAAAAATATGAAAATAAATTGACATTAAACATAAAAAGCAATTTAAATCCGTGTTATTATAGCGCATTAATTTGTTTTGTTAGTGTTGTAATTAATATGCAATTAAATTCTTCTTACACACGATTTAAACAAATACTCAATCTTGTATTCAAGAAATCAGAAAAAAAGTACTTCAATTTGTAATCTTTTGGATTAACCAAAATGGAAGACAAAAAAATAAATCCGAGTTGATCGCTTGATGATATGATTTGTTTACAACATTCATTCCACTTATCATTCTGTCAAAGCAACATCATAAATATATTTTGTGACTTTTTTATTACTTGAATGTGTAAGTGTATGTGTCTGTGTATAAATATATTTAGCTTTTTAAAAATTTTCTTGGCATCTTAAAAGTTGAGGCAAAAGCCTTAAGCAGCTTAAATTTTATAAAAAATACAATTTTATTCAGTGGGTGTTTTGAAAACAAAAAGTGATGTTTATATCTAAAGACTTTTATGCTCACAAAGATATACACATACGGACTTACATTTATATCTTTCAGATTGCTGCATAGATATATATCTGTGAACTCAATTTATGCGATACAATGTTAAATTAATACAATCAAATAAAGTGAATTGTAACAATTACTTATGGAGTTAACATTTGTTGTGTTTGCTTTTCATTAAAATTATTTTCAGTAAAGAAGCTGTATTATACCCTCAACCATCACAAGTGATTTAGAGGGTATATTAACTTTGACATTCTGTGTGAAACACTAAGAAGGAATCACCTTGGACCTCATAATGTATATATATTCTTGCATCAAATCAAAATCTGAATTGATTTATCTATGTCTGGTCGTCTGTCTTTTTGTCTGTCTGTTGTTGGTAATCACAACCACAAAAAGCATTTGAGTTTCCTGTTAAAATCAGAAAATCAGCGGTGCAGTATATTAAAAGATATAGACCGATATCTGAGGTAACATCTTTGTTCAAGCGAAGAGCCTTCGTAAAATTGTCAATCGTCAAGTTAGAATGAAAGTTTGACGTGCTATTAAGTTATGTGTGCTTTATTACCATTATAAAAATTATCAAAATCGGTTCAGTCGACAAAAAGTTGAAGCCAACAGCATAAATAATTTTATGACTGATTGTACGCATTATATTTAAGAAAAACTTGTATACGTCTGTACAAACCATAAACGATTTACTTCACAACATCTTTTTTTAAATTTTTACTTCCAGTTGTAGAGGCTACTGAAGATTCGTCATAGCCGCTTACTTCTTACTTGATTTTACTTTTAATTTGTTGTTACGTGTATAATTTAATGCTCTAAAGACGTTTGACTTAGAAGTTTAATTAAAAATTAAGTTTAAAACATCTGTATTGCTTTCATTTTGGATTAATAATGGAATTTTAGTTTCAGTTAATTGTCTGAAAAAAATCATAAAAATATTAATTTTGTTATGTGAACAAAATAATTCTGAATTTCAGGCAACATTGTAGATGTAATAAAATTTCATAAAAATTTAATAAAATCAATACAGTGTACTGCACTTTGATTTAAATCAGTCATACTGATGAACATTATTATATCGGCTCAGAAAATTATTTTGATCAACTCATAACAGTTGTTGTGGTGTAGGGTATCAAACAATTATATGATGATCCAATAACTTTAATGGTGACGGATCAAGCCTTCATAACCCTCTTTATCAATTCGTAAATACCCATCTTCAACAATTCATACCTACACCATCATAATTAGTTGTTAGTTGTTCAGATGTTTTAAAGGGGCTGAATAAATATTGTTACTACAATTTTGAAGTATAACGTTTGACTGCGAATCACTTTCTGATTCGAATTAACGAAGTCTTTCCTTTCGTGTGGCAGGGTGTCTATGTAAACATTTTCAACAAAATGCAGGCCACAGTTTTAAAGATATTTGGATGAAAATAAATACCTGTCATTACTTTGGCCCAAGGACAATGCCTATTGAAATTGATGGGTCCTTTTATTCACTTAAATTGGCCAATTTTTTTGACCAAGTTGTTTTTTTTTTTAATATTTTGTTAAGAACGCTAGATTAGGCTGATCCAAATCCATAATGTCATTTACTCTAATTTAATCACACTGTTATACTCTAATACATCCATAAGCATACAAACATACACACATACATTAATACACATTATTGCTTATAACGAATATACTGGGGTTCATGATTATAACTTTTTTCTGCTGATGCGTTTTTGATCATTTTTGGCAAAATAATGAAGTTTTACTTTTATTTAAATCCATTTGTTTTTAATAAAAAATAATAAAATAACTTTGTTGTTATTTTGAGTTCATTTTATAGATCGGTGTATAACTTTTTTTGTAATTATCCAATCTGCGTAGGATCATAATAAAGGTTGTTGCCAAATTTAGATGAATCGACTCAGATAAGAATGTATATACTTCATGGGGTCTTGAATGATTCCTTCTTGATGACAAATGTAATATACTTCGCCACTTGTGGTGATGGATGACACAAAAAAAGGGTTTTAAGATTAATTAAGACATTTAACAATTCTAGAGTGCTGGGAAACTGAAAAAATAACATTTTCACACTTTCTATTCCTTAAAGTCTGATAAATTAAAAAAAGTGCTTTAATATAATTAAAATTGTTATGATTCCACATATGATTTTGGGTGGAAATTATAAATTAATTTATTCAATATTTACTTTCAAAAATCAATATCGAAAATTACTTAATATCAAAAATAATTATTTGTGAAAGTCATCATCATCATTAAAATTCAAAAAAGTTTTATTAAGTCTTCATTGTGATATTATTTCACTTCATTTCGTGTATAAAAGTATAATTTTTTATTATTTCTTAATTAAGTTTTGCTCTATATTTTGCCAAAAAATACAGAGTTAAAATCAAGTAAACCACAGTAATTTAAAGTAAAATTACCACAATGAGTTTTACAAGAAATCTTAATAATAAATTAACTAAACAAAAAACAAAGAGAAATAAGACAAAAGAGTATATTTTCCCATTAGGATTTCATAACAAGGCCTAAAGGGTTAATAATCGAATAATTATTTTACATTTGTAAGAAAAAGAGGGTTAATTTTTTTAATGAAGATTTTGGATTTTTAAAATGTTTTTGTATTTCAAATTTTAGTTAACTAATAATTTTTGGTCTTAAATTAGGAATTATTAAATAGTGGGTCATTCATCCATCCATTCATTATGGTGGCATTGCAATTTTACAACTTTTGTTGTTACTTTGATAAACAAAAAAAACCCATAAAATATTTTGAAATTTTCTGAAATTTATAATTAAAAATATTATTGTGTTTATGTAATTACCCTTATAAATATATTATTTATGGTATTTTATGATTCTGGGTGTTTTTTATTACAATTTTATGAGTTGCGAACACATTTGTAAGGTAATATTTATTTGAAGTTCTATATTGAGTGTGATAAGATGTTATTTCTTACATTTAAAAAGTTTAAAATTATAATTTAGTCACTGATTTCGATATATTTCTACTGTTTATAAAAAGTAAACAATGCACAGTGGAGCAGAATTATTATTATTTGCTAATATATTTAAACGTTCGATTACCTAAATTTGTTTGCTTGGATTTTAATATAAAGAAGCGTTTCATTATTACTTTGGGAGTAGGAAACCTTTAGTCAGAGTTATAGGGATGGGAATTGGTTTAACTCTGATATTGAATTTTTTAACAGTGACAAAATGCAATTTAGAAAATTACTTATGATTAGAAATATATTTCAATCATATGATATCAGCTATTTCCAAACTATCAATAGAAGTGGACTATATAGATCAAAATAAAAAAATTCCCAATTTTGGAATTTTTCTTCACAATTTGGAAACAACAGGGAAATTCAATTAATTTAAATTTTTCGTTATAGAAGATCTATTACTGGGCATTCTGTTAAAGGATTTCGCTATGTGGTTACAATTTATCATGATGTTATAATATTATAGTGATATACTCCTGTGCTATCATTATGGTAAATTTCACATAATGATCAAAATTTATAGATTTATTTTCAAAAACCAAAAACGATTCTCCCCATTGTGCACTATCTATTCGTTTAGCAGTCCATTTTTACTCTCTGGGCAATTTACTGGTGGCAATTTATGGATAAAATGATGAAATTTGACACATGCTGTCATTATTACTAAAGTCAAAGTCTCCTGAAACTTCTCATGATCGTTTTAATATTTCAGTAAGATCTCATATATACATCATTCCATAAAGGTATTTTAAGCTCATGAAACTCATAAATATGGAATAAATTTAAATAAATTATCAGTCGAAATTCACAAAAAAATGTATTTTTATAGTGATAAAAATACATTTTTTGTGAACCATTTTCGGAAAAGCTTCCATTAGCGTTTTTATAGTGTTTTCTGTCACTTTGCGTATACAGGTCCGTCTCCAATTAAAATTAGTTCCTAAACTTTGCTTCAACATTCCTTCGAGCATCAGCATCATACAATTTAGACCAGCAAGTTGTTTTTAGTCTTTAAATTTTTAGCATGTATATTTTAAGAACTTTATTAACTTTAAGTACCAAATAGTCCGATCGGAAAATGCTTTGTATTTTTTGGCTTTAGAAACATCATACGAAATATATTCCCTCTACCTGAACCAGGTTTTCTATCAAAGGACATGTTCTCCCGGTATTGTTCAAAAACATTGGAAACAATTTGTAGCACGAGGTTGGATTTTGTTGAAAATATTTCATAATTTAAGTACGCACTTTTCTGTTCACTCATTTTAATCAGATTACAATTTTTCCGTTTTTTGATATTAAACTGACATGTTTTACAAAGAAAACAATAAAATTAAAAAAATACTTGAGTCAAAAGTTTTCATGAAAAATGTGTGTTAAGAATTTTTAAATCTCACTTCATTTATTTATTTAAATATTGTTCCAAATTTCACAAGAATCGTTACATAATATTTTAAAAGCCCTCATTTCCAAAAATTGTCTCTCTATATTATATAGTCGGTCTTAACCGACTACACTACTGTATTAAAGAAAAAATATGTTTTCGGGAAGATGATATTATTAAATTTGAATCTTGTATGGAGTGGACCAAATATAATGCAATCGCATGTTATACCTTAAAATTAAACAAAATCTTAAACACGTCCACAGGAACAAAGTAATCATTGACCATGCTTTCGATAGAGTGACAGAAGAGCTATCAAATCCAACTTGATGTCTTGAGCAACAACTGTACACGACAGATGTGATTTTTGAATAAAGTTTTAAATTTTCCCGTTGACAAGTTCAATTGACTTAAGTTAATTTAAAATGTCTTCAATGGACCGAAACTTTATTGATAGAATGTAAATCATTTACATTCTATCCATTCTTTAATTTCGAAATTACTATTTCTCATATCCAATAATTGATTTGAAACGCTTTATAGTTGTTTTACATTTTGCATTTAATTAATATTATTTTTCATTTGTTTCCAATTAACCTTATTAATTTATCATAAACGTATTTAATTATTATGGAATTTTCATACCAAAATTAACAATTTACATATATTTTTTATATAATTTTTTAATTATATAAATATTATTAAATCGAACAGATACAAGAATCTAAAAAGCTACTGGTTTCAATTGTATTTATTATTTTTATAATTTTTTATTTAAGATTAAAAAATAAAATAGTAAAAATGGTGGTGATATGGAACATATGTTTAATGAATGGATAAATATCTAAAATATAATTAAAATAGAACATTATTTATGAATTATTAAATTTTAATTAATACTGGTGAGAGAGAACAATGTTTGTGATAAACAAGCAAATATTGTTATATTGATTATTTATTTAATTATTAATTGATAAACAACAAAAACGTGACAATAAAACATGTGGGTGTTTCTTTAAGAAAAATAATAATAATAATAAATATTAAAAGCAATTAAAAAATTTAAATTTTAAAAATCTATTTTAAAATAATATTGAATATGATTTGGATATGCAAGAAAACAATTGAAATTATATTAAATAATCAGTGCGTTATATTTCAAAATTATCGTATTTAGTATGATAATATACATCTCTCATCTGATGACTTGTGGGGATAAATTCATTTTGTAATTTCATTTATTAAGTTAAACAAGTGGATTTTGATCATGTCAACATTATGGGAAACAATTTCTGTAAATTTGTATATCCAAATCCAATCAAATCCAAAATTTTATTATTATTTTTTTTTAAATGAGATTATTGTTTAAACTACAATAATGAATAAAAAATCAATTTATGAACTTGTCCATGAATAAGAAAATTAAAAAAACCCCACTCGTCTGTACGAGATACTCAAGATTCCAAAGCGAAAAAAATGTGTTAAAAAATTTGAGCTGAGGGACAATGCTAAGTTGATCCATTCTGAAAATTTTATTCTTAATTTATTTAAAAAATCTTTAGAGACTAATTTACCGTTATTTACTAAGAATAATATACGCAATAATAGCGATTTTTTTTAGAAATTTTAAATATATAAAAACCTAATAAAACCCGGTGCGCTCTGCCGCCTTTATAAAGTGGGTGGTAGCCCTCCCCCATTTTCCTTTCCGTCCTTCATTTTGGACAGTAAAAAACATCATTGGGAAAGTAATTGAAACCAATTTGAATACTCCTGCTTTAACAGATTTTTATATACACATGATCCTATCCGACCTTTATGCTGTGCAGTAAAACAGTTACTTAAAAAATTATTGGCACCAAATTAAAAAATTCTCGGTGTTATAGTTTTTTAAATATTCAGTGATCAATATTTTCCTTATATGAGAACTACCTCTTCCTCTGATTCTATCAGTCTCACATTTCGCCGCACATAAAATTTTCTTGAAAACATTTTTGGGACCAAATTTGAATATTCTCATTGAAGTGGTTATTAGTATAATCAGTATTTGCTTCGTATGGGGGTACCTCTCTTCCTGGCCCTATCTGCATATGTTATTTTTGATTATGCGAAGATTATACTGTGAAAATTTCAGCAAAATTGCACCAGTAGTTTAGCTGTCTGCAAGACCCAAATAAACAATATATTTCGAAAATTCGATATCTCTTTCTTAGTCTGGATTTTTGGAATTTGCTTCGGAACAAGATTCGAAAAAAGGATCGATTTCGTAGTCTGGTACTAATTTATGCTCTTTTTTCTCATTAAACTTAATTATCTTCTTAACGATTCTTAAGAATTTTTTGCTTTTATAATTTCATATTTAATCAATTAACGGAATCGTTTGACAAAATACCTGCCACTATTTATTTAATCTTTGATTATTATTAATTTTTTTTTCAAGAATTTATTAATCAATAAATGTTATAATTTATTATTTAATCATAATTTGTTTGATTTATGATCATAACTATTAATTTAAATTAAATTTTACCGACTATAACGGTAAGGCCCGCTATGTAACACCCTACACTACATTGTTGGTTTTAAATTTTGGTTATAAAAATTATGTGTACGACCCTCGTAAAATTTGCTTTTCTTATTTATGCTTTTGTGTGCAATAATTATGTTACTAATATTTATGTAAAATTAGTTCATTTGAAAAGGAACTCTTTCTGGAGGGTTATACGAGAGTTAGATAAAATTTGGACCGACCTTCGTATAATTTCGCACAGTGGTATATGTGCGATTTATGTATTTCAAGATGATATTTGATGATAGTGAAGGGTGGTTCTATGGGACCTATGAGATAAAATGGACCAATCCTCGTATAATTTGGCGCACCGTTGTATAATAAAATAAGACCTTTTTTCAAATTTGGTTTAAATCGTTTTATATTTGGGAATATTATGCATTAAACACCGCATTCCGGAGGGTCATTTGTATGGGATACATATGAAATAGTGGATCGATCATAACCATTTTCAATAAAAAATAATATCATGTGCAAAATTTCATTCAAATATCTTCAAAACTGCGACCTGTATTTTGCGAACAAGTTTTATATGGTCAGCCAGCCGGACATGGTTAAATCAAACGGTTTACTAAAAGGTGGTGGTAGATCTAGTTTTTCTGCACTTTACAATCATCTGCACAAACGCATAATACCCCCACTACCTATTATAGTGTAGGGTATAAAAAGCGTAACACATCAACAACAACAAAAATAATAAAAACTGATGTTTGTTATTATCAAATGGAAAAACCCCATGTTTAAAATAAAATTCTATTAAAAATCAAAAAATTAATGTAAAGATTATTACAAGATTTTTAATAGAAAAGTAAAAATTAAAAAAAAAAAAAACGTGTAAATTATAAATTTACAAGTAACTAACGAGTCAAGTATATGATGGTTTTTCATTTAAGATGAATTTATGTTGCAGTTAACCTTGAAATTGAGTTTTGGTCTCAACTTCATTGGTGTTCAGTGGCGAGAGTTAAATAACTAAAACATGATTTAAACAATCATTTGGTCAGTCACTTACTCTTTAGCTCGTTCATTCATTCACTCACTTCACTCAATTGCATTGACTGTCCGTGTGGTCAGTTTGTTTGAGAAACCGCTAAAACTGAAACGAAATGAAAAGAAATAAAATAAAACAAATCAAATTAATTATAAATTATAAACTTAACCAAAGTCAATTACAAGAGGTTAACAGATCAGATAAAACGTTTATAGTTCAGAAATCGTTAAAAAAATAGTAAATTTAGCTGACAATTTGTACTTAAAGGTAAAAATTGTAATAAAATTAAAATTAATAAGCGTTATAATTATTATTCAGCTAAAAAATTTAATTCAATTTAACAAGAGCAGTTACAGTTCAAGTATTTTTTATTAAGTTTATTGGTTAAAATAGAAAATTAGCGGTTAATTAATGATGTTTATCACCTGCAGGGATTTTTTTTGACTTAATTAAATTATAATTAAGCGTTGAAAAAAAATTGCTACGTAATAATTATTTATTATTAAAAGAAATATTTGTAAACAAATGATTTTATGTAGATTATGGCATTTTACCCTTAAGCAGTTACTTGATTCTGGGTGTTATATATTGGACTTTGGTTATAGATTTGGTTAATGATATGATTTGTATAACGAATTGATTTTTTATGAATTTCTAAATAAAGAGGTTTTCTATTAAAATATGGAAATATAATTAAATGTAAATAGCTGTTATAATCGAAGAAAAAGCAAAATTATAACCCAGACTAAACATATTATGGATGTTCCACAACCATATTGTTGTTATGTATTAGACACATTCAATGTGGTATAACTATACTTTTATGAGATGCAACCATAACCTTATTATTGTCGGTGAACATGGTCGATAACGATGCACTTTTTTAGAAATAATTCTACAACTTTTGATCGGCTTTACAATTTGGAATTTTAGGATAATGGGTAATAGAACTGGGCAGACCAAAAGAAAAGTTTCACATGTAAGCATGGGCTATAGGTAAATATTTTTAAATTGAATGAGAAACTTAAGATTGGCACGCGTTTAAAAAATTAAATATCCGGAATCTCCTCTGCCAAAGTATTTAAGCCACACTCTTGAAAATTCATCAGACGATCAAGAGCTATAGATTTATTTAAAAAATAATTCTCTCCCACATTGTGATGTTTTTTAAATGAGTAAATTTAATCATTTAAGAGTAGATGTGGTCAAAACTTGTTTTACCAATCCATAACAACATGAAACAGAGCGTCACAAAATTAGTAACTCACTGGTGAAAATGAGGCAAGTTCCACCCAAACTTGCTTCTCTTGTTTTGAATATTATTTGATCAAACTTGACGTGCATGTATCCCACAAAATCTCCGTTGGGTTTATGTTAGGACTGCAAGAGGTCCAGTAAAACGGAGGTATGCTGTGTTCGTTAAACCTTGATTTAGATAGTTTCAAAACATGTAAATCAGCATTATCTTTGTAATGATATCTTCATGTATTTTTATCCTTAAAGAAGAGAAGAGTATCTTCCATCAATTCGTAATAAAATTTGCTATTCATTTTTGTCAGAACAAATCAAATCCTTCAGATAATTTTACAACCAATTTATCCACAGGAGATTCCCTGGTCATAAAAATAACTTAGATTTTGTCTTGATTTTTAAAACTTAAATTTTGACATGTTTTTAAAGCAGTTTTTACATATTTGCAGACATACTATAAATAAAATAGCTCAAGAATAATGCAAACAACAGAACTGGGAAAAATATTGTTTACTTTAAAAAAGTTAAGCTGTTTCTCATTAAAAAGCTTTAACTTGGTTGAGAACAGCAAAGAGAAAATATTAAGCGCGTGAATAAATGTCAGTGTACACAAGTTAGACATCTTAAATTTATATATTATCTTGAGAATTCGTTAAGGAATCAGTTGAAGTCATGAAATTTGTTGTTACAGTTTCAGAGATAAGTTTTAAGCATTTGAAAAGGATTGTTACTCCCCATACGCCTTTTCAAAAATTGTTTAGTGTGTTAAGTTTTCCCTAAAAGAGCTGATTCGTTTGCCAAATTTAATTAAAATTTGTCATGCTTTTAGTTTTAAGAGATTCTCTTGGATATCGGTCTATAACTTTTTCTCTACTAAACCAAGTTTATCGCTTTAATGCTGGAAACTTCTCAAGACAATTGAAATTATTCAGGTCAACTTGCATTGAACTCTGTCAATTATTGTGACAACAACAGAAGAACTCACACTTTGATTTGATGAAAAAATTATTTGTTTAAATATTTTTGGCATTACAAAGCAAATAACAAAGTAAATATACCCTCTTCATCGCTGGTGGTAGTGGGGGGTATAAAAATATGTCTCGAGAAAAATTATCTTTAGAGTTATGACTATCTTGCTGCAAATGAGCTTTATGCCATTTATAATTTTCCTTAAAACTTTAAGTTATCAAAAAGTAATAAATAATTTTAAAATAAAATTTCTTGGAATTTTCAATACAACCCTCGTTTGCACTAGTTTAATTGCATGTAGGTATAAATTATAATTTTTAATTTTGAAATGTGTTACATACTTTTTTGTTTGACATTCAACTTATGGAATAATAAAAATGGAAAAAAATAAGAATAATTATCAAAAGATATTTTATTTATAAACGAAATTCTTCTATAAAATATTGTCTAGTGACATGTGATTTATTTAGATTTGTTTGTTTGTTTGTTTGTTTGAATGAATGTTATTAAAATTACATATCAAATTAGAAGCAAAACTAAATTAACATATAAATGCATTTAAATAATTACAAATGCATTGGGAATTAATTGTAATTTAATGCAAATTTTATATAAAAAACAAATAAGAATGCTATATTTAGCTGTGCCGAATTTTCCATACCCTGCACCACAAATGAGTTATGTTTCGAATATGCACACTCACATTTACACTCACAAAGGTTTCTATATATAAAAATGAATCTGTGTTTTTTATCAGTTTGTTTGTTTGTTTATTTGTTTGTTTGTTACATCAGCTAAACTACTCAATCAATTTTGAAGAAATTTTCACAGAATGATACCCATATATTCGAAAGTAACATAAGTTATAAAAGGTTTCGATAGGATCAAGGAGAGAGAGATTCCACCATACAAAGAAAATACTGATTATCGAATATCTAAAGAAATATAACAGCCAGAATTTTCAAATTTGGTTTCAAAAATTTCCTCAAGGAATAGGGTCAAGGGGAGAGGTAATCCCCATGCAAAGAAATTATTGATCATCGAATATCAACCACTTCGTCGAGAATTCTTTAGTTTTATTGAATTTGGTCCCAATAACCTTTTCAAGGAAATATTTTACAAGACAAAATATGAGACATATTGGATCAGGGAAAGAGGTACAACACAACACTTAATGAATCATAAAATTAGTTATATTTTGGCTATAAATTTTTTACTACTGAACAGATTTTGATAATTTTTGAATTCCTAATGAAGTATATATAATTTTATATTACGATATAATCTTATTCTAATTTGTCGATATTTAACCACGAAAAATTTTCGCTGGAACTTAGAGTTTGCCTCAGATATCGGTCTGTACCTTCTGATTCACTTAACCGAATTAGCTTATTTTAAATACAAAACATTTGTGGACTATAACATAAACTTGTGGATGTGAGCGTACTAACAAAAGACAGACTGTCGGACATAGCTAAATCGACTCAGATTGTGATTTGATGCAAGAATATGTATACATTATGGGGGTCTGAGCTGATTCCTTCTTAGAGTTACACACTGGATGAAAAAGTCAATATTACCACACTTGTGGTGGTGGAGGGTATAAAAGCACTTTAACACTTTAACACTTTCGTATGAATTGTCCACTAAATACCCTACAAAAGGCTTTATTCTCCAGATTTAGCAAATCATTCTTATATATTTTTGTAATTTTTACATTAAACGACTAAAGTTTATTTTATCGCACAAAAACCTTTGCATTATAATTTAAATTCTATCTAAATTGTTAAATTCATAAAAAGGTAGCAATAATTTAAATGTAAAACAAACATGAAAACTTGAAATGGTTCAAATGCGAGTCCATGATATTGGTAGCAGCTAAAAAGAAGTACAAAAGTGTGCACAGATTAAACTGAGTAGTCAAACGTATTTCCTTTCTAGGAGTCATGATAATGTATTAAGTGTTTCTTTTTTCTTTAGTTTTATGATTTTTAATGGAAATACAACTTGATAGAATAAGTGGCGATTTAAATCGCTAATAAAATACAAAATTGCGAAAAATAATAGAAAAAAAACAAGATTTTTTTTTCTATTTGTTGATTGAAATTTCTGTAAACAAGATTTTTTTATTGTTCACATTTATTAACAAATAGCAACAATGTCAAGACATTCATCTCCATGATATCTGGATACAAGTCCACCACATGTGGGAAACTATCTTTTATGCCGCTAACCTACACACAACAACAATTTCTTGTTTGATTTTAATTAAGTTAATAGATTATTTAATAAAATATTATGACTATTTTTATTTTTTATTCACATTTATGTGTGAATGAATTAATATCTATGAAATTTGATAATAATGAACTTAATACACGAAGATAATAAAATAAAAAATATAAAATAGTTAAAATATTTATTGAATTTTTGCAACAATGTAGACGGTTAAAGTGTTTTAATTTTTTATTTTATTATTAAAAATAATGGAATAAAGGAAAATTATCAATTGTGTCGGTTAAGTTGATAGAGTGAACGATTAATTTTATGATAAAGAGAATTATTGTCATTATTTTGACATTAGAATTTCATCGTACCGCCTAATTAATATTAATGTTATATGGATAGTAACAAGACTGGCAAAGAGGAGCAAATATGCCTCAAAAAAATGACCTTTAGAGATTTCTCAATCCTAATTTTCTCTCGGTGTAGAAATCAAATATAATTTATTTTCAGTTGACATCTCCATGGGGGGTATTACGCATTTGAGGTGATAGAAATAATTGACTTACCAAAATCCATAAATTATATCAATCGGTTAATTTTCTATGGAAATTAAATAATGTCTGTCTAGTTGAAAACTTGCTCTCCATACAAATCTGGTTCATAAATCTATATATAGAAAAATAAATTTGTGTTTGTTTGGGACTTATATATTAACGGAATGTTCACGGTATACCCGAAAGTAACATAGGTAGAGTCAGGGAGGAGATATTCTCCATACAAAGCCAAATTTTATTAGCAAATATCTAATATCTAACTATTACAGCGAACGCCTTAAAATTGCCAATTGCTTTCTCATTAAAATGTTTTTTTGAACAATATGTAGGGCGAATAGAATTAGGGGAAGAGGTGACACCCCATATGAACCTAATTCTAATTATGGAACATATTAAAAAAGCTATTATAGAGAAAGCATTAAAATTTAGTCCCAATCACTTTCTCAAGGTACTGTTTTTCTGTACAAAGTATAGGACGGATAGGATCATCTACAGAAGAACCCCCCATACAAAGCCAATTTTTGTCATTGAATATCGGAAGAACTATAACAGCAAAAGTTTTAAAATTTAACCCCAATAACTTTTCTAAGGATCTGTTTTACTGGAAAAAAATGTAGAACGGATATGATTACAAGGTCAACTTTAATTATCGCATATCTAAAGAACTATGACAGTGAGAATTTTAAAATTTGGCGCAATCAGTTTCTTGAGGAACTTACTGGAAAAAACGTAAGACGGGGAATGTATTCAAAGTAGATATTTATAATCGTATATTTGAAAATCTTCCAATTTGCTCAAATATCCTTTGCAATATTTTTGAACTTCGCGATTTATGAATTTTTTCTGTATTGAGGACGCTGAAGGATTATTATGCACCAAAACACGCTGGGTAAAAGCTATTAAATTATAAATACCACTGCATGCCATTTCTAGCTATCAACCTCAAACTGTCGTCAACCTAGTGATGTTTGTGGTAAGCAATTATGTTGTTATTGAGTTGGAATTTCAAAGAAGGTATCAACTTCTGACACAAGTTTTTGGAATAAATGAAATTATTAAATTTAAAGATTCATAATTTTAAAAGAAAAAGGAAATGAGAACTGTGAGTGAACTAAAAATTTCGATCTTTTGTGTGTTAAGAATTTTTTGATCTCATTGCTTATCTTTATATGAAATTTATTGAACTAAATTTATATATGATTTTTTGTGAATTTAAAAAAACATTTAACGTACCCGATGTGGCTAACTTTGGAATGTTATTTAGAACTCCCTAGTTAGAGTTGTGCGCTCCTCTAAATCACAGAAATACCTCGGCTCTAAATATTTGATATTTTATTAAGATATTGCTTGAGATTCAAAAAACTGCAGAATTATTTCATAACATCGTTTTGGAGCACACTAAAGGCCGTCGACCTCCATATAATATTATGCTGAATATTTTTTTTTTTAAAACTCACGCATATCATTTTTACTGGTCTTAAATAATAATTAACTCAAAATCTGTATCGTTCAAAAAAAATTATATCTTAATTATTAATTAAATATGAAGTAAAATTAAAATGTACTGTTCGTATATTTTAGGAAGGTCACTTAACATTTTTTTAATCTCGATTTTCAGTAATCAATTTTTCTTTCATTAATTGAAAAAAAATCACATATCTTACTTAGTAAAATATCGATTGATTAACATTTTAACTAATTTTAATAAATTACGTACCTTCATTCCATTTTTAATCCCTTGAAAGCTCTTCAAATACTTTAAAGTAACAGCTGCTGCCACAGTTAATACAATTTACAATTTTGTGTTTAACAAAACACACTTTGAATAATAAAATAATAATTTCCTAACAAACTCAAAACAGCAATTGCGACTTAAAGACAATAAATGCATGCTAAATATCAAATTAATGACACAAAGATGATAATTTATTAGTAAAGGGGTTTTTTTTCTTTTAATGATTTAATTGATATTGACCATTAGTTACATTTATAAGCGGAACTGATGGGTATTATATATATTAATACCGGACATTACTTATTTTAAAAATTAAGTTAGTGTTATAATAGCTGATCGATAATTATAGCTTGAAATATGAAATTAAAAACTTTTGAAAAATTTACATAGATATTTTCATTACATGATGCTGTTGTTATTATATTAAATGTAATAGTTTTTCAAGGTGGCTGTAATGTTAACTAATGACCAAAGGATTTTGACAAAAGTGAAAAAGAAAGTAAATGTGTTGAAAACAGTTAAAAACAAAAACTTTTTCTCTATTTTATGAAAAAAGTTTGCTGCTTAAGTCTTTTGTTTAGGTTCATTTTGTTAGAAGCCTAAAATTATACTTCATGTTTAAAGTTAAAGTTGAAGCTTAAAATGCTTTTGTAGACAGTAGTTGAGTCTGACTTAGAACCATTAAGCTCTTTTTTCAGTTATAAGCTTTTAAAAGTTTTGTGCTTTTGTTTAAACATTTAAGCTTTAATTTTTTTTAATTTAAGTTGTGCAAAATAGTTTTAGTTTAAATATGTGAATATATAGTGTTAACTTTTTTGTGGTCAGTTTAATTTATTAGATACATATGTATCTGCATACATATATATGTTGTTGTAATGATAACATTTTAAGAAAATGAGTTCAAAGTTGTTTTATTTTCTTCGCCTTGTTTGTTTGCAAGAAGAAAAAAATGAAGAAAACTGCCAGACCATGAAAATGAAATGGTCTCATAAATTTTTGCCCATATTAACAGGAAGTTGGGAAATGTAAATTAAATGTTTCTTTTTATTTAACAATTTCTCTGTTATAATATCTTTATGTTTTTTATTTATTTCGGTTTAATTTGCAAAATATTTTCATAAATGTGTGTCATCCACAATTAAATAATTATGCTGCCCACGTTTAGTTGTATTTGTAACTTTTGTAATCTTTAGAATATTATTTAATACATTTTCTCTAAAAGCCTACAATTTTGCCTCAATTTATGGCAACATTCCTCATTTGCATTGTTTTATAGCAGATTTATTATCTAACGATTGATGTATATATAATATTTTTTAATTTTTCTCTCTGTTCCGTAAAGTTTATAGTGAAAAGTAGATACGATGGTATTTGTTAGCAACATATGATAGGCAGCCTTGAAAAGATGATTCCTATGAGGGTAAGTAATTTTAATTATAATTAAATATTTCTTTATTTTTATAGCATCGAACAATGAATCTAATTTAATTATAAGAACTTTGAGATGATGAATTTATTTTTTTGTTGCTCTTGCAAAGTTATTAATCAATGTATAATTTTTGTGATTTCTGCTCAGGGGTTCAATATCTTATTATTTGCATGAGATTTATGAGTTTCAAAACGATCTTTTTTGGGAGGATTATATGTAAGTTATAAGAAATCATGGACCGATCTTATACAATATATATAAAATATCAACGTATATGAATGATATGTGCACTTCAGAGCGATATTCAGAAGAAATTGTATTGGATATAGTGGATCAAAATCTTATAATTGGTACATCGTTTTAAAATCGCTATCTTAATTTCTATTCTTAATTTTATTCAAAGCCTGCTGTACCTGTATTAAAATAACCAGCTATGATGGATTAGGGTATAAAAATACATCTGGTTAATGCAGAAAAATTGAAGAACGAGAAATCTTAAAAATTTTTAAAGAAGAGTTTTTTCCTTCTAGATTATCTGAATATCTTTATGTATATAAATATGGTATCGAAATTGTAAATCCAT
>PYHX02000413.1:8394091-8432348 GCA_004302925.2 Cochliomyia hominivorax
TGTTTGTGCATCTATATATGTGTGTGTGTGCTATAAAAATAAAAAAAATGGAAATATTATTATTAAACTCAACACGAATTGAAAAGTAAATTATAATACAAAGAAAAAAAAAAAAAAAAAAAAAAAAAAAAAGACTGACAGCCGAGCAGAGCACCTGAAACCTGAAACAACATGATATATTTTTTTTAGTAGCGATGGCTCTATGAGAAACTTAGAAAACTGAAACTGAAAATAAGGTTAAAGAAGAATAAAGCAAAAAGAATGGAAGGCGATGAAAATGGCTCACGTAGTGAAAACATATTACAGGTTTTTTTGTTTTCTGTTCGCGCTTAAAATGGAAATCTCTCTTAAAAGCAATCGAGTTGATGACAGAAAACAGACGCCAAATAATAATATTGTGTGATTGTGTTGGTTAAATTGTTATATGGTGACATTGCTGAAGTCACACTATTCCTCACCTTATCTACAATATACTTACGCCTTCATTCATTCCTCCCACCAACATGTTTGCATTTAACGTTAATGCTTTTGTGTCATTTGTAGTTGATGTCATTATTGTCGGTCACTTATGACTAATGTCGACAATAACGTTGACATTATTTTATAGGCTGCCACTTATTGTTACATGAATCTACATCTACTTTAAATCTTCTCTCAACTATTCCTTTCCTTTCTCTCTCCCGCTCTCTCTATCGTCCTCTGTCTTGTTGGTATTATTTGTTGTACTTGTTCCACCTTTAAGCCATTTATTTTTCATGTTTAACAGCCATGAGTAAGTAGCACTTTTGCTGGTGTAAAAAAAGGATAAAAACGGTTTAAATCAAAAATATTGGTCAAAAAGAAAGAAAAAATTATTCAACGAAAGTTGAAAGAAAAATTGACAAAAAAAAAACAACAACAACAAGGACTGTTTTTCATTTGTATTTATATTTCCTTTTCGAAAGCTTAAAGATTATAAACAGCTTATACATATCTACACACACATACACACACAAACATATACATTTACATATACAAATACATACATTAAGGCAACACATACAACATCACTTTAAAGATTTTTCTTTATAGCAGACAAGCGAAAAAAAATACGAAAGAACTAAGAAAAATGGAGAACGGAAACGGTTACGGATATCACGCAAATGTTAAAGGTTTACGTGTAAATGTCAAACTAATAGATGGTAAATGGCGTTTAAATTGTAAAATCATCATTTATAACAAGTTATTGGTCGAAAAGTTATTAGACATTTCAACACACACACACATACACTAAACTTATTTATATTCAAATACTAAAACTTTTAAGTTTTAGTTTAAGGATTTACTTTTGTTGGATTAACGGGATAAAATAAAAGAAAATGGAAAAAATAAGGACACGAAACAAACGTGTTGAAATTCAGCGAATTCATTATTAAAAATGATTTTAAGGAAAATGTGTTTTTTTTAAAGGTTAATAAATGAAGGATTAAGGTACATTCTTCTTCTTCCAAAAAAAAAAAAAAAGAAACAGATCACTATTACTAGTAATACAGTAGAACCCCGATGAATCCAAATAGATTTTTTTGGAAATAATTCTGTAACTTTGGAACCTTAAAAGATATTTAAGTGAAATTCCACACGGTGAGAGCTGAGGTGTTTTCGTGTTCATACCCCTATTTGATCAGGTTCTTCATTGGTGATCTTCACAATTTGGACAGTTCGTGTATGTTGGATTTTTTTAAACTCTCTCCAAAAAATCATTACTTAATTGATACAAAAGATATTTGGTATATAGAAAGTCCTTGCAAATCTCTATAGAGAATATTCCATACTTGTGTTATCTCATACAGTTTTAGAGATATTCTAGTTGAAATTAATTTTTAACCCACATTTACTATAGTTTTTTGATTCTAATTAAGTTAGTGGGCTTAATATAGGTCCCATAGTAAAAAAATTGGGATTTTTTTCCAAACAGGTGGCAACATTTATTCAAACTGAAATTATTTTATTGTTAATTCGGCATTCGGCAAAGAACTGCCCACACTTTTATGTTTAGTTCTCAAAAACGCTAAGATAAAATACCCTTAACATATAGCTAAGGAGTGAGTTCGAAAAGTCTTTAAAAAAATATATGTTAATAAAAAAACACTTAATTTATAGTTTTAAGTTCATCTCCGTTTAAAATCGACCACACTTTTGGAGCCCAATATCTCTCCTCTGGCCTTAGCTCCAAATATTTGGAAGGATTTGCCTTCATTAATACAAATAGCACATTATTCTTGTAGCACTCAAGGGCATGTTTATCATACTGACAAGATGCTAAATAAGACTAAAAATATGTGGACTCATTATGAAGTCTTATGAATGGAAGCTGCCATTTTTGTAAACATTTCTTGATGTGAAATTCTATATTAATGGAGCCCATTAAAAGAAGTGATCTTAAGCCGCAATTGCATATTGCTCGCTTGCCCTTGTAAATTCTACTGATTTTAGTTCCATAATTTTTCTTTAACATTCCCTCTTAGAAAATTTGAATTCAATATCTGTTCAATAAAAGCCTCTAAATTAGCGTTCCTGTCTGTAACTTTCCGAGTCCTGTATTTTTTTACCTGCTTTAGCTGTAATTGTTCGCTAGCTAACCCTGCTCCTTTCTTACCCTATGTGTTGAGAGCTCTTTTGAAAATGCTTTCAATTTTTTTGGCTTTAGAAACATCATGTGGATGGGAAGAATAATGTTGCTGCTGCATATAAACATCGATCGCCAGAAAATCACATTATGGGTGCATTAAGGTTGTCTACCCGTCCGCCTGCCTTGCAGCCCATTTAAATCTTGTGAATGAGGTACAGAAGTTAATGAAAATATATTGACAAACTTTCACTTGTATCGTTGTTTGGGTTCAAGGACGGTTGGAATATAGTGGCGATGGGTCCACTATCTTTTACAAGAAAGTTCTGATTAATCAATTATTTAAATCCCTGATCTCAGCAGAAGTCTGTATGTGCTTTAATAATGAACTTCTTATGTATGGTCTCCATAAATTATGTCCTTAATGTGTGATAACTGAAAATTCTCATTTAATTTTTCCACTTCGTCATTATCATTAGAAGACATTTTGTTAAATGAAAATAACATTCATTCATTCATTCATTCATTCATTCATTTAGTTTAATTGCCTTAAACATCAATTACATTGAATTGTCATTGGCAGAGGGAAATAACTTTACCAAATAAATCTAGAAACGTTCTCATACCCTTAATTTATCTCAAATAAGAACAACAAATATAATATTTATTTGTGCTCCAGCAACAACTTTTATTCCATTTAAAACAATTGCAATCATGTTCATTATTTGTAAGTTTTCTAACTTTGAAAAAAAGTATCACCTGGAGTATTGGAAAATAGTTTTATTACCCCCTTCAAATTAAGTAACTTCAATTTTAGTTTTGTAATCTTCATCATCATCATCATGTTGTTTTCTTGTTGTTGTTTTTGTGCAGTTTTCAAATGTGCAGTAAATAAACCATAAATGACAGTTTTAGATTTCTTGTACAAATATTACGAAAAATTTTAACAGTTGAAGAAAATGAATGAAAAAGAAGAAGAAGAAGAAAAACAAAATATAATACCAAAACATATACTGAAGCAATGAAGCACAAAGAAAAAAGGAAACGAAGAATTTAAAATCCTAAAAATAAAGGAAAAATATATACTTCCATACAACAACAACAACTTAAGTTATAGGAAATGATAAAAGAACATGATACACAATATTCTAAATACACTGAGAGAAGAAAATGTGAAATGATTTAAAGAAATTTAAAATTGTTATGACATTCAATATCTTTTGAATCTGGAAGCTTTGAAAATTAATAGTTTACCACTGAGATGTACACTGATGCATATTTCTATATTTTATCTTATGTTTTATCGCTCCCACTCAAAAGTAAAGTTGACGGTTTTAGTGTGGTAAACAAGATTTGTTTACCCGACACCATCACATGTGTTGAAAAGGGTGTTTTAACTTTGCCATGCCTTGTGAAACGCTAAGAAAAAATCATATAAGAGCCCATAATGTATATATATATATATATATATATATATATATATATATATATATATATATATATATATATATATATATATATATATATATATATATATATATATATATATATATATATATATATATATATATATATATATATATATATATATATATATTCTGGCATTAATCGATTAAGCTGTGCCCGTCTGTCTCTCTGTCTGTTTGTTGTTGGCTCACGCACATCCACCACAAAGCTTCATGAAATTTGGCATAAATATTTAAAAGATATAGACCGATTTCTGAGGCAGTCTCTTAATTTAAGAAAGGATCGTTCGTAGAATTTTCAATTATAAGTGTCTGATTAAGAAAAAATTCAAAATTAAATTTTTCATGACCAAAAATATTCCAATGGAGAAATTGATCATAAAATTAAACGTTCCGAAAATGTAGGATGTAGTTTCTTTAAAAAGGCTTTCTCATGTTATTGTCACGATTTGAGATCAAACGATGTTCAGTAGTTTAGGCGGTGGTGGCGTTATAGTTCAGCCAACATTTTCTGCAGTTGGTAAATCCAAAATTTGTTTTGTTCCAACAAAAATTAATACTACAAACTACATACAGTTGTGGTGAAAATAATAGCACCACATACAATCGTATTTTTAAATAAAAAACCACAAAAAATTAAACAACAATTATTTCGGGCACCTTTCCAAGACAATTGAGTTCTACGGTTTCTCTAAAGATTTGGTCCATAGATCTCTATTATTGGTCGATTAAAATACCGGCCCCTATTTTATACGTATGTACATAAATTATCGATTGGAATTACTTTGGTAGATGTGACTCAATTATTTTAAAACCACTTTTTAGCTATTTTGCTAGTATGTTTCGGAACGTTGTATAGTTGTATGATCCAGTATTTCTTCAGATGCAGCAGCATTACTTCGTCTAATATTTTCACATATTCTGACACATCCATTATAGTTTATGAAAAGCACCTCCATAACATAACACTGGAACCTTCGTGTTTGAAAGTTTTTGTTGTAAATAATAAAAATATTTTCGACTCATCGAAACACAGAATACGACTCCCTTTTTTCAATATGCCAAACCAAGTAAATTTTAGCATACTTTAATCTATTGGAGACATGCGGATCAGTTAAGTTGTCGCCTTCTTTACTTAACATAAAATGCTAATAATAGTGTTCCCACCACAATTAGATCTTCAAGCCGAAACGACACGATATACACTCGGCTAAAGATTGTCAATCCAGCGACAGCTGTATTAAACGAAATTTCTTTCCCTAATGAAAGATATTATCGAATATAGCAGAGCTTTTACCGCAACAACGTTATATACGATGAACCATTAATGGTGTCGCCAGAGTTTTTCGTCCACGAAGGTATTGGGTTTAGTTCAATCCATTATTATAATTCTTAAAACACGCTCCTTTAAAACTAAATATTATAACAATTGTTTGGACTGTTTATGCTCTTTTTCCATGTATAATAGAAATGGTGCTATTATTTTGAGAGACCCTTATCTGATTTATTGTCTTTATAATTAAATTTGTTGGAATAATTCTTATTATTTGAATAATGCGACTACAAAAATTGTTAGTGGTGCTATTATTTTGACTGCAGCTGTATGTCGGCATTTTCAATTTTCAACATTTTTAATGCGATATATTGATTTTTAGTTATTTCTCTCAGTGTAATAAACAAAATAAGTGTTAAAACATGAACTAAATGTTCATAACATTTGCCGACTTTTTTAAAACGATTGCAGATGAAGAAGAAGCAAAAAGAATCAAGTCTTCATAACTAAGAGAATAAAAAAACCCCCTTAAGTGAAACTATAGAACCAAAAAGATGGCAAAAGTTAAGAAAATGATATTTTCATAGAACTTAATGGAGGAATTGTAAAAAATACAATACATCCGGACAATGGAAGAAAGACAACAAACTGAATAACTGACTGACAGACTGACATACAGAAAGAAAGGAGAAAATATGGGAAAGAAACAGAATGAGAACTATATTTTATTGTAGGAGTGAAACAAAAACAAATCGTTATGACAACCTTTGATTTCACCAAGGAAATCAAAAGGAAAAAAAATGTTACAATAATTGTCCGGGAGCGTAGCCCCCGAGTAAATTTTTGGGTTAGAAAGAGTCATACTTTTTTTGTTGTTTTATTGAAATCTGTTGAAAATTTATAGTGATTTATTTATTTTGGAAATTTATTTTGTTATTGTTTTTTCCCCAAGAAAAGGACATCAATGTTTTGCTAAAATTCCCAAGGGCATTTTTTAAACTTTGGCCAATTTGAAAGTTATTAGAACTTTTAATGTGACCTTTATTGTGAATTATGACATCTTTAAGTTAATTTTTCTATTAATGTTACTTTTTATTGTGATGACCTTGAGAACTTTCTTTTATCCTGCTAATTAGTTAGCAAAGCTTTTAATTAACCAAATTTAAGTTATTATTTTTTGTAGGGCATCACAAAATACTAAAATTTCCTCCAGTTTGTATTTAAGGTTACAACATTAAAAAATATTATTGTCATCCTCTTTATCATCTTCATGTTGTTATTTAATGACTGCATTTGGAACATTATTACATTCCAATGGATTTGGATGACTGTTTCCGAACTAGTGACTTTGTAAGTAGTTTCGCATTAAAATTAGTTTTAAGTGAAGATACCTGCAAGAAGTATAATTTTAAATTGAATTTAAGCATTTTTTGTATAAAGAACTCTAAAGGAAATGAAAACAAGGTAAAATTACACTACGCGGAATCTTTAATATCCTTAACCACAGTCATATGATAAATAATGCAATTGTACTTATAAGGAGAAATATACAAGGTTTATGATGACCTTGATATATTTAGCTATAACATTTTTCAACTGAACTGATATATTCCCAAAACTGAACCGACTATGCAGGTTGTCAATAGCAAACGAATAGACGGTTACGCCAAAGAGATTTGTTGCAAGAGTTTATATACTTTTGGGGTCTTATTTCCTGGACCTTCATTCACCACATGGTCTGAAAGATGAGGTATATAGATATATATATTCAAATCTTAAGTTATGTGTGATTTTACCATAATTAAAAGTCTTTTTACAAACATCGACTTTTAAATGAAAATATTTTTCAAGCATTTTACATTTACCCTGCCAAACGGCTCTATGGAAATCGTGGGTCCACTCAGTTCGTTCTGCAAAAACATTATGTATACGATTGTGGATCAACTTTAAGTCAGTATGGTACCCTTCAATTTGATATATTACAACCATCTCTATATCGAAAGAAGTTTAAAGCGCTTTCTAGATTTTGAAGTTTAAGAGTGTTTTGTGTATCTCATGTGAAAGCCTGAAATATAATCTTCAAGTTTTCATATATCAAAGAACAGCGTATGTAACATTATACGCTCTTAAATTAGAATCTTAGCACATTGATATAAATATAATAAGGGGAAGTGCCGAATTAACCATTACAGTCATATTTCTGTCACATTTATTAATGTTATATAAGATATCAATATGGGTCAGGCGATCAGGTGGTCACCTTGAGTTCTTGAGGGGTATACTTGTGTTGGAAGAGGGGTATATAGATATTGTTACGACACGTTTTCGTTCTCGGCTGAGGTATACCCGCCGCTGCCAGTGGTTCGGTACAAAAATTTACTTTTGTGGGTGAAAATAAAGACGTTTTCAAAACACGTTATAATATTTACTCTTCTTCTCTTAAACTATTTCCCAAGTGACACTTTCAATAGATGTTTTCTCTCTCTCTCATCACAAATGTTTTGTAAGCGGTCTAACTACTGAACAAACCGCCAGTGCAGTTATAAGTAAAGGCACCGAAGCGGTATAACCACCAGACGCTCTTACTTTTCGATATCTCTGGTCTAACCACAGAACAGTGATTGCCGACAGTACCTTAATAAGAAAAAACAACGAAGCAGTCTAACCACCACATTTTAGGGGCTCTGTGTTTAGGGCTAGTGAGTATTGTTAGGGGGAAACAACGAAGCAGTCTAACCACTAGAAGTAACAGCTTCACACTATATCTCCCTGCTGTGCCGACAGTGTATTGATTGGCTAGAACAATGAAGTGGCATAACCACCATACGATCTAGCTTCTCAATTACTCTGTGTGTGGTGCTAGTGGAGAACGAAGCGGTCTAACCACCAGATGCACTTGCTTTATAATCTTCCACTCTTTTTAATCAAATCAACTGCAGACGGTCTAATCAAAGAACAGTGATTTGCCTTAATAAGGTAATACAACGAAGCGGTCTAACCACCAGATGCATCTACTTTTTAGGGGCTCTGTGTTTAGGGCTAGTGAGCATTTCTAGGAGGGAATAACGAAGCGGTCTAACCACCAGATATTCCTGCTTCACAATAACCACCAAATAGAGAAACTTATTGAAAGTGTCAAGCTAAAATATCACGAAAAATTTATCGGAAATGCCTCTTGCTGTCTTTGAACCTTAACAAGTGGATTTGTATATAATAATTTTAATTTCCTCTTACGAAGTTTAAAGTTTTCGCCACAAATTTTTAAATTGAAGGGTGTATCGTATTATTTTTTGTTAAATATACTGGCAAATTACAAAAATCAATCCGGAGCATTATTAATTATTGCTTCTTGATATAACAAAGATTGATGTATTTTATATATCATTGGAAAACTCTCTATTCTAACAAATAGGAAGATAAAAGAAAAATCTAAGAGATGTGGAATTGTTGCCGATCTTTCTGCTAAGGTTTTGAAATCCTAACCGCATACAACTGCCCGAATATTTTCGCCCATTATTCGATCATTTTGAGAGAGAAAAAGTGGGGATCTTGAAAGTGGACTATGATCGTGAGAGTAAATAAACCGGGGAATTCAATTTCTCATAATTTCAAACTTAATGAAAGGAACAATTTGGTTTTAGATCCCATAATTCAACATCGATCGATCACACATATTGGAGTGCAGTAGTTAAGTCCCTTTTGAACTAATAGGCCTCCATAATGTCTTTTGTAAAATAAATCATGACAAGTTATAGATCAATCGACAGCTGACATGTTATTGTTCTGCAATTAGTGGAATGGCGCTCACCAGTTTATCTGTGTATCATAGACTTGCAGTAGGCCCTCGGCTGGCTGAGATGATTTGGAGAGCAATAGTTAATTCCATATTGAACTAATAGGCCTCCATAATGTCTATTGCAGTATAAATCATGACAAATTATCGAGTGGAATTTTAAGAAATGTAACTGGTGTCGAAAAGACCTTCTTGTGTCTCAACTTTTATTAAGACAATATCGATTTGCGTGAAATTTAACATACTGATAGCAGAGAATAGTGAGTCCGAAATTAAATACCAAAAATTTGAGGAAAAATCCAGAAAATGGGAAAATGGTCTGGAAAAGCTTTTGGTATTATTTAAAGTTCGTAAGCTTTTGAATATTTTTGAACTGTTTGATAACTGAATAAAAAATATGAACCAGATCGTAGCAACACTATCGGTGACTCAAGATCTTAAATCTTGGTCGTTATCTTTGCAAGACTTTTTATCAAAAACTATAACGAATCTTATTTTGTACAAATGTTACATTTTGCAGGACGAAAAGAGTCCTAGAAGAACTGAAAAAAACTAAAATTCTAAATCTTCCAACGAAACTTATTGGGATCCCTCCTTTCATTTTATTTTCATATATTTGTATTGTTGTTTTCTAAATGGATTCTCTTTAAACGAGAGAATATATATTTCGTTCTTACATGATTTCTATGAGTATATAATTTATATGAATGCATGTATGTGTGTACATATGTATGTATAAGTGCACATTTATGTATTTTTTTTTATATTTGTTGTATGACTTTTTCAAGTGGAAATGAATCGAACAATGAATCGAGCAATGATGTCGATGTCTTGTTGCATGTTTTTCTTGTTATTTCTTCTATTTTTTTTTCTAATTTTCTTTCTATTATTTTCTTATTTACTTCTGTTACAACAAAATACTTGTTGTAGGTTATTACTTGTCATGTGTTTTATATATTTTTTTCTTTTTTTTCTTTTTGGCTGCGTTTTGTTTATTTAATTTTGAAAATTCATTGAAGACTTCTAGCAGAAAATAAAGGAAATAATGGAGTTTTATTTATAGTTGTTTTTCAGAAAACAAGTGAAATGAAAAATATTTTCATTTACAAAAGGGAAATAAACATTTAATATTAAATTTTTAGTACAAAGCGGCACTGATTCCCGGTTCAGAAAGTTTTCATATAAGAGTATATGAGACTCGATGTTAATACAGCTCCTGACTTTATTTTATTGCTTCATGACAGATTTTTTCTCTTACCGGTTAAGGTCTTCTGAAATCGTTATTCTGTCTTCTAAGGGCGATAAAGAGAAATTTTGTCCTCTTATTTCGACCAAGAGGATTAAGAAAATTTTATTTTTCATTAAAATTTAAATGTTTCAATAAATTGTCAATTTTCTAATGAAAAGAGAATTTTTCATTAATGTAGTGAATTGTGATATTTTCACAAAATAAAGAATTTTTCTCGAAAATAGTGATTTTTGTTCAAAATAGTGAATTTTTAATAAAAAGCATATAACAGTAATATGTGGGTATATAATTGAGGTATTTTTAAAAAAAATATACCACATTTTTGGGAAAAAAATACATATTCTTTCAAAATATCTATTTCCATATAATTTTGTCTCTTTTCGAACCCACTTATCTATATGATCTGTATAGAATTGTTGTTTAGAATTTTATATAGA
The DNA here is from genome assembly GCA_004302925.2 of Cochliomyia hominivorax. NCBI lineage: Eukaryota > Metazoa > Arthropoda > Insecta > Diptera > Calliphoridae > Cochliomyia > Cochliomyia hominivorax. The sequence goes on from PYHX02000413.1 coordinate 8,404,915, forward strand.
ATTCAAAATGTCAGAAATATTTTTGGAATACAACAGAATCAACCAAATTAAAAAAATGGGTTAAAACTGTCAAATCTTTTAAATTTTCGAGGTGACCAACTTTAAAGTTTCACGTCACATTCCCTGCACCCACTAAGAAGTTAAGCTGCTCCAAATCAATTTCAAAATACCTCAAGAATGTTCATTTGGATTTTAGGTAAAGAGTATTCAATTGTTCCAAAAGCGTTTTAAGATCAAAGTGCAAGGAATTGCATGAATCAGGGTTCTCCTAAATTAACAAATTTGGAGGTCCATGTCTCATCTCATGTTCAGTAAATAATCTCCTCTTTTAAAAAATTTATTTTTTTATTGAAAATTATAATTTTTTTTAAATTTTTATTAACAATAAAAATTTTTCAAAAAAAAAAAAAAAAAAAAAAAAAAAAAAATAAATAAAAAATAAACAATAAAAAACAAAATAATAAAAATAAATAAATAAATAAAAATAGTAAAATATTTTTTCTCTAAAAATTCACAAACTAGTGAATATTTCACTAAATACTAATTTCATTACCCAGTAGTGAAATTTCAATAAGAATTTTTTTAGTGAATTTTTTAATTAATGTTGATTAAATAGTAAATTTTTATTAAATATAAAGTTAATATTTCGTAAAGAATTGAATATTCGCAAAAAAAAAAAAAAAAAAAAAAAAAAAAAAAAAACTTTCATAATAATTTTTTACTAAAAATTTAATTTTTCGCAAAAATTTACTTTTTATTTTTACTTAAAATTTAATTTTTATTTTTTAATAAAAAGTTTAATTTTTCACCAAAAATTTCATTTTTATCAAATATTTAAATTCAGCAAATTATTGATTTTTCACTAAAAATTTTTAGTTTTCAAAAATTGTAATTTTTCATGAAAATCGCGATTTTCATTAAAAAAATCAATTTTCACGAAAACAGTTTTCACTAAAAAATTTTGTTCGCGAAAAAAATGTTCCTCCTTAATATGGTATGTGTCGATTTCTAAAACATGTCCTCTTTTAACGCTGTTAGTCAAAAAGTTACATTTTTATCTTTTTCGAACCGGTTTTTGACAAACCGGATATAAGGAACTAAATGCAATGCATTCCTATATAAAACGGTATATAATTACTTCTGTAACATGTACCTGTTTTGACACTGTAAGTATATAATTCGAATTTGCCACATGTCCATGTTTTGACGCTACAAGTCAAAAGGGTGGTATATGTTACTTTATTCGAAACATTTTCTTTTAAATATTTTTCTATAAATAAGTAATCTGGAGAAATCGGATATGAGAATATATAGCTAAAGCATTCCTCTATAAAATGATAATGTGTTAATTTTTGGCACATGTCCCTGTTTGGACGTTTGACACCTTAAGTTTTAAAACTTTGAAAAGTATTATATGAACAAGTGGTGATTTAGGAAAAACGTTTATGAGGGCATATTATCAAGGTATTATTATATAATATGGTATATTCCGATTTATTGCAAATGCCCTTGTTTTGACACTGTCGGTCAGAAAGTGGTATAAGGCACTTGTTGTCAACTGGTTTTAGAAATTTTTATATAACCAAATACGTGATTTGGAAAAATCGGTTATAAGGAAAATTTTGCCAAGTCATTCCTTCATAAAATGTTATATTCCGATTTTTGACACTTATCCCTGTTTTTACGTTGTAGGTCAAAACGTTCGTTTGAATATTTCATATAGACAAGATGATGAAAACCGAATATGAGGAAATGTAGCCAAATCATTTCTCTATATAAAAGGGTAAATGGCAATTTTTGACACATGTCCCTGTTTTGACGCTATTTAATTTCTCACTAAAAATTTAATTTTTCCCTAAACTTCTTTTTAATCTCTCTTTATGAAATTGTTAGACATTTTGTATCTAAGAAAACATTAAAGTTTAATTGAAAAATCCTTGAAAGATTTTAATGTGTTTTCGTTTTTCAGATCTTTGTCGATTTTTAGAAATCCTCTGAGTTTTATTTACATTATTTCACATTTGTGTCAATTCACTTTTACAACTCTTTTTCGCCCTTAAGCAAATAATTTGACACATTTCAATGTTTCTTTTTGCCTTTTGCCTTCGGAAAAAAATAGTGGAAAACAAAAGAAAAAATTAATTACTAATTGTTTGCATTCGTTATTATCAATATTTGTATGTATTCGTTCATTCGTAATACACTAATGACCTTCATTCACTCCTTTATTATTATTTTTTTAATTTTGATGATTTTTACATTTAAAATTAATGTTTGCTTTTCGCCATTATTTTAGTTCATTCATTCATTCACTCATTTAGTCATTTATTCAAATTCATTTGAAATTTTCTGTGGGAATTAATGTTAAAACTAGAAGACATTTTTTCTTCTTCTTTTTCTTGTAATTTGTGATTTTATTTTTATCTTTATGTCCTTTTACTCATAATTCAAGTATGTTAGTTAAGTTTTGCTCTCAATGCATTTGTTTGGTGGGAGGGTTTGAAATCAGGGACGGAAAAAATGGATTAAAATTTTTATTTTTAGATTATTTTCCTTTTTAAAATCGTTTGCATTGAATAATTGAAAAGGGAAGTCCTTATTGGATGCAAATTGTTATCTTTATTGTAGAGATTCGGATCGAGAGTATAATCTTTACAAAAAGAATATTTTAATCGCTCAGTAAGAGAAGAGCAAAACATGTTATGGAATTTCAATAGCTTGCGTTCACAAAGGTTGTATACATACAAGCATCCATTCTGAACTTTATTGAAAACGTTTTTACTGATGCACATGTTTTCATAACAGTTAAGTGAATTATTCACTTTTTTCCGGATGTCTAGATCTTTTTGGTCGTTTCTGTTAATTTTTTGGAATTCTAATCTTTTTTGGCGAAAAAAAATCTTCTTAAAGATTAAAATTTAATTCTTCTTATTAAATGAATTTGAACAAAATCCGAACATACGATTCTCCTACTCTGCCTTCAATTTTTTGTTTTTATAGTTCTGTTTTCTTCCTCTTCCATTTTATTTAATTTTTCAATTTTTTTCTAGTCCTTATTTTAATATATAAAAAATTTGTGATTACAATTGTTAGGTTATGTTGTCACCTCATGGTGATTTCTTTTATTAGAAACAGTCAGGTTTTCTGTAGAACAAAATGAAGCAAAAAAGCTAAACGACCGGGGGGACATGGTGAACAATACCTAGAATCATCATGGAAATAAGACTTCATATAAAAGAAAAGCACAAATGAATGCTGCAACTGCTGGTGCTGCTGCTGCTATAACTGCAGCAGCATTCAAAAAACAGTTGGAGTAGAAAGTTAAGAATGGTTTTTATTGTCCTTGAAATGAAAGAGAAATTAAAAACTGAATCCGAATATGAAGAGGAGACAAGTGAAGAAAAGAGCATCTATTGTTGAGGCAGTCATCTAGGTTTACAACTTTTAGATGAATTTCGTAGGAAAATGATGATGACAAAAAGACATAGAAATTAAGGAGGGTTATTTTAATATCCTTGAAGAATTTTCTTGTCACAGATGTAATTCTAATTTTTCTTTTCTTAGAATTCATTAGAGATTAAAATATTTTAATGAATTTAAATAAAGAAAAATATGCATGGAAGTGACATAGATATTGTTGTTGTATTTTAACATTTGTGGATTATAAATTATGGAATCTATTTAAAAATTTTAGTTCACCTGCCTTGTGGGCTGTTAGAATTGTCCCTTTTAACAACTGTATGTGTAGTCTGTACATGATGCCCTTACTGGCATATGCTTCACCTTAAACATGGTATTAGAAATTGACTTCTTCCATTTTTACCTATGAAAAGAGCAGTACCTTTTTCCGAGGAATCCACATGCTGAGAGGAAGATGAAATCAGTGTCCAACAAAAAACATTTTTTAAGTTATGAATCGATTCATTTTCGTTAATATGAAAATGGTAACATGTTCATGTTCCTGTACATAAAATCACTTTATTTTTCTATATTGTAAAGGCTGGTTTCAACCAACATTTTGCGTTAGCGTATAAAGAGCTGTAAAGATAAGAATTAATCACTTCAAAAAATTGCCCTCTGACGGTAGTGATTGGTCCCCGCTGGACTACAAATTAAGGAGAATTTAAGAGAACATAGTTCGCCTTAAAAGACTCTTGCAACAGTTCTTTAACTATGTGTGGCACGCATAGATATAATTGACTAGCGACTTTCTGGGCGTGACACAAAGCGCGAAACGAGGTGATAGCGTCATCCTAATGACTATGATTTAGATTAGCGTTTGAGGGTTATATTTCTTAAACTGCAACAATGTCCTCCTTTTTTCGTCCAAGCTTTCTTCTGCTCTCTACTTCATTCCGTTTGCAACGCCATCTAGGAGCCCATGAAGTAATGTGCAATTCTAACGAAATTTGGTATGCATTTTTGTTATAGTCAGCTTCAGTTTGCTACTTTAAGCCGACAATATCGGTTTAATAGGAAAATATTTATATATTATATATCGATGTCAAGCTCGAACTTCAGAAAAACTTTTATCAAATTTTCAACAAAAAATAAACAAAACACATGCGATTGTTCATCGTTCCAAATATCTTTAAAATCGGATCAGTAAATAAGAACAAAAAAATACATAAATGTGTGTGTCATAGAGATAATAATTTCATATTTAGATAAGAATTTAAAATTTTACGAGATATAACGTTATCGGATTTAGTGAGACCGTTATTTTACCTAGTCCCCATATAAGTCCACTTTCCGGAATAAAGTTTTTAACTTAAAAAACTTTTAAATATAGATTCATTTTCTGAAATTCTTCAAAGATCCAAGTGTCTTTAATACATTTACTTATAAATCCCACAAAAGCCTCCTTTTCGGCATAGGATTTCAAGTTTATAATACTCTAAATTTTGGACCAATTTGATTCAAATTCGGGACTATTTTCTACTAATTCTAATGTAGATAACTAATTTGAGTCCACTATAGTCCACATGTGGTTATAGCTGCCATATATGGTTCCACTCCGGAAAGCTTTTTAAGATCATTAATATGCACTTAATTTATTTAAATTCTTCACTATTGATTTTCTAACTGTTTTCATTAAATTTTTAGCGTAATTTTAATTTTGGTTTTAGCAATAAATGTGTGATCGGAAAAATTTACTTGAAATTTGAAATTTTTAAATTCCAAAAAGTCTAAAAGTCCAACCCTGTATAAAATGTTGATTTTAACCCATATGTTCAAAAACCAAAAGTCTATGTATTTTAAAACAGCAGAGTTTTAAAATCCACAAGAAACAGCTTTTTACAGACCTCCAATAAATGTGGACCAAAAATTAAAAATCTCAATTAAAGTGGATTTGGATTTTGGGAACGTATTCGGCTATTGTTTCACTTGCACATTAAAATTTACTCCCACAACTATATTATGGTTATATAATCGAAATATTCCTATTATTAACCATAACATGGTTGTAGCAATGATATTTTTGTGCTGACACAACCATAATTTGGATTTATTTCTATTTTGATTTTATTTCGAAGTTTAATTTCAATGCTCTTTATCGTCTTTTCCAAAAATATCAGTTGTATTTTATTTTATAACATAAAATATGTCGGACAATGTTTATGTCCCTGCTAAGTATCTTTATTGTAAAATGTCTATATTTAAATTTATATTCTTATTGATATTAAAAATTAATTGTATTAATTTTAATCAGTTTAATTATATTATTCTTATTATCTCTTAATTTCTTTAATTCTAATTGTCTGTGTTTCAATTAAATTCTGAAATCTTGATTTATAGTTTATAATTCATTAAAACGTTAAATACAAAAAAACCAATCAGCTATAAAATAATTTTCCGCCTGCATAACAAGAGGCATCAATTTACAATATAAATTGAACTGAAACACAATACCTTCATATACACACACACACACAGCTACACTCATACACATACAAATTTACTATTAAAAAAACTTAAATAAATATAAAATCACAAATGTAAGTAAATAAATTGGAAGGAAAAAATGAGAAGCAACAACAAAATACCTCCTCTTACCCTCTTTTCAGACTCAAATGTCTCAAAACGGGAACCAGAAAAAAAGTCCTCCATCATCGTCTTCATCATCCTCGTTTTACCTAAAAATAAATATAAAATAGTTAAACGGATATTTGTTGTGCCATAAGGGTCGATAAACCAACCATTCAACCAGCAACATAACAACAAATAGTTGCTTTAATCTCATGTATTGCCAACAGTTGAAGTAGCAGCACAACAACCTTTTGCAATCAGCAATCAAATTATAAGAATGACAAATAAATACAGAAGTTAAAGAATTCGTAAACGATTCAAAAGGAAAGGAAAATCAACTAAAGATAAAATGAAAATTGTAATTATAAGAGATTTTCCAGGAAAATGAGAAAATGTGAGAAAAGTACAAATTTTAATTAAGCATTTAAGGTACCATTTTTGGTACTAATTTGAAGTAATAAAAAATTTGAAAAGTTTTTTCATTTCAACTTTTTGATAGAGATCAAAAAGTGGTTCAGGTGGTGGTTGGGAGTCACACCTTAACGTTAATTTTTTGTTAAACTTGGTTTAATATTTCTTTATCTCAGTGTTCCAATGACAAATTCCAGCATGAATTAGCACTTTAGGAAAGAGGACATTTAAATTATATTTTAATTATATTGCTTTTAGTTATCGTAATCAAATCGGAAGAATTAATACTTTTAGATTTGTGCATTCATAGTTCTGCTGTGAGACCGAGTTGTGTTATATTTCCACTCATCGTCTTTCTTAAAAATTGAACTCAAATCAGGAATATTGCCGATGTAAATTTTGAATTAATATTGGAATTTACACGCTCAAGAGGTCCAGTTTCCAGAGCTAATGTTTACTGATACATGAGCATACTGCAATTTGTTTGGAGAATCATTTGACTTATCAATCTCGAGGACATAAAAGACATTTGATTGATCCCGCTTAAATTTGAGAATTTTCTGAGTTCGAATATAAGGAATTGGAGGCATTACTCAACGATGATTTTACTATTATCGGTGTTACCAAACAATCCCAGTGTTTAAAACCAAATTAGTTTGACCACGAAGCTACAGTTGTTTCAATCGGAAGTTTTTTCTCAGGAGAATACAACAACCGAACTGTTACAACAACAATGCACAACCAGCGCAGTCGACAGAAACATTCTTCCATAACTGTATTAAGGACATTAATAAAAGTTTAAAAATCATAGTCGATGGAGTCCAAATTCCTTCCGTTTACCTCAGCTCATGCAACTGCAATCATGCATACATTGATAAGTCAGAATAAGGTCCTCAAAGCACTAGTTGGCAGTACAAGGGAATGGATAACAAAACCTTATTCGACTGTTAACAACCTGAAAATCTTAAGGGCTACATTTGATAGTTTATTTAAAGGTTCAGTTCATGCCCTGCAATCACACATAAATTGCGAAATTAGGAATAAGATCCTCAAAGCTATAGTCCGCAGTACCTGCGTTATGGGTTATATATAAAACGATTGGCCAATCAGTAAATAAATTATAATACTTTACAGACTTATAACCAGTGGAGACATATTCAAAGTTGCCAAAACGCAGCCTAAGGAATCGTAACAGGCTGTACACAAAATGTCCCCAAAAAAACACCATCTATTTGAGGAAATGAAAATCCTACCGTTGTGGAACGCAATGAAATAGTCCGTTATCGGGCGTCATTCTTAATCAAAATAAGGCAGATAAAGTTTGTTCGATACAATTTGGAAAGAATCTTCAAATTTTTCAGTAGCATCTATTTGATCGGGTATCGTATATTACAGCTTTAAATGACATTTGCAGAGATGCCATAAACTCTGAGGTTTTAAATTACTGTATTAATATGTCATCTTCTGCGGTTGGCAAGTGCAATTCAGATACGATAACACACGGCAAAACTAACCTTATCTCTCTCATTCCGTAATACCTGTGGACTCATGGAATAGAGTTTCTACAATTTATTAGTCTGAAGTTAAACCAAAGAAGACTCCATTGAACATACTCTGCTGCAGTTCCCAGGAATAGTTCTGGTACAACTGACATCAGGTGAAGCAAAGAGGCTCGAACATAGGGCTCGCAAGTAGCCAAGGATCACATTTTAAAGGACATTTCTTTTAATGTTAAGCCCTCTCTACCTCTCTCAGTCCAAAAAACCTATGGACTTATCCAAAAGAGGTATCGTATTATAAGCTGCTGGAATAGAATTATACGATTACGGTAGAAAATCATTGAAGATAATTGATTCGTTTCAAGAAAGTAATTAACAATTTTCGACCAGATATGATGCTGTATTCTTCAGTTTTCAGAACTTTCGCAAACTGTGGATAAGAAGTTGGGGTTGAAATAAATGTGATGTAACTCTTCGTTTCAAATTTAAACAAATTTCCGTCCACAAATACCTGTGGCTCCGATACCGACTTTGAAGGTCTCCAGATTTGACATTTCGGCAACATGTTGCATAGATGGCCTGACACTATTTAGAAAATTCTAGATAGGACTCACATCATCAAACTCGCTTACTAATCTTAAATCAATTTCAATGTTGTTGTAATATTCCATCCATTTAAAATTGAAAGGCTCCATAATAACATTCAGCCTGATGGAAGGATGGACTTTGTTTCAACTAGTGGAGAATATGATCTTCAACCGATTGTCTTAAGTGAGTGAATTGTACTATTTTTCCTATATTTTCATTTGAAAAAAATGTACTCAAAAATTACTCCTCAAAGTAGGCTATACAAATTGTATCCCTTGTATCCCTTTAAGTACATAAATATATTTATGTAAAGGTATAATTAATTACATTAGTATTTGTATTTGTGTGTTACTTATAAATATGTTCGTTGTATAAGTGTTTGTGAAGTGAATGAATAAATGAAAACATTTTGTAAACCTTAAGTGATCAATTAAATTTACTACTAACTATATCAACAATTATACACAGACACAGACACACTTGCACAACCACACATACATATACTCAAACACTACAAACATAAATTAACATATACATATTAATGTATATATTTGCGTATGTGTGTGTGAGTGTAGAAAATTTACAAGACCTGCAATCAATATGAGATTGTAAATTATACGCATTATTTAACGCCCACATGATGATGTATGATTCTGGTTAAGTCATCTATTTTATGAATGTGTATGTGTATGTGTGTGTTTGCTATTTGATGTCTTCTATTTGTGGATATGATATGTGTGTGTTTGCGTGTGTGTGTTTTACTACTGATAATTGGTTTTCATCTTTAAATACAAATATTTTACGTAAATAAAATTAAGTAATAAAATTTGTTACTTAAAGTAATTTTGTGTTCGCATTACGAAGATTATTTATTTACCAAAAAAATTGTTATAAATTTATGTATGTATGTGTATTAGGTAATCATATGTGTAAATTTATTATGTATTTTCTTTAATACACTTATGTGTGTACATCGGTTTGTGAGGATAAATATAAATTAAGAAATTTTGTTTAATTTGTTAACTGCAGAGTATGTAAAAGTTTGAAGCGAAATCTTTATTTTAAAATGATCTTAATTTTTACTCTTCTTTGAAGATTAAAGATTAAAGAATATTCAGAAAAATAAAACTTTTTTTTCGATTAAAATTTGTATCTTTATTTGTTCTATTATGATCCGTGCAAATACATCCCTGTTTCAGCTGAATGAAAAACATTTTAGACCGCTGCACACGACTTCAAAATGTTTTTGCGAATTATTCCTTTTTTGAGCTCGATTTCACTTTCTTTATTTCATTTCATCATTATCATTTTTCAAAATTAAACTCTTTTCAAAGAGCGATAAACTCTTTTGTAAAAATTTATATTAAACTCATTGAAGGATTCGATCTTACGAAGAATACTAAAAAAGTCGAAAGCTGTACCTTGGTTTATTGTTTTATTTGAAATGCTTTTACTAATTTTGTATCGAAGATTTAATTTGTTTAAGTGAGGAAAAGAGGATCATTAATTTGGCTTCATTTCATTGTTTAATTGACTGAAAATTATTTAATTTGGTGAACTGTTCAATAAATAGAAGTTACAGTTTTCTTCTGGTTAAAGAATTCTTATGAAATACAAAGATTATTTTTTAGTGAACTGAGTTAGTAATACCATATGTGAAGGATGGTCCAGTCAAAATGAAAAATGTAAATTGAATCGATTTTAACGAAATTCTTGTTCCTCATGTAATTCTAAAGGCTCAGGTAGCTCTTAAAAGCCCAAGGAAGGCCTTCATTTTAATAGTCTTTCTTTAACTTGCAACTGAAACCTCGAACTGTCCGTGTAAAATTGTGCTTATTGTAGAAGCAATATTTTTTAAGTGACAAGATGACAGGTCAGGACAAAAAAGTGGACACATTATGAAATCTTATGAATGAAAGCAGTCTTTTTTTCTTAAGATTCCTTAATGTAAAATTCGGTATTAATTCCTGTCATTATGGTAAACAAGCCCTTGAGTGGTAAATTATTGTTCTTGTGCCCCTCAAGGGCTTGTTTACCACAGTGAGAGCATGCACAGACAGAGCAAAAATAAGTGCATAAATGATGATTTAAATTTCGGTATTATGTGGCTTTTTTTATGGCAACTGCATATTGGATGCCATAGCAAGAACTTTTGGAACTTTTCAGGTCATAAGCATTTCTTCAACATTCCCTTGAACATCAGCAACATACAATTTTTTTGCTATGAAGTTGCCAATACTCTGCCAGAACATTCAATTTATCATATATTATGCTGCAAGAAAATAATATTTCTTTAACTTCAAATCCTGTGCTCTGTATTAGCCCTATCAGGACCTGAATTAGTTGTAACTTTTCGTACCAAATGGTCTGAGCACTGAGCAAAACGGAATCCTTTCCCACCGAATGTGTCGGAAGCTCTCATGAAAATGCTTTCTATTTTTTAGCTTTAGAAACGCCATGTGGACCATTGTTTCTACTTAAAACAGATTTTCTATCAATGGGCAAGTTGACAGCAGAACTTTGAATACTTGATCAACTGATGTGGTTTTCATAGGTGACTTGATAAAAAAATCAAATAAAACTATAAAACATGTAAAGGTCTCGGCCAAAGACCTAAATAAGGCTGTTCTCTAAAGGTCTCATGAGATTATGTGGGATGAAAAGTATTATTTTCGTTTTTCTTTTACAACTCTGACATCAAAATCTTAATTTTCTACTAAAAATGTTTTATTAAATATTGTTTCATTGTCTCGTCCGCCTTTTAATGTCTTCGATGAAAAATCACAATTTTCCATTTATTGTATTTAAAGGCGTTTTAGTTGTATCTATAAAGAAAATATTTTACCACAATAAAACAAACACACACGTACTCACACATATCTACACACTTACACCAAATCGAAATTCACTTCTCGTTACAATATTTTTTAAAACAAAAAGTGTTCATATTCCATTACATATAAACGTATGAAGATATCTTATATATGTGTGTGTACATATCTGTGTGTAAAACATGGAAATGCCTAAATGTCTGACCAGCATTTATCCATTTACAAAAACTAAAAGAACACAAAAGAGGAAAAAAAAATGAAATGAAAAGAAAATCGGATCAAGTGTATAGGAAGACACAAAACTATTATCAATATCGAGGAATATACCAATACAATAACAAATACTATTAATATGTAAATTATGCCAGTTACACATCTGCACAGTGGTTAAGAAATTGATTTTATTGGGAAAATATTTTGATATCATTTAATAGTAAATATATTGAGTATAAAGTGGGCAAGAAATTGGATCAAAATAATTGTAATTGGGGGGCGTGGCATAGCATCAAAAAAGAGATGTTTTTTGAGTTTGAGTTTTTGAAAGTTGAAAGGAATTAAACAAATTTCACTGTCTTAAGAAAGCTTTAAGTGTAACCTTTTATACCATATACAGTTTCATACCTTTTTGCCGCAGTTTGTTGAACACGCTTTTCATCTGAATAAAAGAACTACAAATGTGATTTCTTTTTAATTTAAGTTTTCCTTTGGAATAAAGCTCTAAAAGATACATATGCAATATAACGATGTATAATACATCGTTCTATAATTCATTTAAGTACCATGCAAATAATCAATCGGAGTCGAGTTTTTAGCTCATAAAAGTAAAGAATATAAGATCGCTTTCACGAAATCTGACTCAAAAAATCTTACGTGGCCCGATCCGTAACGGATTACGGCTCTTATACATCATAGATGTTATTATCTGGATTATAGTTAAACCGTTTGCTCTCCCAAAGAGGATTTTTGGGTTAAAATTTATATTTTCATAGATCCTACGTGCTTTACAAAAATTTTAAAACAAAATTGCTTTTCGATATTATTATCGACCCTATAGCATGATGCACGCATCATAACTTATGGAACGTCCCTCGTAGAATTTGATTTTACGACTTATTTATATTAAATATTTTCATCGTTCTCAAAAATATGAGCGATTTAGGCCATTTGATGCGATTTTTTTGTGGTAGGGCTTATAAGAGGGCCATAGGTTATTATGGATCGATCCTCATAAATAACCTTATAAATATATGAATCCGTTTAAAAGTTGTGTTATTTTTGGGAAAAATTCTCCCAAAAAAGTGTCATCAGTTATAATCGGATGTATCAATTTTTTTGATCCGAACTTTTTAATAAGTTTACTGTTTTATAGGGAAATCTTAACGGGAATATGTGTATACTTAATTCGGATGAACTTGAACAAAGATCTACGCACAAGTCCTATCCAAAGTAGATTAAGTAAACAAATTAACTTTTTTGTTAAGTTCTCAAATCGCTTAACTGGAAGAATAATTTGATGATTCCAGCGATTTGAGCTCTTGAGCTACATTTATAAGATGAAGGCCTAAAAAATATTTTAGGTCTTCATCTTCAATGAAAAAGGTCAAATTTTTAAACTCGATTTCTACGGGTTGGGATTTTGAGTATTTCTGCATGGAAAAGTATGCAAAGTATGGATGAATTAGACATTTTCTAAAGCAACTGTGAAGAATCATTGACAGCGCCTCTGCCAAGAGATAAGAACTGGTACTCCAAAATCAACTCTAAGATACTTCATCTCTAAACATATGAAATTTCTTTAAAATATCTCAAATGTAAGAATTATTTTAAAAAAATCTACTTGGACGGAAGGACTTTGTTAAACTGATTTGTAGAGTGATAATGATTTGAAAGTGGTGCCAACAATTTTTTCCGTTTTTAACATCTGTGTAAACGAATAATACCAGAACTTATTCCGATATAAATATATATATTCGTTTTAAAAGTAACTTATTTTTGATCACTGAAATATATTCTGATCCACTGTGCTACGTTCTGTAATATAAGTATTATGCGTATGTATGTATGTGTGTGTGTGCGGGTGATTGTCTGTTTGTCGAGTATCAAATGTATGGGTTTATAAGTGAATGTATCATTTAACTAACTGGGTCCAATATGATTCATTTAATTTCGAAATATTGTTTTTTACACATCTTTATTTGTGTAAGAATGTGTGTAATATCTATACACATATACACAGACATATGTATGTGGGTGTATTGTGTAAATTGTTTTATTTTCTTTCCCTTCCCCCACTTCTTCATCACTTCCTATAAGAATGAAATGAAGCAAAAATTTAAAAAAAAAGAAAATGAAATATAAAATTTCCTTTTTTTTATTTTAGGTCTTGATCCAGTATCAGTTAGTCGATGTTAGGTTTGGTTTGGTATTGTACTAGTTCTACAAGTACAATACATTGATTGTTTTTGTAATATTTGTTTTTTTTCTTGGTGTTTCTGTTGTTGGTATTGTTTTTTTGTTAGACCTCTTTTGTGTTCAATTTAGTATAGATTTGTTAAGTACGTAACAAGAGATTTGTTGAAGTGCGTTTTCCTTTTATTCAATTATTTATGCAAAGAATAGAATTTCAGAACAAAAATCTAAATAGAAAAGAAGAGAAAATCTAAAATACAAACACACGTTTAGAAATATATCTGTATGGGTGTGTATAGTATACAATTTCCTTCTCAGTTTATTTAAATGTATAAATATGTTTAGTATACTTTTAGGCGTGTGTGTGTATGTGTATGTTACTGGTGTGCTTCTGTGTTAAACCACATATAAAGGAGCAGTGTAAACTTCATATAATTTTCCCTTTTTTTAATTCAGTATTTTTTATTGTTTTTGTTTTATATGTATTTCAAGCACACAAGTGTAAAATTATCCTCTTTAGATTATTATTAAAAGGAATTATTAAACTATTTGTTAAGTGGGCAAAAAGGAATTGAAAATGTTAAACGGTGGAGGGGAGAGGAAGGAAGAAAAGAGAACATTTAAATAAACCAGATCATGCCGTCATGTGTTAAAACGAAGTACCCTTTCGTAAGATTAATTTTAGAACAAAAAGTCATTGAATGAAATAAAGTTCATATAATTCTTTTGTACTTTTGTACTTTACAATTTTTAATTTCTCTCGTTATACCCTACACTGTCGTAGGTGGTTGGAGAAGGCATGATACTCCAACTATATGCTGATGTATTATGCTGACATACGAAAAAATTGCGTTATGACCACCTTTAAGTATACCGTTCGACTTAGTATACCGTTAGAGTCGATATAACGATATCCGTCCGGCTAGCTGACCATATAACAGTTGTAAATACTCTACAGGTTGCAATTTTTCAGATATTTTGATGAAATTTGGTATATTATTATTTTCATTATTTTATATTGGTCCAAGGACGAAACCTATTGAAACCGGTCATGTTCGGTTTATTGCTTCAGGTACCTTCCATACAAATGTACTCACGGAATGAGGTTTTCAGCTCATAAAAGTCCTAAATATAAAGCGATTTTTGCATAAATAAGTCATATTATGTTCAAAATCAATGTGCCAAATTTTGAGGTTTTGAGAGATTCGGTCAATCGCTTCTCATAGGTCCAATACAAGCACCCCTTCCAAAAAGCACTTTGAAAGGCATAAATCTTACATATGTGTTGGTTTTGTAATAATGATTTGGTGAATTTATGATAAATATAAGCACAAGTTTATGTGTAAAAGACGGTCGGTCCATAATTTTTCTGTAGCTTCCATTTATCCCTCTTCAAGAAGTCATTTTAAAACGAATAAATTTCACAAAAATGTTAGTTTTACAATAATGTGGCCTCCATTTAAGAATAAATCAGAAAAAAAATTATACGAGGGTCGAGCATTAATTCCTCATAACTACTATTTATAACCGACCAACTAACTAACATAAAGAAATATACGAGGGTCGACTATTATTTTCTCGTAAGTACTTTTTATAACCAACCAACCAACCAATCAAAAGAAATATACGAGGGTCGAGCATTATTTCCTCATAAGTACTTTTTATAACCAACCAACTAACATAAAGAAATATACGAGGGTCGAGCATTATTTCCTCATAAGTACTTTTTATAACCAACCAACCAACAAAAAGAAATATACGAGGGTCGAGCATTATTTCCTCATAACTACTATTTATAACCAACATTGTGGTGTATGTTATTACACAGTCCGTCGCGACCAACTACAACATTCATACTTATTTTTTTATATAATTTTCATTTCACTTTATTTTTTATTTGAACCGATTATACCAATTTGGTACTTTTAATGGTTATTTATTTTTGTTGTAGCTGCTACTTAAAATCTAGTGCTCTTAAATTAAAACAAAAAAAGAACTTGTAGTGAAAAAAGAACACTATTTAGTGAAAAGAAATTGTTAGTATAATCGGTCAATGCCATAATCTATCATATGGTTAATGGTAAAAGTTGTTGTTGTTATTTTTGTTTTAGATATATCTATTGAGAACTAAAGCAGAAAAGCAAAATCTATAATAATTTCCTTTTTTTGCTTTGCTGTTGTTGCAACAAAAGATTTTATAATCCGATAAAAGAAAAGAGATTAATTTTAATAAATAATAAATGATCATAAATTGGTCTGAGAAATTTTGGCAATTTGATTCGTTAATTAAGATTATTTAAAAAAAAAAAATGAGAGAATGATGAATTGAAGGGATTGCAAATGTGGCAGAGATATTTAAAAAAAGTGATTATGATTTGTAATATTTTGTTGGTGGAGATGATGAATTTGCTTTTATAATTTTCAAAGTATTGAAATTTTATTAACTTCAAAATTTCTGATTTTTAAAGGCGATTAATTAAATTAATCTTTTGGACAGACATCCCACTTACATACAATCATAAATTTGATATTTAAATCAGAAGCCGACCCAGAGTAATTTCCACACTTTGTGCTTGTGTATGTGAGAACTGTTCATGATTTTCTCTTTAAGTACACAGAAGAAATGCTTACAAAATGGTCATAAAAATGTCTTTTTTTCTAATACAAATAACATTATTTTTCTGCTTAAAATAAAATAAATATTTAGAAGATCATACATCCGTATTTCGCTGAGCTTTTCTTTTAGTGTATTTTAGAAATTATGCAGACTGAATGAATTTTCAAAAATTTATGAGCATGTAAGTGTGAATACATAGAGTATTCACACTTATATACTTATATACTTAAATGTATCTGAAATTTCTGTATAATGTTTAATGGGGCAGATATATTTGCATTTTGGACTGACTTAATGAATCCGCATGAAATTTAACATATTAATAGCAGACGAGTGTACCATTCAAACTTTGGCAGTTTGAATGCCATATTAGCTCCATGGGCTGAAGTATAGAGTTTAAAAGCTTCATATTTCTGGAGATTTGAATGGAACTAACTTCATTTCTTATGCAAAATTTCTTAGAAATACAAAATTTAAAAATTTTTCAGTTAGAAAGAAATGAACGAAGTTCGGACCACATATTAAGAATTTTGAAGATGTAATATGTGGTCCGAGATGATGAATGATCGGGGATATCAGATGTTAATATCACGTTTGAATATTTATCCAAGAACAAAATAGAGTTAATGTGAAACCATTAAAAACGACATATTGTTACATACAAAATATAGAATGGACTGTTTTTGTGGTATGACAAAATGTTTTTTTCTGGAAATCACAACTAAAAGTATGTTGTTTTGACTGTGACTGTTATGTCTTTTTTTGATCCATCCAAATGTTTAGTTTTCTTCCGTATTAAAATTTACCCCTATTGAATATCGAAAACATCGCCCATAAACTTCTATCAACTGTCGATAACTTTCAGAATCAGTTTCTTCCCGCAAAAAAAAATTGTTTTATACAAGAAGTTTCACATTTCGATGATTGAAAATAATTTACACTTCAGCATCTTTATAATACAGAATTATATTGACAACTGTCTACCCCAAATAAAAACGAAACCACTAAATTTAGAGTTTTAATTGTTTTATGTGAATGGAATTATTATTACAATTTTTTAGTTTCAATAATGAGGTTTTGCGCACAGATAGACTTTTTGAAACTTAATCGGAAACTTTCGCCAAGAATGGACGAAAAGTAAAATTTTACACTTTTGAAGCTAAATATCTCGGTTAAAAAATCGTTTTAGATATTTTTATTATCCAAGATGATCAACTTTGGGACCCTGTGGACCGACCCCCGTTAAATTCCCAAAGTCGAAACTCACTTACACTTCTACTATCACAATGTAAAATTTTATTGATAACATTAAAGCAGTTTGACGCAGACCTTTGAATGCTTGGACAACTTTTTGTAGAACCAATTTGGGTTTTATTGAAATTTTGACATTTGACATTAAACATAATAACTGACATGTTTAACAAAAGTAACTACATAAAAAGCAACGCACGTTTTTCGATCTCAACCTTTTTATATCTTTTTGAATAAAGTTATATTTTCGATTTTCCCTTTCTTATTTATCTAACAGATTTGATGAGGAAAATTTATATTCCCTCTATTCTAATGATGTTTTTAAATACGAAATCCATTAAACACTTCTCTAATAGCTTTATTGCGTAAAAGAGATCCAGTTGCGTAGAAGCTTTCAAGTATTTTTCAAATTAAATTATGTTCTTTCTTGAAAAAAAATTATGTAAAACTTTCCTTTTCCCGTCATAAATATTGACTACAAAATAGTTTTATTTTTATAATTTTAGTTATTCGTTTATTTATATCTGTACACGCAGAGAAAAAATATGTTTGCTGTAACCATAAACGAGATGGATCATCATATTGTTATCGTGACTATAAAATTTGTTAATCGCATTTTGATTTAGCATAAAAAGAAATAGTAATTATTATTACCACTAAAAATATTGTTATTCCAATAAAAAATATTGTTATTGTAAACAAATATTGTTTGTTTATTTACAATGTCATTTTGCATTGATTATAATAGTTATTGTTATCGCCACTAAAATTATTGTTGTGGCCACTAAAAATATTGTTTTGGTCACTAGAAATATTATCGTCACTAAAATTATTGTTGTGGCCACTAAAAATATTGCAATCGCAACTAATTTTTGTTATGGCCACTAAAAATATGGTTATTCTAATAAAAAATATTGTTAGTTCAATAAAAACTTAGTTGGTTTGGAAATTATTTAGACATTATTTGAAATGTTTACGTCCTAAATTTTATAAAAAATATTTGTTCATATTCAGTTGTCAACTGAATATGAACAAATATTTTTATACTAATAACAATAGTTTTTTTATAACGAGCTGTCTAATAACAATAAAATTGTGATCAGTCAAACATATTTTCAAACATATTGCAACCATAATATTGTTTTTTTTATTTTATTACAGCAACGAAATTGTTATCAAAATAAAATCAATTCAACAATTAACATGTTGGTGACAACAATAAATGTTTGCCACGAATATAAAAGTGATTGCGACGAACATATTGCGAAGCAACGTTTCTCTGCGTGTGTAATTTTCCCCTTTAATTACATTCAAATTACAAACAGATTATTTTTTTAATCTTAAAAAAAGCTTTTAACCTAATTTTCCTTTTTAATGAAATTAAAAAAAAAGATTTTCATGATTTTCATTTCGAAAATAGATTTCACTTTTGAATATTTCGCCAACGTTTGTTAGGTTTGCCAAAATGCCGCATAACATGGTTTTCCCTTTATTCACAACAACAACAACAATCATTCAAATGTAATTTTGTAATATTTTCATTATTATTGACTTGAAACATCTTTTTTTCTTTGTTGTTCATCATGATCGAAATTCTGATGTTCTGTTCATCACTTTTTATTTAAATTTTTAAACAAGAATCCTTTCAATCTTTGTTGGTTTATTGATGCATATAGATGTGTGCTTGTTTGTATGTGTGTGTGTTTTAGTCCGTTATGTAAATATTTTTTTAAACAAACATATTGAATTGAGTATTTTACATATTTTTTTTTTTTTTTTGAAATTTATTTTTTATGATTTTTTATTTTGTTTACAATTTACTTTAATACAGAATTTTTTTTCTGTCCGTGTCAGTTTTATTATATGAGTATATGTGTGCATATGTGGGTGCTGTTTTGTTTGTGTTAGTGTTTATTTGCCATCGTTTTTCATTTTATCAAATTCACTAGTTCTTTTTTTCTTTCTTTCTTTCTTTCTGTCATATTTCCATTCACAACTCTTGTTATTTTCCGATATATCAAATATTTTTATATGGTTTTGTTGTTATTGTACTAATCGGACCATCATCCAAATTGGTTATATGATGCAGTAGTAATATTCATTTTCTCTTGCTAACACTTGTTTATATGTGTGTCTGTGTGTGTGTGAGTATAATTGTGATACATCTATTTATTATTTGTTTGTTCATTTACTTCATAAAAATTCATTTTCATATGATTTTTAATTTTCTTTACTTATTTTTTTCTATATTCGATGTGATTTTTTTCATTATTAGCTGCAGCAGCGTTTGCAGGGATGGAGTTTTAGCTTTTAGGAATTGTCATTTAGAAACATGTTATTGATATTTTCTTAATCTAGTCCATGCAAGGAGTCCATCGTTATCATTTTGCCAGAAAAAAGTCAAAATTGGATCCGTATTAATAAAGTTATAGTCATCAATAAAAACATGTTATGTATGTTCGGCATAGGAAAAAATTGTCAGTGTGTTAGCATGTTTATGGATGTTCGGCACAGCCAAATATAGCTTTTTTACTTGTTTTTTTTTTTTTTTTTTTTTTTTGAATGAGCTCCACTTTTATGTACGAAACGATACAGAATGATCGAAACACGATTTTAGTAATATTTTAAATGATCACATCCAACACCATAGTCGATATTGTGTTCTTTATTTATACATCGATCCTCGTGAAATTTAATTCTATGATTTACGACAGTACAAAACTTACTTCTACAGAATGTAATCGTTATAATGACATATTAATTTCTAAGCGATTTTTTTCAAGGAGCCTTATAAGGGAGCTATAAAATGTGGACCAGTCATATTAACATTACTCAAGGTTCCCAAAACTTTTTTTAGTTCTGCTATTTTAAAATTTCAGAATATTTTTTAATGAAATTTCTTGTGGACTTTCCCGAGGTATTTTTCAGTTCAATCGAAGAGCACAAATTCTCAGTGAAAACATCGATGTTGATTTCTTCAAATCTCCAGAATTTTATTTATGAATTTTAATAAAAAACATAAATAAATATTCCTTAAAATTATCTATCAAAATATCCCTACAAATGTTCGATATCTCTTATTGTTTTAGAGATATTAAGATCAAAGTCAAATTTAGATTTGTTTTGCTTTTGGTAGGTTCAATTTGGGTGCAAAAAAAAAAAAAAAAAAAAAAATATTGTCAGGATAAAGAAAAAATTCTAATAATTCTCTTGTTGGAATCATCTATCAATATGGATCCGATGAAGTTTTATATAATTTGAAACAGAAATTTTGAATACATTTTTTAACATTTCTTTTTTTGCCTTAAAATTTTTAATTCCTGTGGACCATCATTCTTTCTTCATGGCTGTAAAAGAATTGTAAATCTAAATTTTTGTAAGGCATATTTGAGGGCATGGGAGGAAATACTTTTCCTACTAGACCTATCAGAATTTTGATAATTTCAAAATTTGTATACCCTTCTCAACCGCAGGAGATTATGAGGTTATATTAACTTTGTCATTTCGTTTGCAACACCAAGAATCATATAAGGCCTCATAATACTTGCAGTAAATCAAAATCTGATTCGACTTAATTATATCTGTTTGTTTGTTAGCTCGCTTACATCCACAACAATTTACAGAGCTCAGTAAAAGTTGGCCTGAGTATTTATCCTAAGAAGTTTCCAATTTCATATCGGCAAAATAGGTTTAGTAGAAAAAAAGTTATAGACCGATATCTGAGACAACTTCCTAAAACTTAAAACTTGAAAATGGATCATGACTAAATGGTTTATTTGATGTCATGAAATTTTGGTATGTGGCAGTGGGGAGAGAGGTGTTTCCCCTACAAAAGATATATTTAGTATCCCGTATTTCTATAACTGATCAGGAATAGTGATTTGACAACAGTGACAATTTGTATACTACAAAGCTTTTGGATAGGGCATGGGGGATTACTATCCTCCTAACAATCGTAACTTCTAATATTGAATGTTTTTAAAACTTTTGAATGTCTCGAAATATTATCTTAGATATGACATGGAGGGTGTCTTCCCCCTCTTGAAAGATATTTTTAATATCACATATGTATGGAACTGTTCTATGGAATTTAACGAAGTTTTGCGTATTGATGAAGTAATTATATTGAATTATCATAACTTTCGCATATTTGAGGTAGGACACGTGGGAGTCGTATCCCCTTAAAAGCTTTATTGTTAAAATGTTATTACAGTGGAGGATATATATGATACGACAAAGCCGAATATAGCAATTTGACATGCTTTTACCAGCTTTTTGATTACAGATAAACCACTTTATAGAAAATTTAACTTTTATTATATACCGACATATGTTGGCTACGTACTCAAAAAATCCGTAAAGTACCAAATCGCTTAAAACGATATAGTGACCAGTTTACTGAAAATAGTAATTTTTTTTGCATTGAGTTTTTCCCGAATTGATATTTTGGTTACGATGATGTCAAGAATTAGGAAACTGTTGATGGTTCTGTATTAAAGACAATTTTGTTTATATTATAATGTAATTTCATGATCATATCTTTATTTATATAGATTTTATTTAATATTCGATAATTAAAGAAATTTCACAAAATTGCACCGAAATTTGTATTTTTTGTTTTTTTTTTATAATTTTTGTTTTCTACAAAAAATAATAAAGAGATTCAGTTCCAATACTTTATTATGTCTATAATTATATTTTTGAAGAAATAAACTTTCCAATGATTGTAAAGAACCTCCGGTTATTCAGGTTTGTAGCTGGGGTATACTCAGTCGCGTCTAAGGTTTTCACATAAAATTAATAAAAAAACACCAGATTCTTTTTCAAAGCTTAAACTCAAATAACATCCTTTATTCTTTTACTTTTAATGTTATTAATTTAGCCACTTTAATTTGAAAACTTATGTCGTTCTTTGATGTCTCGGTGATACAGCCAGTACTACAGCTCCTATGAAAACTTCTGATATATGTAAAGTTTTATATTTTCCAAGTGAAACAATAGCGGTTGCTTGATCATTATAAGTTGTCTCTCTTGTGTTTTCTTATTTTGTTATTGTGATCTTTTGGTATACACTCTCTAGTGTAACACTCTCTGTTGCTACTCTTCATGCTCATATACAGCTCTGTTATTCTCCCTACTTCTTTTGTTACGCATATAATCCTGCATTTGTCTCCCTGCTGTCACTTCCTCTGCCTGACCTGCTGCTGTTTTTACGATAAGCCACTTCTGCTACTCGTCTGCCCTGCTGTGGCGATGTAGGCATTGGCTCTCATTTTCTGAAATATTAATCTTAACTCTTAAATGGTTATCAGGGCCATTTAATGTCTGACCCTCCACCTGCCCCTGACCTGAGTGCTTTTCCACCTGAGTACCCCTTCGTCCTCCGGACCTCTTAATTTCATCCTTCACCCTAATGGAAATGGATGTCGTCTTCAACAAAGAACTTTACAAGTGAAGGTTGTCATTAACACAGTGTATAAAATATATTTGGTAGGTAAATAATGGACCGATTATAATCAATTTCAATATTAATCTTTTTATATTTTACAACAACATTATAAATATTCTACAGTTTCCATCTCTGTTGCAGAGATATTGATATTTATTTATATTTTTTTTGTCTGTGTGTGATTCTATATTTATTTATATGTTTGTATATATGTGTAAATGTATGTATTGGTGTGGTAAGTAATTAAAAGTTGTGAATGTAATAAAAAGTTGATTTTTATGTTTATATTTTATACACATGCACACACATACACACAATGACATGTTTATGTATTTTTTTTGTCATTCTACTGTTTATTTGTTACGATTTGTTTTTGTTTTTTTAATGTGTAAAAATACATTTTATGTAAAATACATGTGTCATAAACTTTTACAGTTTTACGCTGTTAATTGTTTTCTCATAATTTGATGGAAAATTGTAATTGATTTTCATTAAAATACATTTTCAACAGAAAAAAAATATCAAACAAAGTGAAAATTTTTTAAAAATAAATTATTTGAAAAATAAATTTTAAATTGAACAGAAAATTTAGAGATGATCAAGACAGACTGTAGATAATACACTACGTATTATTGTGGGCTTTTAAATGTTTACGGTTTTAATTATTAACTTAAGTTAGAACATCGAACGTATACTTAATATAATTGATTAATAAAATTCATACGCGACTTTATTCTAATAATACAACTTTTTATAAAACAAATACCAAAGTAAATGAAAGATTTTATACTTCATGGTGTACAAGACTTATTTGTAAAAATATGGTGATAATTGCATTTCGCATCTGCTTACAAGTTTACTAGGTGGACGGACTGAAAGTGTCCCTTTTTCGAATGGTATACCTTAAAGTGATGGTAATGCTCTTATTTCTCCGCATTACAAACATCCGAATAAACGTAGGAACATTTTGATATTTTTGTAAGAATCCATTTACACTGATGGCTCCACATTCAGCAGTATAGCTATTCAGCGGTATAACTATGTAGGCTTTAAGATGAAGTCTTATGAAACTTTATCGCTATTGGTGAGTCGATGCAGAGAAAAAGCGCCTAGGGACCACTTTGTAGGGAACAGGCCAGAAAGTGTTCTGCCTCTATATATTCAAAAAGAAGTCATATGAAATTCCGTTTGGTCATATCAGAAACAGTATTTCTCAAATAGAATTAAAAAATACATGGAAAATACCATGGTACATTGAAGGTCGCCAAGGAGATGTGTTATCTTTTCAATCCGAGATTAAGACTTCTTAATCAACTCGATTACTACTACTTGAACTAAAAACAGTTTGGAACCGTTGACCCAACGT
Organism: Cochliomyia hominivorax; assembly: GCA_004302925.2. Taxonomy (NCBI): domain Eukaryota; kingdom Metazoa; phylum Arthropoda; class Insecta; order Diptera; family Calliphoridae; genus Cochliomyia; species Cochliomyia hominivorax. The sequence goes on from PYHX02000413.1 coordinate 8,429,366, forward strand.
TCACAAACAAATAGGACAAAAAAATTGCTATACTAAAATGGAACATAGCCCTCATGGTGTGACACCAGGAATGGACCAAAACGAACGTTACAAAAACGACACAAACTAAAGAACAACAATAGCGAGCAGATGGAATAGAAAAGAAGAGAAGTGAAGAGCCAGCACAAAAACAGCAGTAGTAAAACACACGGACAACAGCCGAAGATATCTATGACGTACAGTGGGTCGTTTCTAACCTGGGAAACTTCTAAATCATGGTCGCTATGGTGTATCTTGTTTGCTCTCAGTAATCACGTGTCACTTGCGAGTTGAAAGTAGAATTATCCACTAACGAATATTGTCGCAGTTGTAATAATTTGGAGAAAAACTGTGTTTAATTCACAGTATTAATTCATGCCCTCGTAATAAAAAGAAAAAGACTGCTGGTCAACTACATGTTGGACTCTCTTTGTGAAGTATTCCCTTTTAAATAACTCACAGTGGTTTATCATTTAGACACATTGTCAGGCGTACCTAAATACTTATCGTCTTACGTGTCAAATGGTGATGTCAAACCGAGGTCATTCCGACGCTACTTTAACAGGCCATGAGCTTTGAACTACCATAAAAAATTCAACATAAGAATCCATTTTCTTTATTTCCAATGAAAATTTAAATTTTTAGTGAAAATTTCAATTTGTAATGAAATTTCAAACGGGCTAAACTCTAAGTCGATTAAGGCATTTGTAACTGTTAAAATGTTGTAGAGTGTTATCTGTTATATGTGTGTGTGTATGTGTTTATTTTTTTTAATAATTGTAAATTGAAATAATATTTATGTTTATTATTTCTATTTTAAAATAATTCAATTTAATGCAAATATTTTGACTTCCATTATAACGATTTTTTTTTTTTTTTGAAATTTACTAGAATTAACATTTATAACAATTGTTATTTATCTATATAAGTATCTAACACATGCACATAGATACAAATATTCAAAATAGAAAAAAAATTAGTTTAAATATGACAAATATTTATGTTATATTTTGTGACGATACACAAATTCCTTTCAAATATTTTTAAGTTAATTTTTCATAAATTTATTCGAAACGTTTAGATTTTGTAAATATTTACTACCAACAGCAGTATTAATAATACTAAATTGTGATGATTAAATAAGTGTGTTATGTAGTTTATAATCTAAATCAAATTACCAACAATTTAGAGCAAAAAAACCATTTGAAATTATTCGCCCCCAAAAATATGCAACACGGAAATTCAGACAGGAATAGAGAAAAAATGAAAACGTTATGAATTTTGGCTTTTCATTATTTTTGGGAGGAAAACAAGTGCACCACATGAACAAATAGCACTAGAGAAGGTAAATGAATTATAAATTGCATTAGTAATGGTTTTATACCCTCACACACACACATATATTTGTATATACATACTACCATTACATAGATGAGTGTGATGAATTTATAAATTTTAGTTTTTTCCCAAAAAAGATTTAATTTATATGATTTTGACAAGTTTTGTTTTATGTAATAAGAAGTGAGATCGAAAAGTTCTTAACATACGAATATGTTTAATAAAATGTAATACAGTTTTAATTTTCTTTATTTGATTGAAGCTTTTATTACAATTTTCAAGAAATGGATGATGACATTAAGAACCTTGTTTGGAATCTCTCCCATTTACGTGTCTATAAAGCTTTCTTTATCTTTGCTCGAATAGGTAGTCCACCTTCGTTTTAAAATCTACCACACTTTTCGATACCTTTTTTGTGCTCTTCTTGCATCCTTAATATTCCTTCAACTTCCCTGAGCTTCATCAGTTTAAAACTTTTGACCAGAAAGTCGTTATAAATCTGCCAGAACGTATGTTTCGTCATTCATTATATAGCAAGAATACTTTTTTAGAATATTTGACTTGAACTTCTCTCTTTTTCTCTAAATTTTTAGCAGCGTTCTTGTAAGAAATTTTTTGAGTCTTGTTGTAAACTCCTACCGAATGTGGATGTGGTGGGAGCCTTTTTGAAAATGCTTTCTACGTTTGGCTTTAGAAACATAAGGTTTTCTATCAACGGACAAGTTCTTCTGATATTGTTTTATAAAATTCGAAACATCTTGACGGCAGACTTTGAATGCTTGGCCAACTTTTGTAGGACTAAGTTGGGGTCTGTTGAAAATATTTTATAATCTAAGGATGCATTTTCTTCTGGTCACTCGATTTATCTGATTAACAATATATTAATTTGTTTGACATTAAACATAAAAACTGTCAGTTACAAAGGCAACTTGATCATAAAATATCAAGAATTAAGAGTTAAGAATTTCTCGATCTCAGCCCTTATGCACAACCCAAAAATGTTTGGTCTAAATAAATAAAGTTATAAAGTTTAAGTTAATAAATTATTTACAGCACTAAATTATAAAATTCAGAGGAAAAGTTTTTCTTTCTTGTAACTAAATATTTAATATTTTTAATTTATAGTCTTTTTCTCAAAAAAGTTCAATTTTGTCTTTTGCACTTGATTAATAAATAATGTCTTCTTTATCAAATATCAATTAACCTAAATATAAATGTAAAGAGTTTCTTTTCCCTCTTCTTCGCTTTCGTATTGACTTTCTTACTTATTTGCTCTTTATTTTTTTTCTATTTCATATATTTTGTGGGTTCTTGTTCTTTGTTCCATCTCTGATATTTATTGTTCAGATTTAGTTAAATATTTAGTTGTGCTAAAGTAAATGAAATTTAAAAATTATGTTTAGATACGAAAGTATCTTTAGAATTTATGTCACACGATGGAATTTTTGTATGAACAAAATAGAAAAAAAGAAAAAACTTGTGCAAACTCTATTGAAATTATGTGTCACTAAAAGTTTTGTTAGTTCTGTAGTTTGTTCCGTACAAAAACGCGTTTTATATAGTTTTAATTCATCTCAATATTATCCTCTTTTGCTTTGCATTCCCCTCTCTATGACAGGATTTCTTT